>CM045758.1:167331826-167931826 GCA_025200525.1 Camellia lanceoleosa | reverse complement strand
TGCATTTCAAATCAATCGCTTGCTTAGCGATCGCACTATTTTGTGCATTGTATCATTGCGCTTATCTTGCGACCTCACCGCAGACTTGTTAGTGTATTGCATCGCTATCTTGCGCCGTGACCATTACTTGCATTGTGCATGCATTTTATCGTGCTATGTTGCGACCTCACCTTTTAGCATCGTGACCGCTTTTGTGCATTCACCCTACTCGCACTGTTTTGTGCACCTTTAGCTCGCACTGTCTTGTGCACTCACCTGGTCCAAGAGACCTTAAATCCTCCGGTCTAAGGAAACCTTAAATCCTGCATCATCATTCGCGTTGTTTTGCGCATCGCACTTGCATTTACTCGCACTGTCTTGTGCACTCACCTGGTCCAGGAGACCTTAAATCCTCTGGTCTAAGGAGACCTTAAATCCTGCATCATCATTTGCGCTGTTTTACACATCACACTTGCATTTATTCACACCGTCTCGTGCACTTTCTGGTCTAGGAGACCTTAAATCCTCTAAAGGTGCAGTTCCTTTGGTGTTTGTCGTGCCCAAACGACTTCCAGTGGTCTGGTATAGCCACCTGCCTGTGTTAGTGGTGAGTTCCTAGGAGACTAACTGAGATGGTGAAAACTAGAGTTCAAATGGCTCATGCCTAGAACGCAAAGGTTCAGGATTTCCGAGACTAAAGTCTGGTTTAAATACTCAGGGGTATATCCTCGGCTTGAAATCTATATGGCAGCCCCATAGATTGAGATAGCATGTGTATGCGCCTCAATTCTGGATACAGAATCAACCTAGTCTGTCACCCTGTTGGAGAATAGGGAAAGCTGTGACCATTGTCAGGGAGAAAAGTAGTACCTGTGGTTCAACTAAGAAGAAGCGAAAGCCCCCCCCAGCAGCATGAGGCACGATATTGTATGTACGGTTCATTGCATTTGAGGTGCGACCGCATTGGTATTGTATCCCCTCCGTGTGAGACGTGGCGAGAATTCAATGATTCTCCGCATCCTTCAACTGCATGAAATGTAGTATTGCTTTGCATTCTTTCTTAAAACTATTGTATCTATCATGAATATTTGCTTCATTACAACTTCTTGCTTCGCATGATCATTGAGTTACATCCGGCTTTGTGCATATCGCTTTGCGTTTTTGCCCCCCCGGCCTGCGGGCACGTTTCTCTGTTATCTAGTATGTTTGTCTGAGTCTTCGGCCTTGTCAAAAATGGGTCGTCTCTGGGCTTTGACATTCACTCCCGTCACTTATGACCTTTGAGTTCTGTCAAAGAGAGGCAACTGTAGACACCCCATTTTTGACCGACCTTAAGACTCAGACGTCACCGATTGAGCGCTTGGTGATGTTGCATATTGTGCTCGTTCTAAGGTTGCGGAGTCTCGGATGCAAGCCTTGCCTCCGCACTTCCGGACTCTTTTGTGCCTTGCCTCGGTTTGCAAACCAGGCCCCGTTTTCTTTGTTTTCTCTTCTTGAAGGGAGGGAGAGGTCCCGTAAACCATCTCTGAGCGGCCGTAGGCTACGTTTCGTGGTCGTAGGCTATTTTTCCCGTTTGAAGCCCGGTTCCCGGTTTTCGGAGCCGTCGGCCGTGTGCCTCGGTTCGAGACCGCTTAACCACCTCCGTTTGCTCTGGTTTTTGGCATGCACCTTATTTCCTCCCTTTTGAGGGACACTATGGCCCGAGAGACCAACTTCATGGTCGAACGCCACCTCCGGTGCTTAATAGTCAGTTTTCGGGCCCCCAGACCGCGCGTTTTGGCCCCCGAACCTTCGTTTTGCATCGGTTTGGGTCCATTTTTGGCAGGGACCTTATTTTCATTGTTAGAAAGGTTGTAGAGGGGTGAGAGGCCAGCAATTGTTCTAAAGACCAGCTTTATTCCTTCATCGCTCTTCATCGCCCGTTTTCTTCACTAGAAAGCTGACTTTTTCCATTCCCAGGCCACTTTTTCTGACTTTCCACCACACCATTGTGTTGTACACACCTGGGAGGCCACCAATATGGATAGGCCGGCCATCAACTCTTCCTGACCCTTTTGAACCCCTCTAAAATGTTGGTTTTTCTCTCTCCTGGGTCACATTTCCTAGTTTTTCTCCACATAGCTGTGTTGTACACACATGAGAGGCCATCTTTTTGGGGTGGCCGGCCACTATGCCGGCCGGCCAGGGGAGGTGGCCGGCTGGCCACCTGAACCTCTTCAACCTGGCCGGCCAAACTCCTCTCTCCTGGTTCCTTACAGTTGTGCTAGCTGTTTTGACCCAGACCTCTGCCCAGGGATCTGCCCTTTTTTTGGAGGGGGGGGAATTTGAATTTATTTTCCCTCCTTTTCTCCACCCCTCTCCCTCTATATAACCAGCCTCTCCCCTTCATTTCTAAGGGTAACAAAAATCAGCCAAGGCTTTCCCCCTTTCTCCCTCCATTTTCACTATTCAAAGCTCTAAAACCCTAAGATTCTTGCACCATTTACACTACAACCCATAGCACAACACCACCATCATCCATTTCAGCACCTTGGAAGCCATTTTCAAAGGTTGGAAGCTCAGAATTTTGGACCAAAAGCTACTGGAGGTCAGCTCTTCAAGGGTAAGCATCTATTCCCCTTAAACTTGCATTTTTTGCTTCATTTATAAGCCATACTTGCAAGCATTTTTGGGCTCCAACCCGAACTAGAAATAGTCTTATTTTGAGGTCATATTCATTTTTGATCAAGGACTTTTCTCTTTTCGAAGCCATCTGCTACCCCTTTCCCTTTATCTCTCTTTTAGGGCTATTTCTTGCATGATATGTTAGCCCTGTTGGTAAGCATTTTTAGGCTTCGAGCCAAACTGTAAAGTGCTTTTTTTTTATCCCCTCCTCAACTTTGTTGAAGGGCTCTTCACTGTTTGAGGCCAGATACTACCTCTTGCCGTCTATCTCTCTTTTAGGGCCATTTTTACATCATATTGTAGCCTTACTTGTGAGCATATTTGAGACTTTTTATAAACTGTAAAGTGTATTTTTTTGAGCCCCTCTTCAACTTTGTTGAAGGGCTCTTCTCTGTTTGAGGTCATTTACTACCCTGTTTGTTCATTCTCTCTTTTAGGGTTGTTTTTGCATGATATATTAGCCCTGTTTGTGAACCTTTTTTGGACATCAACCTAAAATGAAAAAAGTCTTGTTTTGACATCATCTTCATGTTTGATTGAGGTCTATTCTCTGTTTGGGGTCATCTTCCCCTATGCATGCTTCATTCTTTCATGATTAGGGCTATGCATTAGAGCACTTGCATTGGCCATGGTTTGGCCTCTTAGCCACTGAAATCCAGTGGATTTTTAGTAGCTAACACACTATTTTGAGCCTCAAAAGCAGAGGGGGGTGACCCCCTCTCACCTTGTTTTGTTTGATGGTCATTTTGGCCTTCCAAAGAGGCCCTATCTTGCATGCTTTGTTGATTGATTTCAGGGCCAATTTGACGAGTTTTAAGGCTACAATATTTGATTTCAGAGTTAATTTTGCCATGCTAAGTGTCCTTGATGTATGTGCTTAATAACCCCTTTGTATGATCTCTAAAAGAACCCATCATTTGTGCATGTGTTGGTTGCATTTCAGAGGTTATTTGGCCATATTTTGGCATATTTTGTTCACTGATTTTTGCTAGTTTGATGAGTTCTCACTTGCATCATGTACATGCCATGTAACCCATGTTTACTAGTCAAACTTGCATGCTATGTTAGGCCATCTTGCTAGCATCTTTTGATCATGTTTTGAACTAGAAATGTTCATGTTTTGGGACTGTCTTGGTTCTGTCTTTATGACTCATGATCAAATAATGCATTCTTTGTATAGCTACAAGTCAATATATGTGCTTAGTTTCGTGTTTCGGGGCTCATCTCATGCATCAGGTGCCATTTATCCATGTTTCGGGATCATTTTGTATCACATTTCAGTGCTGGAACTTGCATGTTTGTATGCCATATTTCATGCCTTGCCATGCCTTGTTAGAGTGGCATTCGTGCCTTAGGTTCGGTCCTCGGTTTGCGTGCATGCGTGCACGCATCTCGAGTGTCTCATTTTCATCTTATGGCCGCTGATGTGAGTGTGGCTGAGGTCCACTTACATTGGTGTAAGTCCATTGTGTATTGTGTATGCCATTTCGATTCATAAGCATTGTGTATGCTAGGTTGCATGTTAGAGCATCGCGTATGCCATGTTACATCGTGCAATGCGTATGTCATTCCATAGCATTACGTATGCTAGGTTGCATGTTAGGATTGCATTCATGCATGTCATGCATATAGCATTTTGTTTGGGATAGGAGTTAGCCCGAGCACAGGAAACGAGGGACGTTTCGTACTCCGAGTGACGGAACGTGTCTCAATTCCCGGTCACCGACACTCCGGATTATCCATGATGGAGTCTCGGTCTTGTTGTGTTTATGTGTGCATTCATTTCATATTAAGTTGTGCAAATCGACTCCTCGGCCATCATGCATCGAGATGCGTGATTGGTGGCATGAGGATCAAGGACTATACTCCCTGAAGAGTAGTCAAGCATACATATGTGAAAATACATTGCCATGCCCCTTTCCTGTTCTTTGTTGTAGCAAATCAAGACTCAACAGCCTTTCAGAGCTTTGCACAATATTCCGGGTTTAATTGTAAACAGAGGCTAATTGGGGCATCGCAATGGATTTCCGCGCAAGGCAACCTGAACATGCATCATTCATCATCCGGAGCAGAGTTGAGGCAGTCCCTAGCTTGCATGCTGATTTACTACTTTCTTAGATTAATTTGTTAATTAATTAGGGTTTTGTACTTATTTGGACTGTATTATTTATTCGGGACTGTATTATTTATTCGGACCCTCCGAGCGAGGGCACAACTGTAATAAGTGTGTGTGTGTGTGTTGTATGTCTTCCAACCCCATGTCTTTCTCCCTTTTATTTACCAGCTTATGATGGTTAGAATAGGGCACGTTTCAATTAGCATACAGTATGATAGCATATTTGCATTCATTCATCTGTTTTGCATGCACTGGGCTCGGCGCATCGTAACTCACTGCATTGTATTTCAATTCCAAGTTAAATACTTGTTAGCTGTAGCATTCCATATGCCATGTTTAGAATAGTCGAGCCCGTTATAGTTGCATTTTTGCATGTGTTACATTAGGCATTTCTGTATAATTAGGATCATGCATGGATTTCTAATTAGCTTCTGTTTTGGCTTGGAGTACTCGGTAAGTTTTTATGCTTTAGCATCCTTGCATGCGTGTGAGTGACTGCCATTTTAGCATGCTTACCATGAGGTTATGTGCTTATGTGATATAACTGCTTGAATGCCTGTGGGTGAAGGTTGGGTTATTTGGATTGGAACAATTCATTCACTATGAGTTTTAAGCCCACTAGATGGTGGCAAAACCATGTTTTTCTAAGCCCACCTGAGGGTGGCAAAATCTGCATTTTAAGCCTACTTGCGAGTAGCAAACCATCTTTCAAAAACGAACATGAAATGTTTTGTTCCAATTCAGGCGATCTAGTCTATACTTGTATGCTGTGCGCATCACATAGTAAATCTAGGCTAATAACCGAAATAAGAATGCATAATGTTTTCAAAACTTGATATCATGGTTAGTAGAGGCCGATCTTTGATCGGGCAAGCTGGGGTGCTCACGAAGTGACCTTCCCCAATCGTACCCAAGTTCCTGAGCCGAGGCAACTTTGGTGATGACGGACACGTGGCCTTAGGCATGAGTCAAGGTTTCCTAAATTTTCCAAAAATAAAATATTTAGGTGGCGACTCTGTATCTGGCAAAGCAGTCCATGTTTGGTACTTCTTTCAAAAAAATCCGTTTTCTCAAAAACGATTTGCCGGATTTGAACTTTTTGGTTTAGATTGAGAATCGTGACAATTTGAGTCCGAACTATAGTGAGCCCAAAATGAACAGAACGGGACATCATCCCTCCTGGGGCATTCGGGGACGTCCTACACATGTATACGACCTCAGTCTAAATCACAGGAAACTCGGGAGCTGGAGCAGCCGTAGGAGTGCCTCTAGCAACGGCAGCAGCAACCTCCAGAATGGCATAGGCCACGCTCTGGGTAAGAGGCGCCATCACTAGAGTCTGTAACAAAGTAGTAAAGTCATCGAGCTCATGGTACCGATCACTGTCCTTCCCTAGCATCAGGAAGTCGATCTGGGGTCCATCGTAGAGGTTATCAACTACCCATATGCCTGGATGAGGAGGATGTAGGATATCCGGATCAACTAAGCCTCGTGTTTGACGGATAAACCTTTTTCCCAAGTAATATGCCTTACCAAAGGGACCCGCAAATAGAATTCGCATGGTGGAGGCATGCCATGCTAGCAACGTAAGTCATCCTTGCTGTCTGAAAGATGCTCGCCCAGGGGTGCTAGTCAACCTGTGAGCAGGAGGTGCAAGGCAAGAATTAGATGTCAAGGATTTGAATAGCAATATGGGAACAAAAGTGAAATGTAAAGACTAGTATTTTGTTACCTAATCTACGGTGATAGTGTCAAAGAAATGACGAAAATAAGAGAAGTCTCGATCCACGTAGCGGCGTCACTTGAATCAGAAGTTGTAGTACTGGAAATGGGGTACTGACAACTTAAGAGGTCGTACTGAGACCGGAGCAAGGGAGGTGAAATATATGTAAACCCATAGCTACAAGAAAGTAGATAAGCAGTTATGAACAAAGCAGATAAGCAAATACAGACATAAAATGCAAAGCTGAACAGAAAGTAAGTATGAGGTGTACCTCCCAAACCCTCCAGTAGCCGCCAAGTGAAACCGCATTTCGGCGGGATACGGAGCTCATGTAATAGTATAGGGTGGCTAAGCTGGTGCCATCTTAGTCATACTCTGCCACCTGTGGTAGGTGCACCAGTGCTCCTAGGAGATACACCCCCATGGTATTTTCCCTATTCAAAATAGGGTAGTACCGAAGAGCTACTTAAGGAAGCCGTAAGTGTACTAGGCGACCTCATCTGTAGTAGCTGGCTGAAAGTCAGAGAAGTGATCAAAGAACAAATTGTACCTCACCATCTCGTGGCTGGTGGTGTTTGGGATCACCCCGAAGAGCTAATGTTGTGCGGCTTTCCACTATGTCATATCGAGATCACGTGGGATCGGGTTGCCAACCCCGACCAGCAGGCTAGTGAGCATCGAGAAGTCATATGGAGTCAAGGTCAACTCCCCAATCGACGAGAAGTGGAACGAGTCAGTGGTGTCCCACCATCTCTCTACTAAGGCCCCGTAAATTAGTGGCTCAGCCTTTATTTAAGCACGGGCTCAGGAACATCCTCAGCCTCGATATCCGTACCTAAGATGGTGCCAATACCCACAGTTAGGTCAGGAATGGGAACCTTATTGCTAGCCATGGGGACATATGAGGGAAAATGAGAAAGTGTGTAAAAAAAAGTGAGGGGTAAGTGAGATTGAGTGAAAATTCAAAAAACAAAAACCCTAGGATAGAGAAAACAAAGAGAGAAGAAAAAAAATCAAAGAATGTGAGAGAAACCAAGAGAAAAACTCAGACACCACCAAATCAAATTTTGTTTGGTTCAAAATGTAGAGGTTTGAAACAGTATTAAGGAATTGTTTTACAAGGGTTGGTGGGTTGTGCAAAGAGAGGGAAAATCTAAACAAAGAGGAGCCCTAGAGAGAACATAGAGAGTTTCAGCCTTGTGTGTGTGCGAAATGGGAGTTGATTTGTGTTTAAATCAATCAGGGTGTGTAGTTTACCTGAACTGCCCTTGGTTGCTGTCGCGACCTTGCCGGCTCCACTGGAGCCCAGCCATCCTTCATTAGGGTCTGGCCGACCCGAAATCCAACCCAGTTTGTTTGTTTTTTTTGTTTTGTTGTTTTGTTGTTTTTGTTTTGTTTTTATTCTTGTTGTTTTGTTTATTTGTTTCAATATTGGGCCTTGCTCTGGAATTGAAGAGTGAAAAGAAAAAAAGCAAGAGAGGAGAAAAAAAAAAATAGAAAAGCAAAAGCAAAAAGAAAAGAGGAAAAGAAGAAAAATAGTAAAAAGAAGGAAAAAAAACAAAGCAAAACTGAGAAGAGAAAAAATAGAAAATGACCATAGCCACCACCATAGGTTTGGGTTGGGACATGGATGTGCTCATCATGCACAAGTCTGTGCTTTCCTGGATAAACAGCACCGGCTTAGGTAGGTGAGAGGAGGTGATGTATATACTGGGGTCGTACAGGACGGCCAGTGTTTGGATAAGGTTTATTTGCCGTGGTGGAGGGGTTTGGTTATATGGTGGGGGGAGGGGGGGATTAGTAGTGACGTTAGGCTTTTGAGGAGGCGTTATCACTTTGTTGTCAATGAGATCCTGAATCTCATAACGTAATCTAAAGCATAGGTCGGTGTCATGACCATGCTGTTGGTGGAAGGCGTAGTATTTAGCCAAGTTATGTGTAGGAGATAAGGGATTAGGCAATGGGCATGGCTCTAGGGGCTTCAGATGCCCTTTTTTTATCAGGACCCTCAAGGCCGCAGATAGAGACATGTAGAGTGAGGTGAAAACCCTTTGGCCTCAGGGTTGGTGCTTCGCAGGTTGTGAGGTGGTTTCAGATGTACCGACAAATGGGGTGGCTGTTTTCGGTGTGGTGGTGACCATACCAACATCAGAGGTCCTTGCAGCTGCATTACTACTCATAGCCGCATTGGAACCGCGTGTAAAAGCCCTTTTGGGCTACTCTTTCTCATGGTCTATCAGACCTTATTTCATCGCATCCTCTATCTGCACCCCTATTTCGTAGAGGTCAGCAAATGTAGGCAGAGGTAAGACTATCATCTTCTGTAGCAGCCTCGGTTGCAGATTACGGACGACTATTCTTATTTGGTCCTTTTCAGTGGGCCGGGTGGCCATCATGGAGGCCTTGGCCCTCTACCGAGTGACGAAATCGGAGAAGCCCTCCTTCGGCTCTTGGCGAGTTGCTTTGAGATCACAAGTTGTGACCTCGATTTGAATGTTATAGGAGTATTGAGCAATAAAGGTCCGGCCGAAGGTCCAGCCATCTCTTCCCAGTTCCTCTTTACAGAATCCTCAAGTTTAGCATACCAAATGGCCGCGATACCCGACAAGGTCCGGCCGAAGAGGGATAACTTCTATGGTCTAGTTAGGCCCATCGGCCGTAGAATATCTGAAAATAGTCGCAAGTGGACCATAGGATCACCCGAGCCATCAAAGTGATCTATATGCTGCATTTTAAACCTATTCGGCAGGGTCACCGCAGCATCGGTATAGCTATCCTCTATATCTGGGATCAATTTAACACCCTGAGCTCTTTTGAAAAGCTTTTCAAGCTTGCTCACTTTTAGTGCGGTAGGGTCGACCTCAAACTCAAACGGTGCCTCCGTTGGGCAAACCGGTGCTTTGAAAGTCTGGGGTGGAATCGGATCCACTGGGATGTCCGTATTTTCCTATACATCGGTTGTGGAAACAGGAGCTCTGGGTACTGGAATGTTTGCAGGAGGTGGATGGGATGTAGAAGCTGTTGCTTGTTGCGGCTGTTATTACTGTAGCCTAGCAATCAACTCAGCCTGCTGGGCTGCAATTTCTGCTTGGCGGGTAGTATCCAACTGCATATTCTCGATAGTTTATTGAAGTTGGCGCATCATATCCTCCATGTTGACTAAGGGGTGCTGATTTATTAGAGCTGGTGTGTTCTCCCTTTCTGAAGTTGAAGCAAATAACTGGGTTCGATTGTAGAAAGGTAACTGTCGAACCAGTGAGTTATGCCTAACTCTCCTCCGTCTAGTAACCAAGGGTAACGAAGCAAACATTGGTTGTCCTCCAATAAGATCCTCAGATCGGTAAATCCTCCTAATTTGGGTCCAAAGTGCTTGGGGGGTAACTGCCTCGTCTGATGCAATTGTGAAACACTACCTTGCAAAAAGAAAAACAAAGCAACAGAAACAAAAATCAAAAAACACAAAGCACCTCGGCTTAGACAGAGACAACACACAGTTGAAATCTTTAAGCTGGACGACAATACTCAAACATTGGTTTCTGCTGCAAATTTTCTGCCTCAAAACTGATGCCCTCAAATTGATGCCCAGACTTGCAACTGATACATACATACCTGTAGAGTTTCACTCTAAAAGCACATATCAAGCAAGTGAGCAAGAACACCCCTTTGTTGGGGTAGGGTTACCCTGTCCTAATCTCGTCAGGAGCTAGGGGTTTACTATGCAAACAAGCGATTTCATACAATCCTGCATTCGAGTGAGCAACTTGTCCTAGTTTGGAATAGTCTCTACAGCTTCCGATATGAACCTAGCTCAATTGGTCAAAAAGGGTACCTCAAAAAGACTACCTAATATACCTCTCACACCTAACACCGAGAAGTGAAAGGAGGATCAAACGGTACAGCGATAGTCCAGATTCAAGGGTTGTGTTCCCATCATGGCAGAGCTCGCAACCGGTCAGCCTTTTGGCAAACTTTTCCAAGCAAGCCTCCGGCAAACCGCTCAAGAATAATAGATGTCAAACACTATGACTTAGGCGCACTGATGAAAATGCAATGCCAAGAAACACATAAGTGTAGATAAAACAACATATCACGAATTCGAGTCAAGTTCTCTAAATCCCCAGCGGAGTCACCAGAAACTGTGGGCTCGCCGTTTTACGCGCCCTCGCCTTTCGAAAAAGGGGTTTGAAAAGAAGGCCTCACAGTTGGGACTCCTGCGGTTCTGAATCTAGTCTCACAAGCACAATGCGAAACTGATAAACACCAAAGAGTCCAATCTAGCAAATCTTTTGAAAAATCGATTTTAAATCAAATAATGCCAAAATTGGACTGCTTTGCCAGATTATAGAGTCGCCACCTAAATATTTTATTTTTGGAGAAATTTAGGAAACCCTGACTCGTGCCAAAGGCCACGTGTCCGTCATCACCAAAGTTGCCTTGGCTCGAAAACTTAGGTACGGGTCATGGAATGAGCACTCCCGCTCGCCCAATCAAAATATCGGCCTCTACTAATCATGAAATGTTGTTTTATAAAGCTCATATGTTCTTATTCCGGTTATTAACCTAACTTTACTACGTGACGCACACAAAGCAAGTATAAACTAAAATTGTAAGAATTAGAATGACTTCAACTCATGTTTGCTTTCGAAAATTGTTTGAATTTGCTACCCTCAAATGGGCTTAGAAATGCGGATTTGCCACCTCAAGTGGGCTTAAAACATGATTTGCCACTTCACAAAGTGGGCTTAAAACACACATTTGATGAATTATTCCAATTCAAGCAACAAGCCTTCATCCACAGGCATTCATGTAGTTTAGCATTTAAGCACATAGCCTCATGGCAAGCATGCGAAACATGGCAATATGGCAATCACACTCATGCAAGCATGCTAAAGCGTAAAACTCACCGAGTACTCCAAGCCAAAACAAAAGCTAGTTAGAAAAATGCATGATCCTAACTATGTTAAAATGACTAATGCAACACATGCAATATGAAATTAAATAGGCTCGGCTACTTAAATCATGATATTTGCAACACTTTGATAGCATGCTTTGAAACACGTATTCAAAGAAGTATTGAAATAAAAATGCAATTTGAATAATGCGCCGAGCCTCGGTGCATGCAAGGCAAATGAATGGATGCAAACATGCAAGCATAAGGTATGCTAATCGAAATATGACCCCTAATCTAACCATCGAAAGTGGATAAATAAAAGGGAAAAAGACGTGGGGTTGGAAGACATACACATATGCACTCACACTTATTACAACATTGTGCCCCCGCGAAGGAGGGTCCGAATGAATAAGGTAACTAGCTATGCTAATTAAGCTAAGCTATTACAAACCAAAACTAATTAACTATCTTATTCTAAGCTAATTAATACAAACCGAATTGAATAACTAGCTATGCTAAGCTAATTAAAGCAATTAAACTAATTAACTATCTAAGCTAATTAAATAATTACAACACTTCGAATGAATGAATTAGCTACTCTAACTAATTTAAACAAAGCAAGGGACGCATGCATGCTCGGTTGGTTTCCTCCCGAAAATCCACCGCCTTGCCATCGGATGCCTTTGTTTGCATTCGTTTGAACACCAACAGTGCTGCTAATTTCCAGAACATCTCTGCTCCAACTCAAGAACACACTTGTGCAAAATTTCATTGCTGGCAGGTCGACTACTGCTAGTGGCCGGCCGGCCACCCCTTCCTTGAACTTCTCTTTTTTGCTACAATAGAGATCAAACAGAGGCAAAGCAGTGTATTCTCAAGAAGTGTATGTACTGTTACTCTCTTTATCATCGCACAAGCTCAAAAGAGTGCAACTCTTGGCCCTCAAACCATCAACCAAGCATTTTCATGCATGATGGCCAAAGAACCAAGCTTGTACAAGCTTAATGAGTGCAAAACAAGACTCAACAAAACTACAACCCTATCATGTATGATCAAGGGTAATGGTGACCAAGAAAAGTGGCACGTTTCATCACTTTGAGTATGAAACATCCCATTTTTCTTGTGTTCAAATTAACGCCTGATTCGAACACATGCAATGCAACACAAAGATGCTTAATCTTGCCTCTTTTACTTGTCATGTTTAATTTACTCATTTTAGATTACCAATCCATTCTTTAATTGATTAGTCCAAAAGGTGGGTGTCCTCTAATAGAAAGAGAGCTTGAACCACAAGTACCTTGAGCATGAAAGAGGCCTCATGTTGTTGGCAATGAACTCTTGAAGGAATTAAACCATTGGGCATGAGGATCTCAATTCTACACTCAAGACAACACGGGGTTCAAAGCCACTTTCAAAACAAATGAAAGAGTGAAGAATAGAGGGAGATTGCAGAGATTTCAGTGCTGAAATGGAGTGCAGCATGACACTACAACATGCAAGCAACTCATGCAATTCATGTTTAAAAGCCTAAAACATTAAGCTAGTGAAGGAGATTGAACTACAACCATACAATACAAGCCTCAAATGGCCAAACCAGCTCAAAATATAGCAAAAACCAGTCAAAACAATGACGAAAACATGCAGAGATTAAGGTACAAAATGCTAGAAAATCATGCTCACATGTTAAGTTATCTAGGCTTGCCAACAAGACTCAAGAGCAACTCTCAAAAGCAATGAAAGAGTGAAACAAATGAGCATGTGACAGAGCTATATATGCTGAAATTACATGTAAAAAGACACTACAACACGCAACCAACTCAAGCAAAGCATGTTTGAAGGCCTAAAACACCAAACTAGTGAAGCGATTTGCACTACAACTATGCAAAAGAAGACTCATATGACCAAAGAAGCCCAAAACAGAGCTAAAACAATCCAAATCAGAGGCAAAAATATGCTGGAAATAAGCTAAGCTCAGATACAAAAACGTGCTACCATGTGTTGCTAACTAGGCATGCAAGTAAGACACAAGGAGGGGAGGCCAACCCCTCCAATTTTGGACTTCAAAACATGTTTTCCACCACAAAAATAACTTTGAATTTTAGTGGTTTAAAGGACCAAAAAGTTTGATTTGAAAGCCTTGAAAGATGGCACAAAAAGCTATAAAAGCTAAGGAACAAAAGGAAGAGACAATCCCCAAACACAATATAGCCTCAAACCACCATTTTTAAACCATAAAAACATAGTTTTTTTGTAGTTGAAAACTAGGCCAAAGCAGTACAAAAAGATGGCAAAACAAGTTGTCAAAACAAAGCTTATAAGGTGAGTTTTATACCTCTTGAAGCACAACACTAATCAGCCACAATTTTAGGCTCAAACCTCCTTCCAAAAGCTCAAACTAGGCTCCAAGGGACCTCAGCTCCAAAGTGACCAAGTTTGGTTAAGAGTTAGTGTGCAAAGGTGTAGAGAAAACTAACTACAAAGCACAAAACAAGAAGAGAGAGAGAGAGAGAGAGAGAGAGAGAGAGAGAGAGAGAGAGAGAGAGAGAGAGAATTTTGATCCAAAATGTCTAACCTCTCAAAATGGGGGAGGACACCCCTTATATATAGAAAATCAAGATTAAAGCTTGTATTCATCCCTCCATACACGTGTATGGAGATGCACTCCAATGAGCAACAACTGGCACATCTGATAAACAAATATCTGAACAGGAGAAAAATGGCCGGTAGACACAAGCCATGGCCCATGGACTGTGGGGATGGCCGACAGGCCACCCTCTCCTCCAGACTTGAAACAACAAGCTCTTGGTTCTCAACCAAGCACAAAACAGACAAGTTTAGAGGTTCAAAGGCAAGGTGCTCGACCAAGATCTTCGGGGCACTCAAAACGAACACGAGCGTGCAAGATCATCAAGTGTTCAAACGATGATGCCCAAGTCTTGAGGATGGTAAAAAATGGGGTGTCTACAGTTGCCCCTCTTTGACAGAACTTGGAAGTCATGAAATGATGGGAGTGAATGTCAAAGCCCAGAGATGACTCATGTTTGACAAGGCCGAAGACTTGGACAAACAAGCAAGCAAAGCAAAGAACAGTTATGCCTGCAGGCTACCTATGTATCCTTTTACAAGGAATCAAACCAGCGTAGTTTTGGGGCAAGATGCAAATGATATGCACGATGCAACAACATAACTTATGGTCATGCAATGAGGGCTGCAATGAAACATCTAAATGTAAATGTGATGCAAAGAAATGCTACAACAAACTCATACATAAGCAAGTAAACATGAACCAAACCACATTTTATGCATAAAGGATGTAAGAAAATTATGCAATCTTAACTGCGCCTCATGCAGGAAAGGGGAAGAACAACACAACCCTCAGGTACACCTGAGGCGTGAAACAAGATCCCAACGCGTGACACACACATGGAGAGAAATGGTGTGAACCCAGGGACACACCCTAATATTCCGAACCAAAGAGAACTGTGATAAATATTGAAACACCAGGCGTATCCTAATGTTTCTAACCGAAAACATCCTAACGCGTCACATGCGAGAGGAGAAAGGGAGTGGTGTAAACACCGAAGGGTGGTATAAACATCAGAGCACGTCCCAATGTTTCTAACCAAAGTAGGGTGGTATAAGCATCGGAACACGTTTCAAATGCTTATAATTGGGGGGTTGTTATAAACATCGGGAACACGTCCCAATGTTTCTAACCAAAGCAAGGTAGTGGTGTAAACAACAGGCGTACCCGAATGTTTCTAACCAAAACAAGGTGTGGTGTAAACACTGGGCGTACCTGAATGTTTCTAACCAAAATAAGGTAGTAATGTAAACACCGGGCGTACCCGAATGTTTCTAATCAAAACAAGGTCGTGGTGTAAACACCAGGCGTACTTGAATGTTTCTAACCAAAACAAGGTGTTTAAAGGGCAGGAATGATCTTATCTGGAGTTCCTCTGAATGAACCGTACATACAATATCGTCTGGTTGCACTAGCTTTGAATGAACCTTACATACAATATCGTACCTGCATAAGAAAGAAACTTGACAGGTACAATACAATAAGAATGCATGTTCTATGCAAGATGAATAACCGTGACACAATGTTAGAGGCATGTTTCATGCACAACATGCAAGGAACAAAAGAGCATGGTCTATGCAATAGACAGAGTAATGCATATTCTATGCGATAGTAGCAAACGCATGATCGATGCAACATGTACTAACATTTTCTATGCGAATGTAAGGACATGTACAAGGCAAGCATATCCTATGCAAACATGAGAGCATGTACAATTCAATACAATACAACATGCATATCCTATGTAAAAATGAGAGCATGTACAATGCAATACAACACAACATGCATATTCTATGCAAACATGAGAGCATGTACAATGCAACATGCATATTCTATGCAAACATGAGGATGCATATTCTATGCAACAATATAAAATGCATGTTCCATGCAACAACAAAAACATGCATGTTCTATACAACGATAAAAGCGTATTTGATGAAGACGACTCAATCGCAACCTCCGATTTACCTCTCGGAAGAGTTGCAGTATGTTTAAGAAAAGATACACCTCGCCCATGTTGAGTAGTGATGAGCCATGCACTGAAGACACAATTCGGGGCTTCTGCAGAGACACTTTGAGGTTAAAAGTGAGCCTTCCTTGCACTTTCTCAAGAACCAAGGGCACAAAACAGTATGTAAAACACATCCATTGCGAAAAATCATTCTCCTCTCTCTCTAGACCATTTTCCTCCTTCGATCCGAGCATTATACGCGTTTTCGAACGCCCCACAGACATTTTCTTTGCTAAATCCTAGTAGTTTACTCCATTTTGAATCGATTGAAAACCAATTTTGGTGCTTCTTTCTTCATTTCCACCACTTGAGGCTTGTTTCCCTTGAGTTACCCTTGAGTTTGGCGCCCTTTCCTGGGCTTTGACTTTTTTCCTACCATTTTCCTTCTTGGAGTTGACTTTCGTTGACTCTTGGCATTCTTCACCCATTTTCTCCATTTCCGACCATTTTCTCATCTTTTCTTGAGATGGCAAACGACATCCCACATGACGGAGCTTCTCCAGAGATGGAGGTGGATCCGGAGTTTAAGCCACTGCCACTTAGTGTTCAATCTTTTGACCCGACGACGTACCATCCCGTGATACACGTGCTATCTCCCGATAGAATTCGTCAGTTCAGGGGGTTTGCACGAGGCTCATCGGAGGACCTCTTCTTGCGTGAGCCAGAGTCTTATTTATCTTATGGCGCCTCTGAGGTATACACTGCACTCTCGTATTTTCTCAATGTATCTTGCGTTGCTTGCACAAACCACACTCTTGTACTGTATTACTTACATTACATTTTATCTGTTTGACCTGATCACAGGGGGATTCACGCGCCATCAGAGGATATGGGACCACATCGGCGAGAGAGTGGTACATGGAGCTCCCTGACGACGTTCGCCACATCATCAACGAGGCCGGTTTTGGCTCATTCTGCATGGGGCTCTCACGCCTCATAGTGAGCCGGCCTCTGCTGGGTGCCTTGGTAGAGAGGTGGTGGGATACCACAGATTCCTTTCACTTCTCTACCGCAGGGGAGATGACGATGACTCCCTTCAACTTCTCTATGCTCACCGGCATAGAAGTGGGGGGTCATCCGATTCCTTATGATACTGATATGGGCGAGTAGGAGGTCTGTTTAGATTTATCTGCTGGGGACTCACCCACCTATCTCCCGATTAGGGATGGTTCGATACTCCTGGCTTGCAGACCACTATAGAGGGACAGCACCAGCGACCCAAGAGGAGATCGAGCAGTATGTCCAAGGTTTCCTGATGTTCTTGTTTAGCACTACCATGTTCGCCGATCGAGCGAACACCGTCGGGCTATACCTTATGAGTGCCCTGGTGGATCTATCCCGTGTCTAACTCTATGATTGGGGCGGCGCTGGCTTGGCCACCTTATATGGGTACCTGATCTCGACCTCTATCTGGAGCGGACATCTAATAGGAGGCTACTGGAGGGCCTGGGAGGTATGCTTTACTTCTCTGTTTTGCATTTCCTGTTGTGATTTCTGCTTAGCATTCTTTGTATACTGCACACACTGTATACTATACACACACAATCTGCTCTCTGCTTTGCATACTTTGTACACTACACACAATCTGCTTTCTGCTTTGCATACATTTGTCTATTATGTACTCATTGTTGCTCTTTCGCTTTCTGTAACTATGGGTGTACGCCTACTTTTCAAGACTTGCCCCAGAACCAGAGGTGGAGATGCCGCCTGCTGTGCCATACTCTCACCGGTATGATGGGAGATGCCAACAGAGGTCCTGGGAGTCCTTCCCATTCTTCCATCGATACTTCAATACTGTGATCGCGGCTGAGGTAACTCAAACTTCTCTGTTATTTCCGCTTTCCTTTGATTCTGACTCATATTGCAATATCTAATGATAGCTAACAATCTGCACATTCTCTATTTACAGATCACTTGGCAACCCTAGGCGATGATGCCTAAGGGAGTTAGGGATCAGTTTGCTGGTGCCCGAGAGGCTTCCCGCTTCTGGTTTCTGCTCAAGGGCCCGGTTTGTCGAACATGGTTCTTAGGGGAGCGATTCTTGCGTTAGACCATCGGCTTGCCCAAGCAGGTAGTTCCGATACCACCTCCGACATACATGAGAGCCATAGAGAAACACACTATGCAAGAGATGATTGATTTCACTAGAGGCTGGGACGTCGACTTCTTCCGAGCCGAGGGTGATTACACAGCCTTCATCCAGACATACCTCATGCCACCTTTGACTGGCGCCCGTAGAGGTGAGAGAGCGAGGGGTCCAGCTGTGGAAGAAAGAGACAGAGGGGCCGGGGCGACCAGGACCCATGGCAGGAGAGGTTCTGGGGCGAGACAGAGGACTGGGTAGCCAGAGCTACCCACTACACTCACTTACTGGCAACATACTAGGGAGGCTTGCTAGATCCCCATTGAGCCCGCACCAACTTGGCATGAGCTTCTCGGGGTTCGAGGCCCAACTCCAGTATGTATCATACTTTACATTTTACATATTTACTTCATTTCAATTATGCTATATAGAACACTGATCTTCTCAACGCATTTCCAGGCACCCATAGAGTACACCGGGCAGGCCTTCGAGCTAGTGGCTTCCTTGACCGAGATGGTGCAGAGGAGCATGAATCTGCCCAACCTTTACAAGATTTCAGTATACATTAGCATTTCAAACATAATCTGTTCCACACTGCATTGATCTGACACACTGTGCCCAAACACTACATTCAAACACTGCACTCGGTATACACCACGACTGATGTATTTGACAAACTGCCCTTCTTCAAATCCCAGCCACATCGGACATTCCAGCGAAAGCTACAGCATGGCCATCAGCACCTCCTCTGGCAGCAGAGAGAGAGAGACGGGAGGTTTTGGCTCACAGTCGAGGCAGAGCTAGGGGCACCTGTGATGAGAGTGGCCTTTCAGAGCCTGTTTCAGATGATGAGGCGGCGAGTCCACAGTCAAAGTCATCTGAGGACAGAGAGGGCGATGTTGGCTGAAATTTTGAGGGTAGAGATGATGCTGAGGCCGGTTCAGCAGCTAGCTCAGACACAAGGGCCTCTAACAGTGGCGCCGATGGTGATAGCTGTGAGTCCATGCCTAGGAAGAGGACGAAGAGGGCCTCTCGATCCTGAGGTGGATGGCACCGATCTAGATGTATAGTGTTAACACATTGTACAGTTTTATTTTCTCAAAAAACTTGTACCCTTTTGTAAACAGAAACCATGATCGGAATGAAATCAGCTTTTTGATGAAACATGTTGTGTTTTACATTCTGAGCATTGCATTGCACCATTTTACACCAAAACAGATTTTGATGAAAATTGAATATTGTACATTATATTGGCAACTTCTTATTCAGGTAATGAACCGACCAACACATAACAGACAGAGTAAAACAACTCAATGAACAACTAATGCAACAGCTCGATAAACAATGCAACAACTCGATAAGCAAAAAAAAAAAAAATATATATATATATATCAATACAGCTCGATAAGCAACAACAAAACAACTCGATAAACAACGCAAAACAACATAAAAAGTGACTCAACAAAACTCTTACAACAACGTGGCAAAATGCACCAAGAGTAGGGCAAAACACAGGTTCTTAGCACTCCCAACACATAGGAAAGCCATAGGAATTATGTCAACTGTAGGCAGAGGTTGTCGGCCACCAAAAGTGGCTGTCGGCTACTAGCATTGGCCGGTCGACTACAAAAGTGGTTGGTCGGCCACTAGTGTAGGGAACCTCCAGATTACTGCCACCTGCCTTCCACTCAGCACCTTATCTTCCACAAAAGTTGGGACTTTGTAGTTTCTTCATTCCAGCTCTATCTTTGCCACAAATGAAGCCATTTTCCACCAAAAAACTCTTAATTTGGATTGCAGCTTTAGATGGCTCAAAAAAAGTAAATTTTTAGGGCTTCGGGATAAATGCACTATTCCTGTTGAGTCATACCCCGCTGTGTTTTTTGTTCCTCCATGCCGCGGTTAGATGTTGGAATCCGATTACACATGTTTTCAGCTTTCGGGGACAAGAGATATGTCCAACAATTGAACAGTTCCAAGTTTTGATGGAATCCAAACGTGACGAGGAAATCTTGCCCCAATCCCGTTTTAGTCACATCCAGGCTTTAGGAAGGATGTGTGGGCTCACTTTACATGATGCTCGATCCTTGGTTCACAATGGAGAATTAGACATTTCCAGTCTGATTCATCGGGTTTTTGTCGGGCGAATCGCATGGACCGCCTTTTGGCAAAGTTTTTGACCCGGCAACTCAACTCCCGCCCGCTTCGCTGGGGTCTACTATCAGTTTCAAGGACTCAAATGTCACGGTTCTTAATCTTGAAACCCCAAGTTCAAAAAAACTAAAAATCGCTTTGAAATTTTTTTTTTTTGAGTTTTGAAAAACAAACAAAGGCCATGCATATGCTTTACACGAAGTGCAACCAAAAAATTTTTTAATGGGAAATTGAGAAACCCTAACTCTGGCTAAAAGGCCACGGTCCATCATCACCAAAGTTGCATCGGCTCGGGAACTTGGGACGATTGGGAAGGTCACCTCGGAGGCACCCTCGCCGCCGGTCAAAGACTGGCCTCTACTAACCATGATATCTGATTTTGAAAACATTGTGCGTTCTTATTCTGGTTATTAGCCTAGATTTACTATGTGATGCGCACAGCATACAAGTATAGACCAGGTCACCTGAACTGGGACAAAACATTTCATGTTCATTTTTGAAAGATGGTTTATAGTATGAATGAAATGCAGATTTTGCTACCCTATGGTGGGGAAAAAATCCGGATGAATTGCCTACCGTAGGCTTAAAATAAAAATTTTTTGCCACCACCGTGGGCTTAAAAACCTGGATGAATTGTTCCAATCCAAATAACCCAACCTCCACCCACAGCATTCAAGGCGCTTATATCACATAAGCAATTAGCCTCATGGTAAGATATATTCATGGCAGCCACCACACGCATGCATGCTATTCATGGCAGTCACTCACACGCATGCAAGGATACTAAAGCATAAAACTCACTGAGTACTCCAAGCCAAAACAAAAACCGATTAGAAATCCATGCATGATCCTAAGTATACAGAAATGCCTAATGCAACACATGCACAAATGCAACTATAGCAGGCTCGGCTATCCTAAACATGGCATATGGAATGCTACAGCTATTATGTATTCAACTTGGAATTGAAATACAAATGCAGTTAGTATGATGCGCCGAGCCCGGTGCATGTAAAACAGATGAATGAATGCAAACATGCTATCATACTGTATGCTAATTGAAATATGCCCTAATCTAACCACCATAAGCAGGTAAATAAAAGGGAAGAAAGACATGGGATTGGAAGACATACATCACACTCACCCACACTTATTACAATTTTGCCCTCGCGTAGAGGGTCCGAATAAATATACAAATTAATAAATACCAAAATGTGTAGAATATTTAAATTCAAATAATACAAATTCAAAATGTGTACAAATTCCTAATTAATTTATAAATTAACTACGAAAATAATAATGCGCATGCAAGTGGATCGCTTTGATTCTCGATGAATGATGTATGTTTAGGCTACCTTGAAAAATCCACCGATGCCCCAATTAGCCTCTGTTTTGCAATTGTTCTGGAAAGCGCCAAGCCTCGAAGATCGGCCGATTCTTGATTTTGCAATGAGAGTAGGAAAGGGCATGGCAATGTATTTTCACACAAATGTAGATGTGTCTCTCCTCATGCACCACCAATCAATATATCGATGCATGATGGCTGAGGAATCGAATTGCACAACTCAATATGAAATGAATGCACATGAAAACACAACAAGACCTAACTCCATCATGGATGATCCGGAGTGTCGGTGACTGAGAAATTGAGACACGTTCCGTCACTCGGAGTACGGAACGTACCTCGTTTCCCGTGCCCGGGCTAACTCCTATCCCGAACACGATGCAATATGCATGATATGCATGAAATGCAACTAAGATACAACCTAACATGCGAAAGGCTATGAAATGGCATACACAATGCACGAGGAAACATGGCATACACAATGCGCTAACATACAACCTAGCATACATAATGCTATGGAATGAAATGGCATACACAATGCAATATGGGCTTACACCAACACAAGTGGACCTCGGCCACACTCACATAGGAGGCCATAATGATAAAAATAAGACAACTCGAGATGCGTGCATGCGTGCACGCAAACCGAGAACCGAACCTACGACACGGAATGCCACTCTAACAAGACATGGAAAAACACAAAAAAATGGCATACTATCATGCAAAAATCAGAGGTAAAATGAGATGCAAAACAGCCCCGAAACCCGGTAAAATGAAACCCAATGCATGAAACGAGTCCCGAAACACGTTTTCCATGAAATGGCTCAGAACTATACAATGCATACATAATTTGAATATGAAATGAAAAAGAAGAAAAAAGGAAAGTCCCGAGAAAGAATTTTTTACAGTTTAGAGTGACAGAGGAAAAAGAGAAGAAAAAATTTTTTGGTTTTTAGAGGAGGGCTAAACAGTGGGCCCAAGTAGGGCTAAATTAGCATACAAAAATGGGGGCCAAGAGAGGGGTAATGAAGCAACTCACAAATTCTGGCCCCAAAAAGGAAAGGGGCCTTCTAAAATATTGAAGAGGGGCCAAAAATATGATGTATTACAGTTTATGACAAACCCCAAAAACAGATACAAGTATGCTCAAAATGCTATGCAAAATAAGGGCACCAAGAGAGCTATAACATGAAGTATAAAAGGGATGTCCCAAACAGCCATAGACCCTTAATAAAACATGAATAGGGGGTCAAAATAGGGCCATTTTCAGTTCGGACCAAGGTCCAAAAACAGAAGCTCAATAGGCTAATAAATCATGCAAAAATGGGGACCAAAGAGGGGGATAATGACAAGTGGCACATGGAGGTCCCAAAAAGTGATGATCCCTTCTTCAATGTTTAATAAGGGCTCAAAATAAGCCTATCTACAGTTTACATCATGCTCCAAAACAGATTACACATAGGCCAAAAATACTATGCAAGATTATGGCATACAAAGGGGTAATGAAGCAAGTGAAAAATGGGGGTCCCAAACAGGGTAAGACCCTCAATGAAAGATGAAATAGAGATCAAAAAAATGCCACTTTAAGTTTTGGTCGGAGCTCAAAACAGCAAGAAAAAGGGGCTAAGAAATGATACAAAAATGAGCACAAAAGAGGGAGAAATCAACTCACCCTTGTAGACCAACTCTTGGCAACTTCTTGGACCAAGTTTGGGTGCTCCTCAGCTCTGGAAAGAAGCTCCAAGTGGCTAGAATGGAGGTGGTGGTGTGGTGCTAGGTGGTGGTGTAGAAATGGGTGTAAGAGCTTAAGGGTTTCGAGGCTTAGAGTAGAGAGAGAGGGAGAATTGATGCAAGGCTCTCAAAACAAATTTTGTAACCCTAAAATATGAAGGGGAGGGGCTGTATATATAAGCAAAGTGTGGAAGAGGGGGGAAAAAAAGGGGAAAACAAACCAAGTTTCCCCAAAATGGCAAAACCTCGAACACGGGTGTAGTGGAAAACAAAATTCACTTCTAGGACACACTTGGGAAGGGGGGCATGCTAGTTTAAAAAGGCAAAAAAATCATTTCAACAAAATAGGTGCGGCCCGCCAGCTTTTTTCGGCGCCCCACTTTTCGAGAAAAAAAAAGGTCGCTGAGAAGAAAAGTGGCCGCTGGGTGATTGAAGTCCAACAGTGGCCATTCATGTCTATTAAGCCCTGGAGTCCAAAATTTAAGCCCCGGAAGTTATCTTTCCAATGGCACAAACCTTGCATTAAAATTCCTCTTGTGGAAAAAGTTATGCCATTCCGTGAAGCCGCGCAGATTTCGTCCAACCGAGTGATGCCCTACTTCAATCAACCATATCTCCCCATCCGAATTGAATTTTGAGTGAAAAAAAAAAGCCGGAGTAAGCTTTTCAGAGGAGATTCTGAAAAAAAAATGAAGCCGGAGTAGCTTTTCCAATGGTGGTGGCCTCATAGTTTGATTACAAGTATCCAAATGAATAGGCCGTCGCGGCGAAAGTAGGGTTCGACTTTTTTTAACTAAGCATGCCCATTTTTCCCCGACCGGATTGGCGGGTTAACGCCCATGCCCATTTTCTCCCTACCTGTTCTTCCCTCTTCCCTCTTCTCTTCTTTTCTTCAACTTCAAAATCCTAAGTAAGGTGTTTTGAAAGATTTTTCAAAGATTTCATCTCTCTTTCATTCATTTCCACTTTGTCCTTGCTCGGTTTACCGAAAGTGCAATTTTTGACAAAATGCGAGCCTCGGAACATCGCAGAAACTTTATTTCAAAAATGTTTTGAACGAGAGGGTTTTAAGTCTAAAATCTTTTGATCGAGATTTTTTTGGTCCAGAACAGGGGTATGAAGTTGAGATTTGACTCTCTCTCTGTGCCGAAGAAATTGCACCTTTCCTCTGCACAACTTTCTCCACCATGTAAACCATCAGTCGCGTCCAAGTCTTATAGACGGTCAAAAATGGGGTGTCTACACATGCCCTTTGTTTGTGTATGTTGGCTCATTTTCTTCTTGCCTCTGGCCTCGGAGGGTCTAGTATTCGCTTGATTGAAGTAGCCCAAGGCTTGAAAGAGGGCAAGAGCTGCATTGGCTTAGCGTTGGTCGAGACTTTGATAGGCTTAGACGCCTTCCACCGGCAAGAAACAACCAAATTCGCAAGAAGTCCACTACTCTTGCAGGTAATATTTTCCACCCTGTCTCATATGTGTTTCTCACATCACTCGGCCCTCAAGCTCTGTTTTTTCTCTAAAACCCTTTCTCACTTTTTCTCTCCACATATACCTCTCTATTATTTAATCTCTCTTATTTTTCATCCCTCTCTAGATATGGCTCATGGACAGATTGAAAGTAGTGGACTCTTGCCCCGCATATTCAGCGCGCGGCTATTTTTTTCACCAATGGCTAGTTGATTTCCCAAACAAAAGGGTGCTGGTGTCATTGGATATGCAACAGATCTGCTGCTGACATAGCTTGGCATTGCCCCTGGTTTGACTTGCTCGAGATGAGCTACAACATGTCTCAACAACCTGGCATTCAGTTGATTGGCTTAACACACTGTGTCTTCTACTTTCTATTCCAATTCAGGCGTCAATTCGGACACGACCAGACCTGCCCAAAAGAGGGGGTAGAGTACCCGACTTCATTTCCAATTCGAGGTTCATAACTAGCTCGATATCCCACTGCATGGAGGACAAGAGAACTTCTGGCTGCCGTTCCCAATTTCAGTTGTGCCCTTTCTGGAGAATGCATAGCTTGGCTTGAGGATGAGGCACAAACTGGGCCTACTTTAGCATCTGAAGCTTCCACAAGCTCTGGAAGGGGACGCAGGAACACTTGACTTACCTGTGCCCCAAGTTTATTGTTTTAATCTAACTTTCAAGTTTTCCTTTGGAATGTAATAAAAAACAACTTTAATTTGAATCAACAGTTAAAGAACTTTGTATTGAAATCAATGAAATTGAAGGTTGTGGGCACTAAAAACTTTCCTTTTGGTCCAAAAATGGTCTAAGTTGTAAAAAGATTAGTTTGAACAAAATCAACTTTTATTAAAAATTTACAAACCATTTTCGATAAGGATCACAACTGGACACACCCGGGATCTATCCCTAAGATGTACAATCCCAAATCCAGCAAATGGAAAGTTGCCCCTTGTTTGAACTGCACTGTATTGTAACTAGCTCTCATAGTGAAGACGACAACCGAACTCTTGGATGTAGAAAAGACAAAGATGACCAGAACAATCTCATGGACACAGTTGATTTGGAAGTGTTTATGGCTAGACTTCAGAATGAAATTGCCTACGTATCCTGAAGATGGGAATCAAGCCTTACGTAGTTCGGTTCGGGTTCACTCGGGTATTAACACTCTCCTTTTGTGCTCTAACTTTTGCCAAGGCCGCCCTTTTCGGGTTTTCAACCTTGCGAGCTTAGTTTTTCTTTTTTCTAATTTGTTTATGCTCTAACTTTTGCCTAAGTCGCCCTTCCAGATTTTTGAGCTAGCGAGCCACTCAAGGATAATATTTCTTCAACTTGTCCATGTTGATTGGTTGGGAGAATTCAAGGCCATCTAGGTCCATAAGAATGACAGCTCCACCTGACCAGATAGATTTGATGATGTAAGGACCAGTCCAATTAGGTCTGAACTTGCCCCTAGGGTCATAGATGGGAGCTCGTTTGTCTTTGAGAACCAAATGCCCTTATTTTAGATTGCTGGACTTAAATTTCTTGTTAAAAGCCCTGGCAATTCTTCGTTGATATCCTTAGACATGGTACAGTGCTTTCAGCCTCCTCTTGTCGAACAGCATTAGTTTCTCGAACATGCTCTGTTGCCAATCCGCTTCTGCTATCTGGCACTTAGCTATAACCCGCAACAACGGAACCTCAACTTCAATCAGCAGAACAGCTTCCATCCCATAAACCAGAGAATACGGAGTTGCTCTAGTAGATGTTCGAATTAAAGTTCTGTAGCCCCAAAAAGCAAATGGCAACTTGTCTGGCCAATCCCTATAGGTCTCCACCATCTTTTGTAGAATGTGCATGATGTTCTTGTTGGTGGCCTCAATAGCTCCATTAGTTTGCGGCCAGTATGTGGATGACTTATGAAAAGCCACATTGTACTTCTCCAACAAGTTGATCACTTCTCTTTTAAAGTGGGAACCATTGTCTGAAATGATCTCATTCGAGACCCCATAATGACAAATGATATTATTCCTGATGAATTTAGCTACATGCGACGCTTTCAGCACGGCATAGGATTGAGCCTCAACCCACTTTGTAAAATAGTCTATTACCACCAGGATATACTCATGCCCATTTGACCCCTTCGGAGTAACTGCCCCAATAACATCAATTCCCTAGACTAAAAATGGCCATGGTTAAGTCATGTTGTATAGCTTCGACGGTGGGATATTCATACGATTTACATGAATTTGGCATTTGCAGCATCGCCGAACAAAATTGATACAATCCTCTTCTATGGTTGACCAGCAATAACCCTGCCTGAGAATTTTCCGAGCTAGCATCACTCCGCTCATGTGCGATCCACATTCTCCTCCGTGGATGGCCTTCATTAAGCATTTCGATTCTTCTACATCAACGCACAACTTGTGCATTCCCAAATGGCCTCTTTTGTACAATTTACCCCCATAGATGATAAACTGAGCAGCCATTCGCCGTATTGCCCTTTTATCTTTGGCATTTGCCCCTAGTGGATAAGCCTTATTTTCCAAAAAGTTCCAGTAATCATGATACCAGGGGTTCTGATCTTGTATTTCATTTATCGCGGCAATCAACTCATAAGCTAGCACATACCTCTGTTCAATAATGATCGGACGCATCCGGACTTCCAAAGGGATGTCTATCATGGAAGCTAGAGTTGATAAAGCGTCAGCGAACCTGTTGTTCTCACTTAACAGATGCATGAAGGTTAGCTTCTCAAACCTGGGAATCAGAACGTCCAGGGTTTGGTGATAGATTTTCATCATTTCTTCTTAAACCTTCCAGTCTTCTTTCGCTTGAGACACAACCAGGTTCGAGTCTCCAATGACGTCCAACCGCTTTACCCCTAGTTCCAAGGCGGCTTCCAAGCCAGCGAGACATGCCTCATATTATGCTTCGTTGTTTGATACCTTGAACCAAAGTTTAAAAGCTAAAGGTATGTGGGAATTGTCGGGTGCTATCAACAACACCCCTATCCCATAACCGTACTGGTTAGACACTCCGTTAAAGTACATGGTCCAAATCTCTTCCTCGACCTGCAGAATGGCCTTATCTGGGAACAAATACTCTATTGCTTTGTCTCCCTCCACTGGGTGGTCAGCTGGGAACTCCGCTACCGCTCTTCCTTTCACAGACTTGCGAGTTATATACTTCAAATCAAATTCGGAGAGAAAAAGCAACCAACGGGCTAGCCTACCCATAAGCGTTGGTTTCTCGAAAAGATATTTGATAGGATCTAATCTCAAAACCAGAATTACGGAGTGAGCTAACAGGTAGTGTCTCAACTTCCTGGTAGCCCATACCAAGGCTAAGCAAGCCTTCTCGAGCGGGGTGTAACGGGTCTCATATTCCAGCATCTTCTTGCTCAAGTAATAGATGGCTTTCTCCACTCTATCTTCAGATTCCTGCGCAAGCATGCAGCCCATTGTCGTGTCGGTTATTGACAGGTACAAAATCAACGGCTTTCTCGGCTATGGCAGTGACAAAACAGGTGGGTTCTGAAGGTATTGTTTGATCTACTCAAAAGCAAACTGGCATCAGTCATCCCATTGGAATTTCTTTCCTTTCTTCAGGAGACCAAATAGTGGTTCACAAGTCAATGTTAATTTTGCAATAAACCATCTTATGAATTGCACTTTTCCTATAAAGCCTCGCACCTCCTTTTCAGTCCTTGGTGGTGGCATTTCCAAGATAGCCTTGATTTTGGAAGGATCGACTTTAATGCCCCTCTGTGTGATCAAGAACCCCACTATCTTCCCTGCTGTGACACCAAAAGTACATTTACATGGGTTTAGCCTCAACCAATATTCTCTGATCTGTTGGAAAAATTTCTTCAAGGTAGTGTAGTGGCCCTCTCTTTCCTTGGATTTGACAATCATGTCATTCACATACACCTCAACCTCTTTGCGGATCATATCATGCAAGATCATGGTTGCAGCCCGTTGATAAGTAGCCGCAACATTTTTTAGACCGAACGACATCACCGTATAGTAGTAGGTTCCCCATGACGTGGTGAAGGCTCTCTATCTTCGGGTGCCATCAAGATCTGGTTGTACCTAGAAAATCCATCCATAAAGGAAAACAACGTATGGCCTGCGGTGAAGTCCACCAATTCGTCAATGTGCGGTAGAGGAAAGTCGTCGTTTGGACTAGCTTTGTTCAAATCTCTGAAATCCACACACACTCAAATTCTGCCATCTTTCTTCGGCACCAGAACAATGTTGGCCAACAAGTAGGATACTCAGATACTAGTAAGAACCTTGCATCTATCTGCTTGGTGACCTCTTCCTTGATTTTCAAAGCCCAATCCGAGCGTATTCTCCGAAGCTTCTGCTTGACGGGTCGGGCCTCAGGGTCAAGAGGAACCGGTGCTGTACAATCTCAGGATTGATTCCAGGAATGTCTTCATAGGACCACGCAAAAACATATTTGAAATCTTTTAATAAAGCGACTAAGCGCTTGTATTCCTTCGAAGACAATGTGGACCCGATCTGGACCAAACGCGGATCCTTCTCAGTACCCACATTAATTGAAATGATTTCATCAACCAAGGGTTTTACAAACCTCTCCTCCTCTTGATCAATCAAATATTTCAAAACTAGAGGAATTCCTTCCTTATCGTTTTTATCAAAATTTTGAAAGTCATGATCAATGTAATACACAAGTGGCACAGAAAAGTACTTAGAAACAGTAGTGGCACCATTCTCATTCAAAGCTTCCAGCTCGTCCAACTCCTCGGTTATAACCGACTCAAAAGAAAAGGAAAAAGATGACCTGGACAAAACAATGGCATCCGAGTTATTAACCCCAGGAATACTAGACTCGGACTCAGAAGAACTGGAATCTGATTCCAACTCCACAGACTCTGTGGAATCGGATTCCAGCTCACCACCTGATTCAGAACTGCTGGACAAAAAGCCCTCCTCAAACTACCAAATGAGGGAGGGTGCGATAGATGTATCCAGAATGCCACTGGGAGGGTCCACGGTCGATTGATCTCCGACCATGGAAACGGTGAAGTTATCCCCTAAGCTCTCCGGTTTGATCTGAGGATCCGAAAGGAGACAAGCTAGCGCTGCTCCTATCTCAAGTTCACTGCCATTGGACTCATCCTTCGTACTCTGCTACCATTTGGTAGGTCATCTGTTCTTCGCAACTTCATCCTTGCAATCAGAGGGTTGAAGAAGATCTCAAAGCTGAGCAAACGCCGCTTCTCAGAGTTCAACCATGGCTCAGGAAAGCCGCAAAATGGGAAATCTTCCCCCTCCCAAACAAAGCGGTCATTCAGGGTTCCTTGAATGGGTCTATGCACCAACTCATAGTGTTTCCCACTTCACTTTGCCTTGGCTTTTCCTGTCATTTCCTTTCCCTTTCTTACCTAGTCTTTTTTGGTTGGCATATAACCCAAGCCAAAGGTATGAGGGTTATGTGGCACTTAGGCCAATGCAGCAACGCCCTTCCAGCTGCTTCTTCCCAATCCCATTTCGGGTACACGCTGTAGCTTATTCATGATGTAGACTAATTGAGCACTAACGTACAACCCCTCATCAATAGCTAGGATATCTTGCACCACTCGGGCCTCGGGCAAGGTGAATCCGGACAAGAAGACATCCTCATCGCCGTGCACAATTTCTAGGACCAGTGTAGTGACTTCCGGTGGAGGGTATATGGAAGAATTCCCAAAAACAATGGCTACCCCCTTCCCATGGGGGTACTTCAACATTTGATGCAAAGTGGAAGAGAAAGCTATCACTTAGTGCAGCCACGGCCGTCCAAGGAGTAAGTTAAAAGTGGCTGGAACATCCAAGACATGGAACTCAATGTCCTGTTGCGCCGGGCCAACCTGCGTTCCGATCCGAACTGTTCCCATCACTTCCTAGCTTGTATTGTCATAAGCCCGAATCACCTGGGTCGTTGGTACAAAGTCTACTAGCTTCAAGCCAATAGCATAGGCCGTGCACAACGGACACATTAATTACAAACCTGGTATCAACCAAGACGACTAGTATCCACTTCTCTTTACATTCAACAGAGATGTATAATGGTTTGTTATGTTCAGAGCCCTCAGGCGGCAATTCCTTATTCGTGAAGGTCAAAGTCAGCGAAGCGCCTCCCAAGAAGACTAGTCGTACTAACTGCTCGGAGGTTGTGTCAATAGAGAGTTTAGCCTTATCCATTGTTGATAAGACGGCTTGTCTGTGCACCCATAAAGCCATGAGCAATCCCCAAATGGATATGTCTAGTTGAATCTTCTTTAGCTGTTTCAGTACAGCTTCTTCTTCTAGCAATTTCTCCTTCTGCTTTTCTGCCTCCTTATCTTTCCCCGATGCTTCTGGTTGGTCCAGGTGTGGGGGCTTAAAGTACCGCCCGCTCCTGGTTATGTGATCCATTTCTTCGAAATACCAAGTATTATCTGGCAGATTCTGTCCCCAATCTTCATTCGCGTGGGCAAGGTACAAATCATCATCTTCCCACCACATTCCTCCGGTAACCAACAAGCAACTGTCTAGTTCCGTTGTAAGTACTCCTGCGTCCATAACACAATCAATCCTTGCAGGGTCTTTGACTTGTCTAGCCTTTTGATCATTCTCAATTCTTTCATGCTTGAACCGCTTCAGCACATCCTCCTGTTTTGTATCGGTTGTACTAACGCTACCCAATTCCTGAGCACAATTCTTAGTACCAGTGCTCTTCGGCAACTTTCCCTTGTCGTCGACCGCTCCGGCCATTGCAGCAATTCTCGTTTCCAGTTGTTCCTGCTTTGGTTGAGACCCCTCATCAACATCTGGTTCAACACTGAGCCACCTCGTATTATCCGTTGATCCATTCATATCAAACTAGTCAATTTGTACACTCCCCAGATCTTATTCATCGAAGAACTGCAGATTACTGACGTCCTCCTCGAGCTTGGCTAAGTCATCCAGTCCTTGGCTTGGTCCGTCCTCCTGGACTACATTAACCTCCATTCCCCATCGGCAATTCCACCTCTAGTCTGGCCTAACTAGTTGGCACAATATAGTGGTACGGGTCGTATTCCTCTTCAATTAAGCTCATGAAGCCCTCAGGCATACCTTTTTCTACCACAGCCACCACCACAGGTTCAGGTTGGGACATGAATGTGCTCATCATGCACAAGTCTATGCTTTCCAGGATGAACAACACCGGCTTAGGTAGGTGGGAGGGGGTGATGTATACACTGGGGTCGTACGGGACAACCAGTGTTTGGATAAGGTTTATTTGTCGGGGTGGAGGGGTTTGGTTATGTGGTGGAAGGGGATTTGTAGTGACGTTAGGCTTTTGAGGAGGCGCTATCACTTTGTTGTTAATGAGATCCTGAATCTCATAACGTAATCTAAAGCATAGGTCGGTGTCATGACCATGCTGTTGGTGGAAGGCGCAGTATTTAGCCAAGTTGTGTACAGGAGGGAGGGGATTAGGCAATGGACGTGGCTCTAGGGGCTTCAGATGTCCTTTTTTGATCAGGACCCTCAAGGCCGCAGATAGAGGCATGTAGAGTGGGGTGAAGACCCTCTGGCCTCGCGATTGGTGCTTCGCAGGTTGTGAGGTGGTTTCGGATGTATCGGCAAAGGGGTTGGCTATTTTCGTTGTGGTGGTGACCATACCAACATTAAAGGTCCTTGCAGCTGCATTACTACTTGTAGTCATGTTGGAACCGTGTGTGAAAGCCCTCTTGGGCAGCTCTTTCTCATGGTCTATCAGACCCTGTTTCATCGCATCCTCTATTTGCACCCCTATTTTGTGGAGGTCAGCAAATGTAGGCAGAAGTAAGCTATCATTTTCTGTAACAGCCTTCGTTGCAGATTACGGACGACCATTCTTATTTGTTCCTTTTCAGCTGGCTCGATGATCATCATGGAGGCCTTGGCCCTCCACCGAGTGACGAAATTGGAGAAACCCTCCTTTGGCTCTTGACGATTTACTTCGAGATCACGAGTTGTGACCTTGATTTGAGTGTTATAGGAGTATTGAGCAATAAAGGGCTCAGCCATCTCTTCCTAGTTGCTCTTTACAGAATCCTCAAGTTTAGCATACCAAATAGCCGCGATACCCAACAAGGTCCGGCTGAAAAAGGATAACTTCTGCAGTCTAGTTAGGCCCATCAGCCGCAGAATATCTGAAATAATCGCAAGTGGACCATAGGATCACCTGAGCCATCAAAGCGATCTATATGCGGCATTTTAAACCTATCTGGTAGGGTAACCGCTACATTGGTATAGCCATCCTTTATATCTGGGATCGAATTATCACCCTGAGCTCTTTTGAAAACCTTCTCAAGCTTGCTCACTTTCAGTGCGGTAGGGTTGACCTCAAACTCAAACGCGTGCCTCCGTTGGGAAAACCGGTGCTTTGAAAGCCTGGGGTGGAATCGGATCCATCAGGATGTTCGTATTTTCCTGGACATTAGCTGTGGGAACAGGAGCTTTGGATACTAGAATGTTTGCAAGAGGTGGATGGGATGCAGAAGTTGTTACTTGTTACGGCTGTTGTTGCTGTAGCCTAGCAATCAACTCAGCCTACTAAATGAAATTTCGCCATGGCAAGACATCCAATCGCATATTCTCAATAGTTTGTTGAAGTTGGCACATTATATCCTCCATATTGACGGGGGGGTGCTGATTTATCAGAACTGGTGTGTTCTCCCTTTTTGAAGTTGAAACAGATAACTGGGTTCGATTCAAGGAAGGTAACTGCTGAACCGGTGAGTTATGCTTGACTCTCCTCCGTCTGGTAACCGGGGGTAGCGAAACAAACACTGGTTATCCTCCAATAAGATCCTCAGATCGGTAAATCCTCCTAACTCGGGTTCAGAGTGCTTGGGGGGTAACTGCCTCGTTTGACGCAATTGTGAAACACTACATTGCAAAAAGAAAAATAAAGCAACAAAAAAAAAAAAAAAATCAGAAAACGCACAGCACCTTGGCTTAGACAGAGACAGCACATAGTTGAAATCTTTAAGCTGGACAATTGTACTCAAACACTAGTTTATGTCTCAAATTTTCTGCCTCAAAACTGATGCCCAGACTTGCAACTGTATCATACATTCCTGCAGAGTTCTACTCTAAAAGCACATATTAAGCAAGTGAGAGCCAAAACACCCCTATGCTGGGGTAGGGTTACCCTGTCCTAATCTCGTTAGGAGCTAGGGGTTCACTAGGAAAACAAGCGGTTTCATACAATTCTGCATTCGGGTGAGCAACCTGTCCTAGTTTGGAATAGTCTCTATGGCTTCCGATATGCAACTAGGTCGATTAGTCAAAAAAGGTACCTCCGCAAGACTACCTAATATACCTCTCATACCTAACACCGAAAAGTGAAAAGATGATCAAACGGTACAACGGTAATCCAGATTCAAGGGTTGTGTTCCCATCATGGCAAAGCCTGCAACCGGTCAACCTTTTGGCAAGCCTCCAGAAAACCACTCAGGAATAGCAAATGGCAAACACTGTGACTTAGGCGCACCGATGCAAATGCAATGCAAAGAAACACATAAGTGTAGATAAAACAACATATCATGAATTTGAGTCAAGTTCTTTAAATCCCTAGTGGAGTCACCAGAAACTCTAGGCTTGCCGTTTTTCGCGCCCCCGCCTTTCAGAAAAGGGGTTTGAAAAGAAGGCCTCACAGTTAGGACTCCCACGGTTCTGAATCTAGTCTCACAAGTACAATGTGTAATTGATAAACACCAAAGAGTCCAATTTGACAAATCTTTTGGAAAATTGATTTTAAATCAAATAATGCCAAAATTGGACTGCTTTGCCAGATTATAGAGTCGCCACCTAAATATTTTATTTTTAGGAAAATTTAGGAAACCGTGATTCGTGCCAAAAGCCACATGTTTGTCATCACTAAAGTTGCCTCGGCTCGGGAACTTAGGTATGAGAGGGGAAGGTCATGGAATGAGCACCCCCGCTCGCCCGATCAAAAGATCGGCCTCTACTAAACATGATGTGTTGTTTTATAAATCTCATGTGTTCTTATTCCGGTTATTAACCTAACTTTACTATGTGACGCACACAAAGCAAGTATAGACTAAAATTGCAAGAATTGGAACGAATTCAACTCATGTTTGCTTTCAAAAATGGTTTAAATTTGCCACCCTCAAGTGGGCTTAGAAATGTGGATTTGTCACCTCAAGTGGGCTTAAAACATGATTTGCCACTTCACAAAGTGGGCTTAAAGCACCCATTTGATGAATTGTTCCAATTCAAGCAGCAAGCCTTCATCCACAGGCATTCATGCAGTTTAGCATTTAAGCACATAGCCCCATGGAAAGCATGCAAAACATGGCAATATGGTAATCACACTCATGCAAGAGTGCTAAAGCGTAAAACTCACCGAGTACTCCAAGCCAAAACAAAAGTTAGTTAGAAAAATGCATGATCCTAACTATGTTAAAATGACTAATGCAACACATGTAATATGAAATTAAATAGGCTCGGCTACTTAAATCATGATATTTACAACACTTTGATAGCATGCTTTGAAACACGTATTTAAAGAAATATTGAAATAAAAATACAGTTTGAATGATGCACCGAGCCTCGGTGCATGCAAGGCAAATGAATGGATGCAAACATGCAAGCATAAGGTATGCCAATCGAAATATGATCCCTAATCTAACCATCGAAAGTGGATAAATAAAAGAGAGAAAGACGTGGGGTTGGAAGACATACACACACGCACGTACACTTATTACAACATTATGCCCTCGCAAAGGAGGGTCCGAATGAATAAGCTAACTAGCTACGCTAATTAAGCTAAGCTATTACAAACCAAAACTAATTAACTATCTAATTCTAAGCTAATTAATACAAACTGAATTGAATAACTAGCTATGCTAAGCTAATTAAAGCAATTAAACTAATTAACTATCTAAGCTAATTAAATAATTACAACACTTCGAATGAATGAATTAGCTACTTTAACTAATTTAAACAAAGCAAGTAAATGGCCTCGAGGGCGAGGGACGCATGCATGCTCGGTTGGTTTCCTCCCGAAAATCCACCGTCTCTCCATCAGATGCCTTTGTTTGCACTCGTTTGAACACCAACAGTGCTGCTAACTTCCAGAACATCTCTACTCCAACTCAGGAACACATTTGTGCAAAATTTCATTTCTGGCCGGTCAGCTACCAATGGTGGCTATCGATACCATTTGTGGCTGGTCGACTACTGCTGGTGGCCGATCGGCCATCCCTTCCCTGAACTTCTCTTTTTTGCTGCAATAGAGAACAAACAGAGGCAAAGCAGTGTATTCTCAAGAAGTGTATGTACTGTTACTCTCCTTATCATCGCAAAGGCTCAAAGGAGTGCAACTCTTGGCCCTCAAACCATCAACCAAGCATTTTCATGCATGATAGCCAAAGAATCAAGCTTGTACAAGCTTAATGAGTGCAAAACAAGACTCAACAAAACCACAACCCTATCATGCATGATCAAGGTTGATGATGACCAAGAAAAGTGGCACGTTTCATCACTTGGAGTATGAAACGTTCCATTTTCTCATGTTCGAATTAACATCTGATTCGAACATATGCAATGCAACACAAAGATGCTTAATCTTGCCTCTTTTACTTGTCATGTTTTATTTACTCATTTTAGATTACCAATCCATTCTTTAATTGATTAGTCCAAAAGGTGAGTGTTCTCTAATAGAAAGAGGACTTAAACCACAAGTACCTTGGGCATGAAAGAGGCCTCATGCTGTTGGTAATGAACTCCCGAAGGAATTAAACCATTAGGCATGAGGGTCTCAATTCCACACTCAAGCCAACAAGGGGTTCAAAGCCACTTTCAAAACAAATTAAAGAGTGAAGAATAGAGGGAGATTGCAGAGATTTTAGTGCTAAAATGGAGTGCAACATGACACTACAACATGCAAGCAACTCATGCAATTTGTGTTTAAAAGCCTAAAACATTAAGCTAGTGAAGGAGATTGCACTACAACCACAATAAAATCCTTAAATGGCCAAACCAGCTCAAAATAGAACAAAAACCAGTCAAAACAGTGACTAAAACATGTTGAGATTAAGGTATAAAATGCTAGAAAATCATGCTCACATGTTAAGCTATCTAGGCTTGCCAACAAGACTCAAGAGAAACTATCAAAAGCAATGAAAGAGTGAAACAAATGAGCATGTGAAAGACCTATATATGCTGAAATTACATGTAAAAAGACACTACAACATGCAACCAACTCAAGCAAATCATGTTTAAAGGCCTAAAACACCAAACTAGTGAAGCCATTTGCACTACAACTATGCAAAAGAAGACTCATATGACTAAGGCAGCCCAAAACAGAGCTAAAACAGCCCAAATTAGAGGCAAAAATATGCTGGAAATAAGCTCAGCTAAGCTACAAAACATGCTACCATGTGATGCTAACTAGGCATGCAAATAAGACATAAGGAGGGGAGGCCAACCCCTCCAATTTTGGACTTCAAAACATGTTTTCCACCACTGAAATAACTCTGAATTTTAGTGGTTTAAAGGCCCAAAAAGTTTGATTTGAAAGCCTTGAAAGATGGCACAAAAAGCTATAAAAGCTAAGGAACAAAAGGAAGAGACAACCCCTTAACACAATATAGCCCCAAACCACCATTTTTAAACCATAAAACAAAGTTTTTTGTAGTTGAAAACTAGGCCAAAACAATACAAAAAGATGGCAAAACAAGTAGTCAAAACAAAGCTTACAAGGTGAGTCTTATACCTCTTAAAGCACAGCACTAATCAGCCACAATTTCGAGCTCAAACCGCTTTCCAAAAGCTCAAACTAGGCTCCAAGGGACCTCAGCTCCAAGGTGATCAAGTTTGGTTAAGAGTTCATGTGCAAAGGTGTAGAGAAAACTAACTACAAAGCACAAAACAAGAAGAGAGAGAGAGAATTCTAGAGAAAGAGAAAATTTTGATCCAAAATGTCTAACCTCTCAAAATGGGCAAGGACACCCCCTATATATAGAAAATCAAGATTAAAGCTTGTATTCATCCCTCCATACACGTGTTTGGAGATGCACTCCAGTGAGCAACAGCTGGCACAGTTGGCAAACAAATATCTGAAAAAGGAGAAAAATGGCCGTCGGCCATCACTGGTGGCCGACCAGCCACCACTGATGGTCGGCAGGCACAAGCCATGGCCGATGGACTTTGGGGATGGCCAATAGGCCACCCTCTCCTCCAAACTTGAAACAACAAGCTCTTGGTCCTCAACCAAGCACAAAACAAACAAGTTTAGAGGTTCAAAGGCAAGGCGCTCGGCCAAGATCTTCGGGCACTTAAAATGAACACGAGCATGCAAGATCATTGAGTGTTCAAACGATGAAGTCCAAGTCTTGAGGATGGTCAAAAATGGGGTGTCTACAGCGTGCGACATGTTATGATTGTTCCCTTGGTTAAAAACATTAGGCATGTCCCAGTGTTCACACCACCTTTCCTCCTATTGCATGCGACGCATTAGGATTGTTCCTTTTGTTAAAAATAGTAGGTGTGCCTGTTGTTCACACTGTCATTCCTCCTATCACGTGAGATGCATTAGGATTGTTCCTTTGGTTAAAAACAGCAGGTGCGCCTATTGTCCATACCGCCTTTCCTCCTATCGTGTGAGACGCATTAGGATTGTTCCTTTGGTTAAAAACAGTAGGTGTGCATGTTGTTCACACCACCTTTCCTCCTATCGCGTGTGACGCATTAGGATTGTTCCTTTTGTTAAAAATAGTAGGTGCGCCTATTGTTCACACCGTCTTTCCTCCTATCACGTGAGACGCATTAGGATTGTTGCTTTGGTTAAAAACAGCAGGTGCGCCTGTTGTTCACACCACATTTTCCTCCTCTCGTGTGAGACGCGTTAGGATTGTTCCCATGGTTAGAAACAGTAGGTGTGCCTGTTGTTTACACCACCTTTCCTCCTCTTGCGTGAGATGCTGTAGGATCACAATTACTTGATCAAAAACATCAAGTATGCCTGGGGTTCACACCACCCTCCACCCTCTCTATGTGAGACGCAATTTGGCATGGAGTTTTTTTGCCTTCTCTACGTAAGACGTAGTCTAGTTTGTATCCTTTTTCACCCTGTCTACGTGAGCTGTAGTTAGGTTTGCTTTCCTTATATCCTCTCTGTGTGAGACGTAGTTTGGTTCGTACTCTCTTTGCCATCTCACGTGAGATGTGTTTATTTACTCACTTCTTTCCATGTGAGACATGGCTTAGTTGTATTCCCATTATCGCTTGTTGTATTGCTTTATCATTTGTTAGCATACATGTGAATGTTTCATTGCATTGTTTCATTGCATGATCATAAGTTATGTTTCCTGCATATCATTTTGCATTTTGCCCTTGAACTACGCATGGTTTGATTCCTCGCAAAAGGGATACAAAGGAAACCTTCGGGTTCAACCTTTGGTATTTGTGTTTTGGTTTATTTCCTTGCCCAAGTCTTACGGCCGCATCAAATGGGTCGTCTCTGGGCTTTGACATTCACTCACATTATTTTATGATTTCAAGCTCTGTCAAAGAGGGGCAACTGTAGACACCCCATTTTTGACCACCTGTAAGACTTAGGCGCTTGGTCCAGTGCACTAAATGATGAAAACTGCAATGTGTGATTTGAGTTCTCGACGAGGGAATCCAAGGTCGAGTCCCAAAATAATCCCAAACCTTCGTACTTGTCTTATTCTTACCTTAGAGGTTCATTTTTTAACATTGTGCTACCTTACACTGAGTTTGAAATAGAGGAATGGGACAGCATATTAGGGCCCGGCCGTGCCTTGTTGGCGATACACACTGTTCTAGGCGAGAGCCCACCAGCTGTCTTTTTTGAAGATATTTTCGACTTGTTTTACTCAAATTCTATAAAAACGAGGTTATACCTCTATTTTGAGGGCTAAAAAATTTCAAAAGAACATATACACACAAGAGAGAGCTCCTTCTTCTTATACAAGTCACCTTTGATCCAACCTATCTCTCTTGATCGACATCCATACACCACACACCACCTTAGATCATAACCATAGAGCCTTGGTTGAGGCTTGTGCATCACAATTCAAGCTTGAAAGTGTGCTTGAACCAAGTTTGTGCAACAAACAAAAGCTTGCTTCTTTGAGAGGTATAAGCTTACCACCTTCTCTTTTATTTCTTTTTTTTTTTTTTTTTAATCTCTTGTTAGCTACTTCTTGTGTTTTTGTGGTGTCTTGAGTCCATTTCAAGTGTTTAAACTTGGGTTTGGATAGCTACCGTTAACACCTTCTCTTGCACCTTATTTCATAGCTCAAGCCCTTGTTTTTACACTTTCTTCTTTGCCTTTTAAACTGATTTTCAGAGCTTGGGAAAGGCTAAAAAACATGGTTTGAGGTCTCAGAAATGGAGAGGTTAGCCACCTCTCCTTGCTTTTGTTCACTAGCTTTGCTTTGTCTTATTCTTTCCTACCTTTTTATGCTCTCTAACATGATTTTTAGTCACTGTTTTTTAGCATATTAGGAGTTGTTTTAGGGCTGTTGTAATTTATTTGATTAGTATATGCTTGAATATCAAGCTTGTTGCATTGTAAGTCTTCACATCTAGCTTCTAGCTTGTTATGTTGTGTTATACATGCTTTGATAGCATTTCTATGGTTAATCAAGAATCAATCTTGCAATCATGTCTGCAATCTCCCCCATTTCTTCTTTTCTTCTTGTTTGAGAGTTATTTCAACCGATTGATGGTTATTCGAAATATGAGCTAGAGACCTATGCTCAATAGCTTAATCTCTACGTAGGTTCATCGTCAAAGGCATGGTCTCTCCTTCATATTTGGGAGTACCTCTCGCTTGACGTTCTTCTTGTTTAGAGGACTTAATCATCACTTTGGACAAATGGATTAACGAATGGACAAGACTAATGAAATTGGCTTAAAATTGAACCAACCAACATAAACAAAATGAATAAGGTCGCTCGGGTTCAGCCGGACGTTATGCCGAGTCCATTGTGTCAAGAGTCATCGCACATCAATTCATGGTGCTTCAACGACCCTTAAAACATCTCTACTTCCCTCTTTGAGCTCACTACATGATAAGAGGGAGGAGTAGGTGTTGTTCATTGCATTCATCGATTTTTGTCCAACTCGTGCCCGAAATCATCAAGCAATCAACTCGCTCATTGATGGTTTTGGAAGCGATTTCATCCTTCTCTCAAGGCTTTCCATGACAGAGAAGAGTAGAAGGGACAAATAGGCCTCAGAAAAACTCTGTCTGCACTATTTTTACCTCAAAGCACAAAAATAGAGTTTTGCACAAAATTAAGGCACAGCCAGCCTCCAATGGTTGGTAAACAAAGTGTTTTGCAGAAACAGAGGGTAGTGGCTAAAGGTGAAACAACGCAAATTCCAAGGAAGGCAAACAGAGTCGCTTCTGAAAACCGTCACATACATGCCATCCTTGTGCTTCTTGGTTCTATCAAATGTTGTAAATTAATGCTCTCATCATCGTTGTAATTAAATATAATTAGCATTATTGTAATTATTATGAATGTTTATTAACTTAGATAGTTAGTTTTATTGTTCATCCTTGTTGTAATAAATTAGGTAGCTAGCTTATTACTTATTATTAGTCTTTGTCGTAATAGCTTAGCTAAATTAGTTATTTATTCATCAATTTGGTTGTGTAATAGTTAGTTTTAGTTTGGACACTTAGACATTCATTCGGACCTCTTGAATGAGGGCAAATATGTAATAAGCGTATATGTCTTCCAACCCCCATTTCTTTCTCCTTTTTATTTACCCGCTTATGATGGTAGAATAGAGCATCATGTTTAATTAGCATTCTCATGTTCACATACACTTGTTTGATGAAATATTTGGGTTTGGCTCATCATACTAACCAATGTCAAAATGTCAATTTCATTGCTTGAATACATGATTTATCACATGTCTTGAATTGGATCACATACCATGCTCATAGCCGAGCCTATAAAATTGCGTAAATGTGTGTGTTGCATTAGTCATATTGCATCGTTTAGAAACATGCATATTTTCAAATTATTTTTCTTTATTTGGCTTGCCATTGGAGTACTAGGTGAACACTTCTTGTTTTAGCATTTTGTATGAGTGTGATTGTTGCTATGTTTAGCACGCTTTCCATGAGGTTAATTGCTTAAACGCTATACTTGCTTGAATGCCTGTGGATGAAGGCTAATTTCTTGAATTGGAATAATTTGAGTAATGTATATATGAGATCATTTTTTCAAGTGGTATATATTTAAACACTTTTCAAAACAAACATCAATCAAAGTGTTCCAATTTTTTGCAAATTAGTCTATACTTGTGTGAATCACATAGTAACAATAGCCTAATAATTGGAACAAGAGCATATAATGTAAATAAAAATCACATTATGATTAGTAGAGGCCAACCTTTGATCGGGTGAGTGGGGTGCTCAATTCATAACCATCCCCTCTCATATCTAAGTTCCCGAGCCAAGACACTTTGGTGATGACGGATAAGTGGCCTTTGGCACGAGTCTCGAGTTTTCTAAATTTTCTAAAAATATTTAGGTGACGACTCTGAAATCTGGCAAAGCATTACATTTTTGGCATTCGATTCAAATATCGATTTTCCAAAAGAATTACTGGATTTGGATTTTTTGTGTTTTCACTGTTTCACATTGCACTTGTGAAATCAAATTCAGAGCCACGGGAGTCCGAACTTTAGGGCTAGTCGTATTCGAAAGGAGTACGAAAAGCAAGCTACACTGGCCAAATTGGGTGAAACGCAAAGAGGATATGATGAAAGATACCAGTGCATCTTCCACGATGAAGTTGGGCACCAAACTGAGGATTGCACATCGTTGAAGCTACACTTGGAAGAATTGGTGGCAGCAGGCCACTTGGACCGATACATAGAGGGGGAAACTCGGCCAACCTCTCAAGACAGAAACATGCTTGACGGGATGCCGATAGATGGTCTGCCTCAAGGCATGATCAATGTGATCCATGGGATCATTGAACCTGAGTGAGTCTACGAGCTCAAAGGGATAATAAAAAAAGGCGGAGCATGTGAGGGAGGTGCTAAGTGTTCAGCCGACCTTGAAGAAAGGAAAGACAGAAGTGAAGAATGTAATCTCTTTCATTGATAGGGACTTAGCAAGGCTACAGAACCCCCATAATGACGCTCTAGTGATTACTTTGCGGGTCAAAAAATTTGACATCAAAAGGATCTTGATCGATTAGGGGAGTTCATGTGAAATTATATACAATAAAACCTTCAAGCAGTTAAAGTTGGATGACAAAGACTTGGCACCAGTCACGTCTCCCTTGGTGGGTTTCAACTCTATGCCAGAATGGCCAGTTGGCAAGATTATTTTTCCGGTCAAAGATGGCTTGATGGTTAAACAAGTGGAGTTCTTGGTTTTGAAATTCCCATCCACTTACAACATCATTCTTGGGAGAGCATGGTTGCATGCCATGTGAGCCGTAGTGTTAACCTACAATCAAATAATGCGGTTCCCAAATGAAGCTGGAGTAACCGAGGAGGTCTTGGGAGACCAAATTATGTCAAAGCAATGCTTCGTGACAGTGAATGGCAGTCATGCTATCAAAGGATTTCTACAAATGTTTAAAGAACTAGAGAACAAAGAAATGTTCGAAGACATTAGCAAGGCGGCCGAACAGAAGGCTGTGGAGGAGTTTATGGAAGTAAGGGTTGATGAGAGTGACCCAGATAAGTTCTTTTTTTCCACTTCATCTTTGTCTAGCACCGAGAGAAAGGAGTGCATCGATTTTTTGATCTCCAATTTTGAAGTGTTCGCCTAGATGCCACATGACATGCTTGACATTAATCCAAACTTCATCTACCACAAGCTCAATCTTAGCCCTATCACTAGACCGGTTATACAAAGAACTCATAGATCAGCTCTACACCACGCTGAAGTAGTGGCTGAAGAAGTGGGGAACCTGTTGGAGGCAAGAGCGATAAAGAAAGTCCATTATCCTAAGTGGATTTCAAATGCAGTGGTCGTGCCTAAGAAGAACGGCAAGTGGCGTGTTTGTGTTGGTCACAAGATGGTCAACAAAGCTTGCCTAAAAGACAACTTTCCTTTGCAAAGGATTGACCAGCTAGTGGACCTAATGACGGGACACAACCGGATTAACTTTTTGGATGCATATTGTGGATACCACTAGATTTCATGTATCACTTTTTTCACAACTCCAAGGGGATTAGTCGGAAAACCAACATACAACTTAAAAGATGTAAACAGCCTAACCGTGCCAAGATCGTGGAATATGGTCAATCTAAATTTGTTTTATTTTAGCTTTTTAGCACTTGTAATTTTCTCTTTCTTTTAGTTCGGCATCAATAAAAGTAGACAGTTTTTTAGACTTTGCTATGTGCTTGTAATATTGGATAGAATTCCCTAAGTAGGCTAACCGAGCAGCATTAAAACGGTCCAAGGGCAACTACTTTGGTCTGCACTTTAAAAAATCTTTGCCTAGCTAGTTAGCTCAATAAAGTAGGTTGGCAGGATTGATTAACTTTGGCAAATCTTTGCTCAGCTAGTTAACCCGGCAAAGTAGGTTGGTAGGTTTGACCAACTTTGAAAAATCTTCACCCCACTGGTTAGCTCGGCAAAGTAGGTTGGCAAGATTGACCAACTTTGGAAAAAATTTTGACCAAGTTGGTTAGCTTGGCAAAGTAGGTTGGCAGGTTTGACAAACTTTGAAAAATCTTTGCTCGATTGGTTAGCTCGGCAAAGTAGGTTGGCAGGATTGTCCAACTTTAAGAAATCTTTGACCGAGCTAGTTAACTCGGCAACGTAGATTGGCAAGTTTGACTAACTTTGAAAAAAATTTTCCCAGTTAGTTAGCTCGGCAAAATAGGTTGGTAGGATTGCCTAACTTTGAGAAATCTTTGACCAAGCTAGTTAACTTGACAAAGTAGGTTGGCAGGTCTGACCAGTTTTGAAAAATCTTTGCCCGACTCGTTAGCATGGCAAAGTAGGTTAGTAGGATTGACCAACTCTGGAAAAATCTTTACCGAGCTCGTTAGCTCAGCAAAGTAGGTTAGTAGGATTGACTAACTTTGAAAAATCTTTGACTGAGTTGGTTAGCTAGGTAAAATATGTTGGTAGATCTTTACCTGACGGGTTAGCTCGACAAAGTAGGTTGGTAGGAAAATGGATAGAAAACCTCAAAATACAAACCCTAGGAGAGAAAAGACCAAGAGGGGGAGGAAGCTCCAAGAAAGAAAGGGAAAATGTGTGAAGAGTTAAGAAAACCAAGAGAAAACTCAAAACTTCACCAAATCAAATTTTGTTCGGTTCAAAAGATAGAGGATCAAGAGGGTTTCAAAGAAAATTTTTGCAAGGGTTGTTGGGTAACTCAAGAAAAAGAGAAATCTAGAAAGAATGGAGCCCTAGAGAGAGAAGATGAGAGTTTTCGACCTTGTGTGAGTGTAAAATCAGGGTTGGGTCGTGTTTATAGAGCCACGGGTGTTGATTTTACCAATCTGCCCCTGCCCCACTGTCAAAGGCCGCCCAGCTGTGTCAAAGCCCGGCCGTGCATCGGCGAGGCCCGGTCGGCCTTTGGTGAACTTAGTTTTGTTTTTTCTTTTTTCTTTTTTGTTGTTTTTTGTTTTTTGTTGTGTTGTTTTTTTTTTTTTAGTATATTTTATCTTTAATTTATCCTGGTATTGTTTGAGTTTTAATTTGGGTGTATAAAAGCAACAATGAAGAAAAGTAGAAAAACAACAGTGAGCGGAAAAAAAGAAGAAGAAAAAAAAACAAAAGAAGAAAAAGCTGAGGAAAGTGAAAACAAACAAGAGAACATATTTATTTGATTTTATTTGCTTGTTTTAATTATTTTTCTTGAATTGTAGTTTGTTCCGTTATGTCATAACAAAACAATATTGTATGTATGGTTTATTCAGAGGAGTCCCAGCTAAGTCATTCGTGTCTTGATAGGGGAACTTGCACGACTTTGTAGCCTAGATCCTTTTGTCCATTGTGGGGAAGTGGTTTGGAAATACTCTTCAGATCCTGGGAGACGCTAGTGATCCTCAGCTAGTCACTTGAAAAGATACAAACACTCCGGTCGAGGGTGCCGGAATTAGCACTCTGACAGACAAGTTAGTTCAGACACTCAGGATAGCTTGCTTACTAAGTTAAGTGAAGTGATTCTTACATACCTTTCTCAACCCATTGTTCATGTATTTATACCCGTTCCTTTTGATCCTCGGGGCTAGAGCCTACTTTTTAATCATTATCCTTTCAATTATTCGGCCCTAAGGATTTACACTTATTCGGCACATTTGCTATATTCGGCTTCCCACTCTCGTAGGATACAGCCAATTAATATCAGTTTTCCAATGGTACGCACCTTCTGATTTTTCCATTATTCGGCCCCCATAATTGCCCCCCGAACTCCCCATTGACGGTAGTTAATCGGCGTGTTAGGTCTTGAATTGGAAAAGTTAAAATAGGTCAGGCGGCTTCGCGTACTCCAATATAGATGTCAGGATGCGCACACCTTTTCGTTCATCATTACACTTTCCCGCCTTATTCGTGCGTCTCGCATTTATTGTGATTTGAAATTTCAGTCCTTTCGAATGCACAGTTCGTCGAGTATTCGAGACTCTTGGACCGCCAGCGGATATCCCTTCTCTGACTCGCATTTTCAGCAACTCTTCTCCGTCTACCCTCGTCTCCCTTGCTCCTCATAAGTCTTATTCTCTTTTCTTTGCAATCCCACTTTCTGTTTGTTATTTTAATTTTGGCAACCCCTTTATTCCCCATGAAAATGGCTAAACACTTAAAAGACCTCCTTTCTGAGGGTCATGTCGCTGGATTCCGGCGACACTTTTCCATCCCCGACGATGTTCATCTATCTCTAGTGACGGACAACACTCTGGATATGGAGAGAGAGGATCGAAATTCAATCGTCTTTCCTCTCCTATCCATTGTAGAGGGCGGGGTCCGTTTTCCCCTTCATCCATTCCTTAGGGCCGTCCTCCGCTATTGGGGTCTGATTCCCTCTCTGCCTAACGTGAACTTTTTTCGAATCGTAATAGGGATCGTAGAGTTAAACCGGCGCCTCAAGATCGATCTTGGCATCTCGGCCATTCGGCACTGCTATGCTCTAGCCAAATCTTTCGGTCGGCTTGGGCGGTACTTTCTTAGGGCCAAGGATACTAACCATCATTTGGTAACCATGCTTGCCAGTTCTGGTAAGCGTGTGGATGACGTAATGGTCAATATCCGAGAGAACTAGGAATTTGGCGAAAGCGAGGGTCGCCTAGACCCTATTCCCAGATGGAGGGGTGAACCAGGTTGCCGTGTGTCTCCTTGTGTTTGCTGAACTTTTCTTTTACTTGGCCTTCTCTCCGTGTCTAACCCTTTGTCTTTGCAGGCAGTAATTTGAAGAAGATTCTGGTTTCTACTGACAAAGCAGTCCTTGCGCAGATTGCGACTGCACTCGGATACTTCGGCCGTCCAAACATACAGAAGCAAGGGAGAGTGGCCCACATGCTTCTTCAATACGAGCCTACTTATACTACTTTTTCGGCTGCTAACAACATTCCGATTCCATCCGGTGATCAACAACTTGCGGCTCTTATCTTTCCTAGCTTCAAGAGCCTTAGGCAAGTTGGTCTCGAAGCTTCTGATTCGGGGTAAGATGTCGAGCTGGCGGTAGAGGTAGTCGTCGAACCGGCCAGAGAGTTCGTTGAGGAGGCCAAAGAGGTTGACGAGGCCCTAAACTCGACGTTTGAGACAGCCAGACGTAATCAGCCTACCTCGCCGTCCACTTCGGGTCGGGTAGAGTTTTCTTCTGGAGATATTTTTGGAAGTTTGGGAGACCTACCCGGCTATTTTTTTTGAAGGTGTGGCTGGGGAAAGCCTCACACAGATGGCTCGAAAGAAAAATACCGAGCGCATGGCCACTCGGAAAAAGGCCGAGGCCGCCTGTTCTGGACTTGGCTTGATTGAGTCTTTCGAACCCGTTATTGAAGAGCCGGCTTAGATTGTTGTGGCCGAAACGGCGAAAGAGGTCGAACAAACGGTCATTGAAGAACGGTCGATTCCGGAAGAGCGAGGCAAGAAGCGTAGCGCCGAGGGAGAGGCCGGTTCAGAAGATAGTCTTGTCGACAAAAGACCTCGCTTAGAAGAATCGGACGTGGCTGTCCCTTTCATTGTACAGCCAAAGATCAAAGACACACCGATTCCCTCCGACGCATCCATCATTACCGACCTAACGGTAGCCTTGAGCCTGGCAGCTTCAGTCTCCCTACCAGCTGATAAGGCATCCTTTCATGTCGTGCCGGATTTGGTGGCCGTAGCCCTATCTGCGCAGTTGGCCCTTTTGGTAGGTGAACTTTGACTTGTTTTGATTTTGGTTGCCTATGGCATCTAACGATCCCAACTCGTTTTGCAGACGGTCGGCAGGATCGCCGACTTGGGGCGCCGCCTACACGATGCCCTTGAGAGGATTGATCATTTGCAGTCAAAAGTGGTCGATCAAAAGAGCAGGGCCGAGTTTGAGATGATGAGAGCCGCGATGGAGACTGCCCGAACCGAAGCCGAACTAGAAAGGGCTCGGGCTGCCGATCATCTCCGTTCTGATGCCGAAGATAGGGCGAACACGAGCAAAGAATCGCTTAGGCTAGCCGAGGAGGCGCTTAACAAGATGGAGACTGAGTTAGTAGAGTTGAAGGCGGCCAAGGAAAAGGCAGAATCTGAGGCTTCTGCCGCATTCGAAGCAGGAAAAGGCACCGCCTTCAAAGAATACGTAGATGAAGTCCCCAAGTTTGAGAATCGGGGGTTCAAACATGGGTGGCTCAAGGCCCTTGATGCCGCTGGGGTTACATTGGCTTTGCCAATTCCTTATGAGCAGGTGGACGTTGAGCCACTTGAGTCTGACCCCGAGGATTATCTGGGAGTCTTTCGAATTTTATGAAATGCTTTCCCTTTTAATGTATGTTTTTGTTTTAAGGACTTTTGTTGGTTCCAAGTAGTTTTCATGTATAAAATGGCTACTGTCTGCGCTCAATTTATTATTGAAAATTATCTTGTTGTTTCACTACTACTTATGCACAGTTTTATTAATGAAAATTATCTTGTTGTTTCACTACTACTTATGCGCAGTTTGTGATGTTATGTTGGTGAGAAATTTTTGCCCTTCACCGCCTTAGATAGAATGATTACTCTGTTGAGCTTTCTACGATTGGATATCTTGGCAATATTGACTTATCATTTGTATGCCGAATAGTTCGTTGGTATTATGCTGAAACGATTCATGGGCCGGCTGGGGCACTTAATCCTAATAGATTGATTAATCTGCCCTTGCCCCAGGCGGTGCATGATCATTCGGGCACCAGAGAAGGCGAACTTAGGAGTTTTGTTGTCGATTCATAAGCCGGCTGGGGCACTTAAGCCGAATATATTGGTAAATCTATCACGCCCTTGCCCTAGGCGGTGCATGATCATTCTGAAGTCGATTCATGAGCCGGCTGGGGCACTTAAGCCGAATAGATTGATTAATCTGCCCTTGCCCCAGGCGGTGCATGATCATTCTGAAGTCGATTCATGAGCCGGTTGGGGCACTTAAGCCGAATAGATTGATTATTCTGCCCATGCCCCAAGTGGTACACGATCATTCGAGCGCCGGAAGAGACGAACTTAGGAGTTTTGTTGTCGATTCATGAGCGGACTGGGGCACTTAAGCCGAATATATTGATAAATCTATCACGCCCTTGCCTCAGGCAGTGTATGATCATTCTGAAGTCAATTCATGAGTCGGCTGGGGCACTTAAGCCGAATATATTGGTAAATCTATCACGCCCTTGCCCCAGGCGGTGCATGATCATTCTGAAGTCGATTCATGAGCCGACTGGGGCACTTAAGTTGAATAGATTGATTAATCTACCCTTGCCCCAGGCGGTGCACGATCATTCGGGTGCCGGAAGAGACGAACTTAGGAGTTTTGTTGTCGATTCATGAGCCGGCTGGGGCACTTAAGCCGAATATATTGATAAATCTATCTCGCCCTTGCCCCAGGCGGTGCATGATCATTCTGAAGTCGATTCATGAGCCGGTTGGGGCACTTAAGCTGAATAGATTGATTAATCTGCTCTTGCCCCAGGCGGTGCATGATCATTCTGAAGTCGATTCATGAGCCGGTAGGAGCACTTAAGCCGAATATATTGGTAAATCTATCACGCCCTTGCCCCAGGCGGTGCATGATCATTCTGAAGTCGATTCATGAGCCGGCTGGGGCACTTAATCCGAATAGATTGATTAATCTGCCCTTGCCCCAGGCAGTGCATGATCATTCTGAAGTCTATTCATGAGCCGACTGGGGTACTTAAGCTGAATAGATTGATTAATCTGCCCATGCCCCAGGCGGTGCACAATCATTCGGGCGCTGGAAGAGACGAACTTAGGAGTTTTGTTGTCGATTCATGAGCCGACTGAGGTACTTAAACCAAATATATTGATAAATCCATCACGCCCTTGCCCCAGGCGGTGCATGATCATTCTGAAGTCGATTCATGAGCCGGCTGGGGCACTTAAGTCGAATATATTGATAAATCTATCACGCCCTTGCCCCAGGCGGTGCACGATCATTCAGCGCCATGGTTTATCGATCGGCCAAGGCGATTGAGGTTTTTACAATTAATGAAATTGCCTCGAGGGTACTGGCTCTATAAAGGATAAATGATTAATGGTACAACTTTTATGAATACAGTAAACAACTGACTCCAGCTTTTGAAGGTATCATGTGAATGTCGAACAGACTCTTCTTTAACAGCAGAGGGGAAGCGAGGACGCTAGTTGAGCTGGGTGGACACATGAATCGAGGTGATGTCCCTTCGCGCATAGGGGGTAGGAGTTCCAGGGATCGAGAGAGGCGTCAGTCTCCTCGACGTCGAAGCAGGTCACCCAAGCGGGACAAGCAGTCGCAGGGCAGGTCTTCTCAACCTCAAGTCGAGAGGGGATCTGACAGAGGCGGACTCGATCGTTCGAGACCCAAATGTAGCGGTCGAGTTAGCTCGACAAATTTTTCCTCCTAAGGTTTAGCAATCGATGATAGGTCGTCAGGACTACGAAGTATTTCGCGAAGGCATTCACGGGGCAGTGAAGGGGCTTTACACTGCCTATGAAATCGGCATACGTTTACGCGCTGCCCGCCGAGAAATGGAGAAGAAAGAGGAACGTATTCGAAGTTTGAAGGATCGCACGGAGGCGGCTGAGCGCGAGTTAAGGAAGACCAAGGCGGCCCAAGCACAACCCGCCGGGCAAGGAAACCCAATCGTGGAAGAAAGGGTTACCAGTCGGCTCATCAGTTCCGCGCTTACCGATCGTGAGATGGCGAGTATGTTCGCAATGGAGAGCGCGAAGGGGAGGGCCTATGAGAAAGGTTTCCGTGAAGGCCGGAAAGTTGGAATCGAAAAGACCAAGGAAAAACTTGCCGAAGAAGTTTGCCGATGTGAAAATCTTGGATTTAGGCACGGTTGGATCAAGGCATCTCAAGCCGCAGAAGCTCTTCGGGCGTCGGGCATTGATTCGGCATCGCCACTCTACGACAGTAAACATTTTTCGTTTTCTGCTTTTGAAGTCGAGAAGAGTGAGGATGAGGGTGACGCCGTATAAGTATACTTATTGTAAGGTTGAAACGCAGATCGCGTTAAAAACTATGTAATATATTGCTTGTTTTATTGAATAAAAAACGTTCTATGATAAATATTTTGTTGCAGTTCGTATTTGGTATGTATGCGTTTCGTTTTATTATATATGTTTGAATGAATGTATAAACGTTGATCGGCAGGGTCGACTCATACGTGATAGCCGTTTATTCCTGAATGAGGCTATTGTAACCTGAGGAAGCCGAAAGCCAGTGGGTAGAGTGGCTGCGGCAAATTCAACTCGGCTTGGGGCGTTTGGATAACTACGCCGTGGCGAATGTCAACCGACATTTTTCTCATGGAGTTTAGTGTTAGTGAAATCGCCTCGAGATTGGGGCCTTGAGATCGCTGCCAGTATTGAAAATAAAAGGAGTGGGCGCTTCGCGCAGACAAACAATCACTTTTGTGAGGTGGGATAAGTGGGGATGTTAGTTAGAGAGACTGGAGTTCAGCCAAACTTGGTGTTGCCATGGAGCGTGGTAGAGGACCCATCCGTATGGGAAGTAGGGCGTCCAATAGTTGGCATGAATCTTCAAGTCGTCGAAACAGATCACCCGAAATGAAAGGCAACGACCATTGGGTTTATCCTTCCTTGTCCTGGATCTTTGCCTTGACATTATCAATGGTATCTGGGGAGGACTTGGGCACAGTTGGCTCAAGGCATTGCAAACCACGGAAGACTTCCGGGTGACGGGAGTTGATTCGGCGCTGCCGCTTTACCAATATGTCTTCTCCCCTTTTTAGCTTTTGAGATTGGAAATGGGTATTGTAATGCTCAAATGCAAGTTGCATTTATGTAACAATTGTCTGATTAAATAAAAATTGTAATGCTCAAATGCGGGTTGCGTTTATGTAATAATTGTTTGATTGAATAAAAAGCTTTATTTCAAACATTTGCGTCTTATTCTGAATTTTTTATATGCTTAGTTAAGCACCTTATTTGTGTCTTGCTCTGAATTTTTTATATGCTCAGTTAAGCACCTTATTTGCGTCTTATTCTGAATTTTTTATATGCTCAGTTAAGCACCTTATTTCGGATGTTGGCGAGTTTTGTTTTGTTCGTGCCAAAGGGTACTCCGAATCCGGAGGCTTAATCAGCACTAAGCTGTCATGCACCAAAGGGGGCTCAAAATCCGGAGACTTAATCGGCCCTAAGGTGTCATGCACCAAAGGGGGTTCCGAATCCGGAGACTTAATGTGGCCAATCGTGATATCCACGAAGGGCGCTTCGAATCCGGAGGCTTAATCGGCCCTAAGGTGTCATGCGCCAAAGGGAGCTCCGAATCCGAAGACTTAATTGGCCCCAAGGTGACATCCACCAAAGGGGGCTTTGAATCGTCGTCATGACGAGCGTTATAATGGGGTTTGAGAAATGAATTAAGCAACGAAGAAAAATGGTTTGCAATATAGAAGTGATATATATACAAGTATCAAAGCCCACAGGTCGGGTCAGTGATAGGGTTTTCATAAAATCTCTGCTTGTGCCGATTGGGGGGAGCCACGGATCTCTTCAATGCCATGGGCTGTCGGGAAGCGCACAAGCTGATAATAAGTGCTTGGAACGGCCTTCATAATATGTATCTAGGTTCGCCCCATGATGACATTATACGGCAAAGGGAGCTTTACGACCAGGAATTCTACTTTGACTGTTCTGGAGCCCGCTCGAACAGGTAGTATGCTCTTCCCTAACGGGTATTCAGGATTCATATTAAAGCCAAACAATGGGTGAGGCGCCAGAGACAGATCTGACTCGTTGAGGCCGAGTTTGATGAAAGTTTGGTAATACATAACCTCTGAAGTACTCCCCGGGTCTATGAGAATGCGTTCAATGGTGAACCGATTTATGCGTAATTTAATGACTAACAGATCGATGTGGGAAGCTGTTGTGCCACTAAGATTGGAGTTATTGAAAGTAAATGTTGGAGCTTCTTTGGGCCATTCAGTCAGAATACGTTGCTTTTGGGGGATTGGGTGCGATTGAATTGTGTGCACGGTTGGGGGTGCAGGCAGGCTGTAGATCATATGGATCACGCCAAGTGGAGGTGAGTCATTCCTCAACGCTAGTGCCTTGGTTGGCTTTCCCTTTCTCACATACTATTGCAGTCGGCCGTCTTGCACCAGTTCTTCCAAGTGATCTTTTAATGCGTAACAACTCTCCGTTTCATGGCCGTGATCTTTGTGATATTCGCACCGCCTACCCCTTCTTCGCGTGTCGGGCGGCCCCACCATCTTTGACGGCCATTTGAAGAATGGAAGGTGTTGGACTTTGGTCATTATTGCAGCGATTGGTTCTGACAACTCTGTGTACTTCTTGTCGGCACGCCTCGAACGTCTGCTGTCGACTTGCAGTTGTTCATTCGTCCGGTGGGAGCATTGATCACTTGATCAGCGAGTATTCCGCCTTTTGTCTCGTTTAGCGCGTTGCCAAGGCTCTGGGCTAGGAGGTGGGGCGAAACTTATTGGTTGAGCAATTTCAGGGGGGGCCGTTTTGTTGGACATTTCATCGGCTTTTATTCTCAAGGCATCATCTTCCACTTTGCAATACTCTTCAACTTTCTTCATCAACACCCAGACTGTTTTGGGGGGTCTTCTGGTCAGGGAACTACGTAGAGGACTGTCAGGATGTAGTCCTATTTTGAAGGTGGTGATGGCCATGGAGTCATTGCAAGCGTCGTCGACGAGGTTGAAGCACTCCCAATAGCACGCCGAATACGCTCTGGGCGTTTCTCCTGACTGAATCTGCATAGCCCAAAGAGAGTCGGCCTGTTTCGGCTGTACCTCGTTGGTGATGAACCTGGCCCTGAAGGATTTCTATAATTGATGGAAGCTTTTGATCGAGGCCGGCTCCAACTTGTAATACCACCGACAATAATGGCCCATTTCGCCGGGAATATTCGGCACATGAGGGCTTCGTTGTCTGTATGCAATGTCATGGCCTGCTTGTAATGACAGATATGATCAGTGGGGTCTAATTTTCCATCGTAAAGAGTGAATGACGGAGCTTTGAACTTCTTGGGCAGGGCCGCCCTTGCAATCCGTTAGACAAAAGGATCGTGCTGGTCCTCTTCGTTTGAACTGCTCCTCCTGCGCTTGTTCCTTGTATGTAGACTCTTTTCGGAGGAGCTGGAAGTTTCGAATCGTCCCTTCTTGTTGAGCTCCATGGGTAATGAGTTGGAGTCGCTATCGGTATCCTTTGGTCGGGCTTGAGGTCGTTGTCCACCGGCCCTCGAAGGTCATTCGGGATCTTGGAGCATGGCTTCTCTCGATTTTGGTATTTCGAGGGCCAAATCTTGACGGAGACGTTCATTTTCAGCGATCATGTTCTCCAGCCTTTATTCATTCTGCTTTGTTTGTTCCATGATCGCCTGCATTGTCTCTTGCGCTGAAGTCGTTGGTGAGTCGAAGTTCAAGGCGCGTCTTGCAGCAATGGTTTTTTTTCTGAGCATATTTGCTGGAGTGAGGTCATCTCCCTGTGCAGTCTCGTCAATGGCTACCGGAGGATCTTCAGTCACGCCTGCCATGGATGTATTTGAGTATTTCCACAGACGACGCCAATTGTGGGAAAGTGGTTTGGAAATACTCTTCAGATCCTGGGAGACGCTAGTGATCCTCAGCTAGTCACCTGAAAAGATACAAACACTCCGGTCAGGGGTGCCGGAATTAGCACTCTGACGGACAAGTTAGTTCAGACACTCAGGATATCTTGTTTACAAAGTTAAGTGAAGTGATTCTTACATACCTTTCTCAACCCATTGTTCTTGTATTTATACCTGTTCCTTTTGATCCTCTGGGCCAGGACCTACTTTTTAATCATTGTCCTTTCTATTATTCGGCCCTAAAGATTTACACTTATTCGGCACATTTGTTATATTCGACTTCCCACTCTCGTAGGATACAGCCGATTAATATCAATTTTTCAATGGTATGCACCTTCTGATTTTTCCATTATTCGGCCCCCACATGTATCTATCGTACATGTTCACTTTTATGCGTCTATCGCACGTATTTGCTTTGTCCATCTATCGCGCTCATTCATTTTGTGCATCTATCACACAACACTTTCTTATTTCTTAGGACGCGTAAAACGTGGCCCTGGGCAGGTTTTATCTCGGGACGTGTGAAACACGGCTCTGAGCGATTTTTGTTTCTCAGGACGCGTGAAACGTGGTCCTGGGTGGGTTTTACCTTGGAACGTGTGAAACATGACCCCGATCGGTTTTTCTTCTATCTTGGGACGTGTGAAACACGGCTCCAAGCAATTTTTGTTTCCTAAGACGCGTAAAACGTGGCCCTAGGCAGGTTTTACCTTGGGATGTGTGAAACACAACCCCGAACAGTTTCTTGTTTCTCAAGATGCGTGAAACACATCCCTGAGTGGTGTTTTCTTTCCTCGTCCTGTGTTTTGGCGTGGGTAGAGTGTGTTTTGAATCTTTTCGCTTTAAGCTTAAAGCTGTGCATTCATGTGTTGTTATTTCGTTATCTTGCGTGTTGTATTTATTATTGCTTATTGCATCATCTTGCATGATTATAAATTTTCAAAATAGTCGGCTTTGCGAAGCGTGTGAGTTCAGGTTTCAATATTTTTGTGCATTTCATTTGTATTTTGCCCCAGAACTACGCTTGGTTTGATTCCTTGCGAAAGGATACGTAGGCAGCCTATGGGCACAACCATTTCTTTCTGTCTTGATTGTTTGTCCAAGTCTTGCGGCCTTATCAAAATGGGTTGTCTTCGAGCTTTGACATTCACTCACATCATTTCATGACTTCGAGCTCTGTCAAAGAGGGGCAACTGTAGACACCCCATTTTTGACTGCCCACAAGACTTAGGCTCTTGCTTCGATACACTCGATGATGAAAATTGAATTGTGTGCTTTGAACACAACGATTCGGATTCAGTCAGTCTCTCGAAATAACCTTAAATCTTCAACGATTACCTTGTTTGAGCCTATGAGTTTCAATTTTGGACCTTTTGCCACACTGAGTTGAGTTTGAACCAAAAAAATAGGGGAGAGCATCAAAGCCTAGCCGTGCATCAGTGATGGACAGTCGTGGCTATGAATGGCTGGCCGGCCCTTGGTGGCGAAAAACACTATTTTGGGCAGGAGGCCTCCAGTTGTCCATTTTTGAAGATATTTATCACTTTTTGAGCTAAAATTCTATAAAAACGAAGCTGTGTTATTGTTTTGAGGGTTGAACAAAAATTTAGAAAGCCTATATACACCTTGAGCGCTCCTCTCTCCTCCTTCTTCCTTAGCAAGCAACCTTTGAGCTAACCTATCTTCCTTGTGTCATCTCTATACTCCATACACAACCTTGTCTCACCACCTTATAGCCTTAGTTGATCTTGGGGAAGCATAATTCAAGTTTGGGAGTGGGTTGAGATCAAGTTTGGATCACAAACAAAAAACTTACTCTTTGAGAGGTATAAGCTTGCCATCTTCTCTCTTGCCTTCATTTCATTCATTTGCTACATTGTAACAAGCCCGCGAGGGACCTCACGCTACAGTTTGGACTCGATTTCGTGTCATGGTTCTAAATCTAAACCAAAGAGTCCAAATCCCGCAAATTGTTTTGAGAAACAGATTTTTAGAAAAGAAGTGCCAAACATGGACTGCTTTGCCAGATACAGAGTCGCCACCTAAATATTTTTTAATGGGGGAATTTAGGAAACCCTAACTCGGTGCCAAAGGCCACGTGTCCGTCATCACCAAAGTTGCCTCGGCTCAGGAACTTGGGTACGATTGGGGAAGGTCAGCTATGAGCACCCCCTCTCGCCCAATCCGAAGATCGGCCTCTACTAACCGTGATATCCAATTTTGAAAACGTTATGTGTTCTTATTCCCATTATTAGCCTAAAGTTACTATGTTATGCGCACAACAAACAAGTATAGACTAGATCTCCTAGCTTGGAAACAAGCATTGCATATCCGTTTGTTTTGGAAAACGCTTTGGGATTTGCTACTCGCAAGTAGGCTAAAATACGGATTTCAATGAGTTGTTCCAACTCAAACAATCCAACCTTCACCCACAGGCATTCAGGCAGTTTAACATATAAGAATCTAGCCACATGGTAAGCATGCTGTCATGGCAACACTCACACGCATGCAAGGATATGAAAGCATAAAATACTTACAAAGTACTTCGTGCCAAAACAAGAACATGTTAGCAATCAATGCATGATCCAAGTCCACGTTAAATGCCTAATGCATCGCATACAAAATGTCACTAGAATAGGCTCGGCTAATCTAAGGATGACATGTGAAATGCACAAGTAGCATGTATTCAAATTTATTTTGAAATATAATGCAATTAGCATGATGCGCCGAGCCTGGTGCATGCAATACTGATGAATGGTGCACGCATGCATAGCATAAGGTATGCTAAATTAAACATGACCTAATACTAACCATCAAAGCAGGTAGGTAAAAGGGAGAAAGAAGTGGGGGTTGGAAGACATACATACACTCACCCACACTTATTACAAATTCGCCCTCGCTCGGAGGGACCGAAAGAGTATACAAATCAAATAATGAATTAACTATCCTAGCTAATTAATTATTACAGGCCAACTAAATTAATTAAGCAAATTAATTAATCTAATAAAGCAATAAACAGCAGCCTCGAGGAGAGGGCTCGATACATGCGTGCTCGATTCCGCCCGGAAATCCACTGTCATGCTCAAGATGCCTCTATTTTCCCTACTCTGCTCCTCTGATGACTGCCAAAGTCTCAGGGTTTGCTCTATGGATGCCAGGGAACACCACCGGCTGGGGGAGAACACCACCGGCCATGTAGAATGGTCACCGGCCACAAGCTTGATCCATCGACCAAAAATGATGGCCGGTCGGCACTAAATGTGGCCGGCTGGACAAAACTTCCTGACCGGCGGTTGGCAATGAGAGGACAATACTTGGCATGGCAATGAATTTCAAGCAATGTATGCACCAATCACACCCCATATCATGTTTATGACTCAAAAGGACATGAGCCTTGGTTCTCGGACCACCAATCGCGCATTTCCATACATGATGGCCCAAGAAGCCAAGTATGCATTTTTAATATGGAATGCAATGCACGTAATCAAGACAATGAGGGACTTAACCTCTATCATAAGCAATTCAAGAGGCCAAGTATGCATGCTAATGTAATGCAACCTAAGCATGTTAACTAGGCATGCAACATGGCAAAGCAAAGAGGCATACAAAACATGCAAGGCATGAGACAATGCAACCAATAAGCATGCAAGGCTAACGAAAGCATCCAAGCATGCAAGCCAATATGTGACTTCATTCAATCATGTAATTCCAAACATGCAACACACTCACCAATATGCTACAACATACAAGGAGCATACGCGACAAGCAAAGAGATGGACTTAAACATGATTTAGGCAGCCCTAACTAGGCCTAAAGCAGTGGCCAAAAAAAACTCAAGAAATGGGACCAAACACACATACACACATGCACATGTTAATAGGCCAATACTTAAGCACATAAAGGCAAATTTTAAGTACACTTAAAAGAGGCAAACATGGACAAATGGCATGCATTAAACTCTGAAAATCATGCAAGAACATGGTGCCAAACCAAGCAGACAAGATAGGCTAAACATGCAACAATGGCCCAAAACTTAAGGCTAACAAGCCAAAATGTAAAGGAGCTATACAATACATAGCAAGTATGACTCAATCAATTTAAAACAAAGCTAAAGTATACAAAAACATGCATTAAAGCTTCACGAAGCTAGGCCTAAAACATGCTAGAACAAGGGCTTACAATCTAAGGCATGTTAAGGCCTAAACATGGCATTACAAGGCATGTATGCTAAGAAAGCATGGTGTACCAAAACCAACTAAAAACAGAGGCATATTATGACATAATAAGCACAAAAATCAGTTAAGGCATGGCCAACATACACTTAAACATGGTGCTCCCTCAAGAGGCAAAAATAGCCCTTTTCAAGGACAACAAGAAGAGGGGGTGGCCCTCTCCTTCCTAGGACCTCAAGGCACCATCCTCACCTCTAAAATCCCTCAAGATTTCAGTGGTGAGGAGGCCTAAACACTATGGTCCCGGAGATCACACAAAATGGCACAAAACAAGGGCCAAACAAGGCTTAAGAGGGGTCAAACAACTCCAAAGCTTAAAACACTCTTAACAAACTATTTAGAGGCCTTAAAAATAGAACTTTTATGTGTTATACACAAAGCCAAAAAATAGTTGCAAGATAGGCAAAAGTAGAATGCAAAAATGGGGAATAAAAGGACAAACTTCTTACCCTTGAAGACTTTCTTCACAAATGAAGCTCCAGCAGCTTCTTGAGGTTGAAACCAGCTCCAAAACACTAAAAAAAACCCTCAAGGGCCTCAGCTCCAAGAGATGTTGTGATGGTGTGTGTTTGTGAACAAAAATGAGACAAAACACACACTATAGAGATAGGATATAAACCAAACCCTAACCCTAGAACTCAAACCCTAAAAATGGCTGTCTAAAATCTCTCCTCTTCTAACCTCCAATGCCAGAGAGAAAAGGCTCCTCTTATAGAGCTTTTAGTCTTGTAAGCTTACAAGACAAGCTTCTAAAGAGAGAGATCCCGCCATACACGTGTATGGAGGGGAGCCAAATGCATGCCAGCTGTGAGAAAATATCTGCAAAAGCAGATGCACAGTAGTCGGCCGGCCTAAGATGTAATTGACCAAAAAAAGATAGCCGTAATCATAGACCGGCCAAACATTTGGCGTGGCAACAAAACACAGCCGGTGGCCTCATGCCCTGGCCGGTGGTGGGTGGGGATGGTCTACAAACCCTACCCCGCCTCTCTAAGGCAAAACACAAGGGATTAGTGTCAAACCAACCACAAAATAGTCGAGTCGAGAGGTCCTGAGACGAGGCGCGCTGCCAAGGCTTCCGGGAACTCAAGACGAACACAAACAAGGGTGATCACAAAGTGTTCAATCAGTGACGTCCAAGTCTTGAGGACGGTCAAAAATGGGATGTCTACATACATAATTCTTAATGTTTTGTGTTGCTTTGAGTCTATTTGGAGTGTTTAAGATTAGGTTTTTAGACTCTTTTCATGCATTTTTAGCCTCTATTTTTCATATGTTAAGGGCTATTTCAGGGTTGTCCAACCCTTTTAAATTGGTTCATGCTTTATTTGGTTCATTTGTTTTATTTGTTGTCTCATTAGTTGGCATACATAACTTGTTGCATGTTGTTATATAGTTTTTATTTATTTATTTATTTATTCATTTCTATATCTAAGAGTCCAATTTTGACAATCAATCTACCATCCATCTCTTTCATTCTTGAGAATGATTTCAACCGATTGAGATTGCTCAAAACATGAAAGGAAGACTCCTACTTAATGGCTTAATCTTTTCAAAGATTCATTGCCAACAGTATAGTCTTTCTCTCATGCTTTAGAAGAATCTCTAATTTGATATTAATTCTTGTTTAGTGGACTTTAACATCACCATGGACAAATGGACTAAAGAATGGCAAAGCTTCATAAAATTGGCTTAAAACTTGGATCAACACACATGAAGAAAATGGCTTAAATTGCTTCGACTTGACCAGAAGTTATGCCAAGTTCCTTGTGTCTAGAGCTGTCACATGCTAATTCATGGCATTTTGATGATTCTTGAAGCATTGCAACCTCCCTCTTTGAGTTCATACCATGACAAGAGGGATGTGTGGTTTTATTCGTTGTATTTTATTGATTTTTGTCCAAAATTGTATCTGAGACCATCAACCCATCAATTTGCTCATTGATGGCTTTGGAATCAATTTCAACATTCTCACGAGGCTTTCCCATGACAGAGGAGGAAGAAAGAGACAAACAGAGCTTGAGAACACTCTGTTTGCACTAGTTTACCTCATAACACAAAAATAGAATTTTGCACCAAATTGATGCATGGTCGGCCATCTGTAGGCCCAGCCGGCCATTGGTGATGCACGGCCGGCCCTCAGTGTGTGGCCAGTAGTGCAGTTTTGCAAGAAAACAGAGACAGTGGCTGAAAGTGAAACAGAGTTGGCTTGGGCAGACGGAGTAGTTCTCAGGTGCTGTGAATGCAACATTCATCCATCTTCACTTACGCATTTTGTTGAATGTAATTAATCGTTTCGTTAGTATTATAATTATCATAGTTGTAAATTAATCTTATTATAATTAATTAATTGTAGTTAGTTAATTTTGTAAAGTGTTGTAACTAATTAGTTAGTCAAAATTTTTTATTCAATTTCATTTTGTAATTAGTTAGTTAACTAAAATAGTTAGTTGATTCAATTGTTGTAATAAAGTCGTTCATTAGATTAGTTAAGTTAATTATTATTCATTCATTCGGTTTTGTAATAGTTAGCTTAATTTGGACTTTCGGACACTGATTCGAACCCTCCTACATGAGGGATCAAATACTATAATAATGTGTATGTCTTCCAACCCCACGTCTTTCTTCCTTTTATTTAATTGCTTACGATGGTTAGATTAAGGACATGATGTTTTGTTTAGCATTCTTCATGTTTGCATCCATTTGTATTGCATGCACCGGGGCTCGGTTCATCATTCTAACTGCATTGTTAGCTTAAAATATTTCTTTGAATGCGTGCTTAGACCGCATGCTATTTCATTTATTCATATGCCATATTAGTAACCAAGCCTCTTAATTGCATATTACATGTGTTGCATTAGTCATATTGTATAGTTAGGAATCATGCATTTTTCTAACTCTTTTATTTGTTTTGGCTTGGAGTACTAGGTGAGCCTTTACTTGCTTTAGCATAATTGCATGAGTGTGATTGTTGCCATGTCTAGCATGCTTGCCATGAGGCTAATTGCTTAAATGATAAACTACTTGAATGCCTGTGGATGAAGGCTTATTGCTTGGATTTGAATAATTTGAGCAATGTTTATATGCGATCACTTTTTCAAGTGGCACATATTTCGAAACAATTTTCAAAAACAAACATCAATCAAGTGTTTCAATTCTTGCGATTTAGTCTATACTTGTTTATGCACGTCACATAGTAATGTTAGCCTAATAAACCAAAACAAGAGCATATAATGTTGATAAAAATCATATCATGATTAGTAGAGGCCGATTCCAGAGGACCTTTACCCCACTCTACATGCCTTTATCTCAAGCCATGAAGGTGTTGATCTAAAACGGACACCTCAAGCCATTAGCGCCTCGCCCATTACCCGATCCTCTTCCACCAAAACACAACCCAGCCAAGTACTGTGCATTTCACTAGTAGCACGGTCACGACACCCACCAATGCTCCAGGCTGCGTCATGAGATTCAAGACCTTATTGATAACAAGGTGATTATACCAACGCAAAAGCCAAATGTAACTACCAACCCTCTCCCGGCCCACAATCAAGTTCCCTCACCTCACAATCTAAACCTAATCCATACATTGGCCCTCCCCTACAAACCCAGCAGATATATTACCCTTTCCCACCTACCCAGACCAACGGTGTTTATCCCTTAAAACACAGATTTGTGCATGATGGACACGTCTACACTTCAACTTGGACTCATGGTGGTGACAATGGTAGAAGAATGAGAGTTGGCCTTAGAAGAGAGTATGAGTTCGCTACCTGAGTGCTCTGAGGATTTGATTGAGGGTGAGTATGATCCGTGCTGCTATATTGCGTCGATTAATCAAGTCAAGTCGGAAGTGGTATTGCCAACTATAGCGGAGGTTAATATGGTTAGGGAGAATGGACTGAGCCAAGGTTTGGATGATCTGGCAGAGCTTGAGGAGGACTTAGACAACCTGTAGTTCTTCGATGAACAAGACCAAGGGGTTATGCAGATTAACTGGTTCAATTTGAATGGGTCAACAGACAACTCTGGGTGGTTTAGTGATGAACCTAACAAGGAGGAAAGAACTGAAACAGAACTAGAAGAAAAGGAAGCAAGAATTGATGTAGTGGCCGGAATGGCCGATGAAAAGAGAAAACTGCCAGAGAACACCGGCGTACAAAGTTTAGCTCAGGAATTGGGCACTGTGAGTACTGCAGATACAGAGCAGGAAGCTACGTTGAAGCGGTTTGAACAAGAGAGGGTTGGAGACAACCAAAAAGCTGGAATGGCCCAACACCTCGCGGGGGAAACTTGTGAAGTGAAAGTGAAACAAATGGAGCCAGACAACTGTTTGTCGGCTGCCAGGGGGGTATGGTGGAAGGATGATGATCTACCTCTAGCTCACACCGACGAGGACTAGGGTGAGAGCCTTCTAGATAGCACATGGTACTGAAGAGATAGACCACATGACAAAAGTGGTGGTATTTCAAGCCACTGCACTTAGACCAAGTTGAGGCCTCTAGGAAAGACAGAGAGGATGAGAAGCAGAAAGAAAAACAGTTAGAAGAAGAGCCAGTGTTGAAGCAACTAAAGAAAATCCAAGCCGACATTTCAATTTGGGGTTTGCTCATGGCCTCCTGTGTATCGACGGGTTGTACTATCAGCAATGGACAAAGCTAAGTTGTCCATTGACACTGCCCCTAAACAGCTTGTGGGATTAGTTTTCCCAGGTGGTGCTAACCCAAACCTAACCTTTTCTGATAAAGAAATGTCGCCGAAAGAGTCAGTACACAACAAAGCCCGTATATATATCTATTGAGTGTAGAAAAATGGGTGCGGTGGTGTTGGTGCGACCTTTGAATCGACTATCAATGTTTGTCATTCTCGCACAGCTTATGTCATTGGCTTGAAACTAACAAACTTCGTTCCCACAGCCCAAGTGATTCGAGCATATGATAATACCAGCAAGGAGGTGATGAGCACAGTAAAAATCAAAGTTCGAGTCGGCCTAGCTCAACAGGATGTCAAGTTCCATGTCTTGGATGTGCCAGCCACTTTCAACTTACTGCTAAGGAGGCCCTGGTTACGTCAGGTGAAAGCTGTCTCCTCCACCCTCTACCAAATACTGAAGTACCCTCATGGGAAAGGAGTGACGATCGTCTTCGGGAATTCGTCCATCCATCTTTCGCCAAAGGTAACTACACCGGTGCTGGAGATCATTCATGGCGAGGAGGATGTTTTCCTTTCAGGGTTTACTCTGGCCGAGGCTCGAGCAATACAAAATATCTTGGCAGTAGATGAGGGCATGTATGTCAGCACCCAATCGATCTATTTCATGAATAAGCTGCAACATGTGCCAAGAATGGGGCTAGGAAGAAGTGGCCAGAAAGGTGTCACAACATTGACCGATATGCCACATAATCCCCATGCCTTTGGTTTGGGATATTTACCCACCAAAGAGGATTGGGTCAAGAAAAGGAAAGAGATGGCAGGCAAAGCCAGAGCCAGAGCCAAGCGGGCCGGGAAACACTATGAGCTCGTTCACAAGCCAATCCAAGGAACGTTGAATGGCCACTTTGTTCGAGAGGGTGAAGATTTCCCATTTTGCGGCTTTCCCGAGCCCTGGACGAATTCTGCGAAGCAGCATGTCCCCGAATTCGATATCTTTTTCGACCTGCAGTTATAAGATAGTGATGCTAAGGAAAAGATTGAACCCAGTATTGAAGTTGGACAAAGCATGAAAGGTGACTCGGACAACAACGAGCTTGGAGTAGGAGTAGCATTGGCATGTTTTCTTTCAGATCCTCCAGCCGACTCAAAGAGCTTGGGGGATAAACTGACCATCTCCATGATCGGGGAGCAACCGCATGTGAACCCATTTAGCAGCATTTTGGATGCATCTGAAGCACCATCTCTTGTCTGGCAGTTAGAAGAGGGCTACCTGTCTAGTTCTAAGTCGGGTAGTGAGCCAAAATTTGATTCCATAGAGTCTAGAGTCGGAATCAGATTCCGATTCTTCTGAGTTTGAGTTCTGTATTCCTAGGGGTGATAACTCGGATGCTAAGGTCTTGTCCAAGTCCTCTTTTTCTTTTGCTTTTGAGTTGGTTGTAACCGAAGAGCTAGATCTTATGAATGAGAATGCTATTGATTCTGAGTATTTTTCTGTGCTACTTGTTTATTACATTGACCAAGATTTTCAAAATTTAGTAAAAACGAAGAGAAAGGAATTCCTCTAGTTTTGAAAAACTTGATTAATCGAGAGGAGGAGAGGTTTGCAAAACCCCTTGCTGAAGAAATCATTGTTATTAACGTGGGTATTGAGAAAGATCCGCGTCTAGTCCAGATCAGGTCCACGTTGTCTTTGGAGGAGCGCAAGCACTTAGTCGTTTTACTAAAAGTTTCAAAGATGTTTTCGCGTGGTCCTACGAAGACATGCCTAGAATCGATCCTAAGATTGTACAGCATCGGATCCCTCTAGACTCCGAGGCCCGACCCATCAAGTAGAAGTTGCGGAGAATACGTCCGAATTGGGCTTTGAAGATTAAGGAAGAAGTTACCAAACAGATCGAGGCAGGGTTCTTGCTTATGTCTAAGTATCCAACGTGGTTGGCCAACATTGTTCCAATCCCAAAGAAGGATGGCAAAATCAGAGTCTGTGTCGACTTCAAGGATCTAAATAAGGCTAGTCCGAAGGATGATTTTCCTTTACCACATATTGATGAGTTAGTAGATTTCACCGCAAGCCATGCATTGCTCTCCTTCATGGATGGATTTTTGGGTATAACTAGATTCTGAAGGCACCCGAAGATACAGAGAAAACTGCATTCACTATGCCGTGGGGTACCTACTGCTACAGGGTGATGTCGTTTGGGCTTAAGAATGCTGGGGCTACCTATCAAAGGGATACAACCACTATTCTACATGATATGATCCACAAAGAGGTCGAGGTGTACGTGAACGACATGATTGTCAAGCCCAAAGAAAGAGAGGGTCACTACACCGCCTTAAATAAATTCTTTCAACGAATCAGAAACACAGACTAAGGTTGAATCCGCAGAAGTGTACTTTCGACGTAAGAGCAGGGAAAATGCTAGGTTTCTTGATCATACAGAGGGGCATCGAGGTAGATCCTTCCAAAATCAAGGTCATCCTAGAAATGCCACCACCAAGGACTAAAAAGGAGGTGTGAGGCTTTCTGGGTAAAGTGCAATTCATAAGACGGTTTATTTCCAAATTAACATTGACTTGTGAATCACTTTTTGGTCTCCTAAAGAAAGGAAAGAAATTTCGATTAGATGATCGATGTCAATTCGCTTTTGAGCAGATTAAATATTACCTTCAGAATCCGCCTGTGTTGTTGCCGCCAAAGCTGGGGAAGCCTTTGATTTTATATCTATCAGTAACAGACACTACAATGGGATGCATGCTTGCTCAAGAATCTGAGGATAGGGTGGAGAAAGCCATCTACTACTTAAGCAAGAAAATGCTGGATTATGAGACCCGCTACACTCCGTCAGAGAAAGCTTGCCTAGCCTTGGTATGGGCTACCAGGAAGTTGAGGCACTACTTGTTAGCTCACTCCGTAATTCTAGTTTCGAGGTTAGATCCCATCAAATATCTCTTTGAGAAACCAGCGCTTACGAGGTAGGCTAGCCCGTTGGTTGCTTCTTCTTTCCGAATTTGATCTCAAGTATATTACTCGCAAGTCGGTCAAGGGGAGAGCTATAGCGAAGTTCCTGGCAGATCACCCGGTAGAAGGGGATGAAACAGTGGAATACCTATTCCCAGATGAAGCCATTCTGGAAGTTGAGGAAAAGACTTGGACAATGTACTTTAATGGAGAGTCCAATCAATATGGTTATAGGATAGGTGTGTTGCTGATAGCACCCGACGACTCCCATATACCTTTAGCCTTCAAACTCCAGTTCAAGGTGTCCAATAATGAAGTAGAGTATAAGGCGTGTATCGCTTGTTTGGAAGCCGCCATAGAACTAGGGGCAAAAAAGTTGGATGTCATCGGGGACTCGAACCTAGTTGTTTTGCAAGCAAGCGGAGACTAGAAGGTCAAAGAAGAAAATATGAAGGTTTATCACCAGACCCTGGATATTCTGATTCCTAGGTTTGAAAAGCTGACTTTCACGCATCTACTAAGAGAGAACAATAGATTCACTGACGCCATATCAACTCTATCTTCCATGATAGACATCCCTCTTAGAGTCCGGATGCATCCGATTATCATTGAGCAGAGATACACGCCAGCCTATGAAACTATCGCCGCAATAGATGAAGCACAAGATCAAAACCCTTGGTACTACGATATCTAGAACTTCTTGAAAAATGAGGTCTATCCACCAAGGGCAAATGCCAAGGACAAAAGGGGAATACGGCGAATGGCCGTCCATTTTATCTTCTGCGAAGGTAAAGTGTACAAGAGAGGTTATCTGGGAATGCACAAGTTGTGTGTTAAAAAAGAGGAATCACAGCGCTTGATGGAGGCCATCCATGGAGGGGAGTGCGAAGCGCACATGAACGGAGTAATGTTAGCCTAGAAGATTCTCAGGCAGGGTTACTACTGGTCTACCATGGAAGAGGATTGTATTGGTTTTGTTTGGCGATGCCACAAATGCCAAATTCATGCTAATCGCAAGAACATCCTGCCATCAAAATTGTACAACATGACTTTGTCATGGCCATTCTCAGTCTGGGGAATTGACGTCATTAGTGCAGTCACACCAAAAGGGTCGAATGGGCATGAATACATTTTGGTGGCAATTGATTACTTCACAAAGTGGGTAGAAGCTCAATCCTATGCAGTGTTCAAAGCAGTGCATGTGGCTAAGTTTATCAGAAACAACATCATTTGCTGATACGGAGTCCCAAATGAGATCATTTCAGATAATGGTTCCCACTTCAAAAAGGAAGTGATAGACTTGTTGGAGAAATATAATGTGGCTTTTCACAAGTCATCTACATATCGGCCGCAAACCAACGGAGCTGTTGAAGCTGCCAACAAGAACATCAAGCATGTTTTGCAGAAGATGGCTGAGACCTACAGGGACTGGCTAGATAAATTGCCATTCGCACTCTAGGGTTATAGAACTTCAATTTAGATATCTACATGGGCAACCCCTTATTCTCTCGTCTATGGGATGGAAGCTGTTCTGCCAATCAAAATAGAAGTCCCGTCACTGCGAGTTATGGCTGAGTGTCAGATAGTAGAGGCGGACTGGCAACATAGCAGGTTTGAAAAACTAATGTTATTTGATGAAAGAAGGCTGAAAGCATTATACCACGTTCAGGGCCACCAACGTAGAATTGCTAGGGCTTTTAACAAGAAGGTTAAGTCCCGGAATCTCAAAGAGGGAGATATGGTACTGAAAGACAACCGGGCTCCCATCCATGACCCTAGGGGCAAGTTCAGACCCAATTGGACTGGTCCTTACATCATCAAAACTATCTGGTCGGGTGGAGCTGTTATTCTCATGGACTAGGATGGCGTGGAATTTTCCCAACCAATCAACACGGGCAAGTTGAAGAAATACTATCCCTGAGAGGCTCACTAGGCCGAAAACACGAAAAAAGTGACCTAGGCAAAAGTTAGATCACAAAAATTAGAAAAAAAAAAAAAAAAGCGAGGCTCTCAAGGTTGATAACCATAAAAGGCGGCCTTGGCAAAAGTTAGAGTGCAAAAAGAGAGTTAATACTCAAGTGAACCCAAACCAAACTACGTAAGGCCTAATTCCCATCTTCGAGATATATAGGAAACTTCATCCTGAAGTTCGACCATAATCACCTCTAACTCAACTATCCTGTCCAAGTGTCTGATCAAGTCATCTTTGTCAGTTCTTTACTTGAGGATTTAGTTGTGAGCTTTACTCTATGCTGAGTAGTGCTATTTAGTCAAGAGGCAATTTGTGATCTTTTTGGATTCGGAGTTATACATCTCGAGGATTTATTCCGTGCGTGTCAAGTGATGATCCTTTTCAAAAATGATTTTGGAAAGTTTTAATAAAAGTTGATTTTGTTCAAATTTTACTTTTTAAAACTTAGACCATTTTTGGACCAAAAGAAAAATTTTCAGTGCTCACAACTTTAATTTCATTGATTTCAACATAAAAGTTCTCCAACTCTCTGATACAAATCAAAGTTGCTTTTATTACATCGAAAACTTGAAGAAAAAGGTCAAAGCAATAAACTAGGGACATAGATGAGTTAGATGTCCCTGCATCCCCCACTCGTGCTTGCCGAAGCGTTTGAAGCCAAAGTGGGTCCAGTTTGTGCATCATCATGGAGCCAGGCCAAGCATTCGCCAGAAAGGGTGTAACTGAAACTAAAGGCAGGGGCCAGAAGCTCTCTCATCCTCCTAGCAGTGAGATACCTAGCCAAGTGTGAACCTCGGATGGGAAATGAAATCGTATACTCTACCCACTATTTTGGGCGGGTCTGATCATGCTTAAACTGACATCTGAACCAGAAAGGAAAGTAGAATACACACTGTGTGAGGCTGATTAGCTGAATCCTAGGTTGCGGAGTCATGTTGTAGCTCATCTCGGTCAAATTAAGCCAAGGACAACACCAAGCAATGTCAACAGCAGATCTGTTGCACATCCAGTGGCACCACCATCCGTCATTCGGGAAATCCACTATTCGGTGGCAGATGAAATAGCCTTGAGCTGAGTACTCAGGGCAAGAGTCCACTACCTTCAGCTTATCCATAAGCCACACTTGGGAAGGAATGAAAGAAAAGAGAGATTAAAGAATAGAGAGATCTATGATGAGAGAAAAGTAAGAAAAGGGTTTTGAGAGAAAAATTGAGCATGAGTGCTGAGTGATGTGAGAAACACATATGAGAAAGGATAGGAAACATTACCTGAAGGAGTGGTGGACTCCTCGTGAATCTGGTAGTCTCCCGCCAATGAAAAGTGCCTAAGCCCATCAAAGTCTCGGCCAGCACCAAGCCAATACAACTCTTGCCTTCCTTCAAACCTTGAGCCACTTTGACCAACCGAATGCTGGACCCGCCGAAACTTAGGGTAAGAAGGAAATGAGCAAGCATACATAAGCAAAGGGTATATTCCTGAAAGCCTCGCCAGAAAAGGTCGCTTCGATCACCGACGTCAGAAAATCGATGAATCGGGCTGGGAATATCCAGCTCTCTATTGTAAACCAAAGATCGAGCCTCTTGTAAAGTGAGCCCACACATCCGTCCCAAAGCTTGGACGTGGCCAAAACGAGACTAAGCTATGATTTCCTCATAGTGTCGGGATTCCATTAATGCCTAAAATTCTTCAATTGTCGGGCATATTTCTTATCCCCCAAAGCTAAATACATGTGTAACTGGGTTCCAACATCGAATCGTGGCATGGAGAAATGGAAAGCAAAGAGAAGTGCAGCTCAAAGGAAAAAGGGCGTTTAAGCCAAAACTGCAGAAATTCACCTTTTCCAAGCCATCCAAAGTGGCTATCCAGTCTCGAAGCCTATTAACAAGCAATATCTTCATCTTGAGAGCAAAATATCAAAGATTTGTGAGTTTGCCAGAAAAACAGCATAGGAGCACTATTTATAGAGTTTGAGAAAGAGCTAAGCATGATAGTTGGACAGTGCTGACCGATATCACACTAATAGTCAGCCATGCATTAGTGAAGTTCGGCTAGGTCATGGTGCTGGTCGAGTTCAGTGCAGTTGCAGTAGAAGCTGGCATTTGTTCGGATGGACTATGACCATTCTTTTGAGTCTTGTTTCGTTTGTACCAAGTGTTTTTTAGTGTTTGTGAGTTATTTACATTTCATTTTTTTATTATCAAGTTGTATTTTACATTTTGACCGATTGTAAGTCGTTATCCGATTCGTGAATCAATTCAAGAACAAAGCATTCACAGTTCCAAAGCTTACAATGCAAGAGTTACACCGTTCATCGTATGCAAATGTTATTCATCATATTGTGCAAGGAAATCATTCAACAAAAACTTGTCTTTTATAACTGGCAGGTCCAGCCCTGATCATTGTTTTACAAAACAAAACAAAACAAAAGTCTTCAAAAACAAAGGTCTATTCGAAGCTAGTTTTTTTTAACGACATAGCAAAACGAAAGCAACAGCAAAACAAAAGCAAAATCATCATCGTCATCAGTAGCCCATCTTGGCTCTCTTCCTCTTCAACTGCGGAGGAGGTGCATCGTTGTCATCGCTAGGGCTGCTCGACTGCAAGTTAATCTCCTCTCTCTCGCCTTCGGGGGTCGTGAACCCGTCAAAAGACTCCTTGAAAGGAAAGCGCTGCCTCACTCGACCTCTCCTCCGATCGGCTCCTCCTCAGCCTCTCACTGGGCCCCATCTCCGTTTACTGGCTGCGAAAAGTCCTACAGGCACTGCTGGCGCCGGCTCAAGCTGAAAAGAGGATAGATATCAATAGGAGTGAACAGAAGTGTACAGTATGGCAACAATAGTAAACCGTAGATAGAATGTACCTCGATCCCATGGGTGACTAAGGCAGTCTGTTTCCTCTGTACCATGAGAAGTAGTCGGTCGATCATCCGAAGGAGCTCATCACCAAATGCCCGGGGGTATCTGCAAAAGAATAGAATCTGAGAAAGGTAGGCAGAAATAATAGCAGATAATGAATAAAAATGGCAGAAAACAAGCTAAAGTGCAATATGGACTAGTATAAAGAAATGTGTACCTGCTCGACACCAGGGGCAAACACTAGCCTGCGATCCCTCTCCTCGATGTGCTTAAGTGGGATCTGCTCGATCACTCCATCCGAACACATGTATACGATCTCAATGGGGATCATAACAAATCCAAGAATAGGCGTAACAGCAGGGGCACCTCCAGCAGGCACATTAACAACCCCAGCAGCAGCAGCAGTAACCTCCGGCACAGCTCGAGCCACGCCTGGGGTAAGAGGTGCCGTCACTCGGATATTGTAACAACCCTCACTATTGTTTACTGATAAGACCACTGCTTACTGCTAAACTGTGACTGAACTGATAAGTAATGACTAGACTGAAATCCCGAATTAATTGCATGAATATATTGTGTTATTTGCATATCTATCTGTTTGTCGTTTAAATGATCTGTTCGTGTGTTATGCTTTAAATTGCGAATTGAAGGTCTTATCGGCAGCCGAATCTAAAATTGATTAATGTTTTGTACTAATTAGGATTAATGTGATTTTATGGTATACTTAATTGAAGTTTGAATTGGTATGATTAAATTAGATTAAATAATGCTAAATTGTAAAAGCTGGCCTTATTTACCAAACTACCACTTAGTGGGCCACTACCTAAGACTATATTGAAGCCTTATCACACTTAGACATAATTTCTTCAGCCATTTCTCATGAGCAAACCGTAGGAGGGAGTGAGAGAGGAGAAACCTTAGCTTCATTTGAGATTTGGCTTGGAACTAGAAGAATTGAAGGTTAATTGTGCCACTTGAGCTTGTACATCTTGCATTCTAGACTTAAGGTTGGTGTTCCATCCTCTCATTTATGTATTTGAGTTGTATCTTGCATAGTCCATGGTTAATGAGTGGTCTAAGTCAAGAATTTGCTTTAAAATGTTGAATTGAGGCTTTAATCTTGCATGCATGTCTACATTGTTGAGTTTTGAGTTGTTTTCATGGAAATTCTTGCATGCATGTCCATATTATTGTTCTAGTCCTTGAATTCACCATGCTTTTGAAATAATTGGCCCTTTGGAGCATGTTTTAGAAGCTTTGAAGTCATTAGAACTCATGTATATATGAGTTTTGCATTAATTCCCATGTTCTTGAGTTTTGAGCTAAAGTTTGTATTTAATTAACTTACCTTTAGGCTTTGATTTCTCAAATTGAGCTTTGAATCATGTTATACTATGAGTTTACAAGTGTTTTCCAGAAAATTAGCCCAAGAGGATCGAATTTGATGCATTTAAACTTGGTATTGAGCTTGAGGTTCAAATCTGGAATTTCCAAAATTTGGACTCACGCTCGAGCGAGGAACTCCACGCTCGAGCGTACACTCTGGATCATGAAGTCCGCTCGAGCGACATAAGTGAAGCTTGAGCGTGAAATTCGTGTATCCAGTACTTTGCATGAGTTTACAGTCCGCTCAAGTGAGATAGTTCACGCTCGAGCGAGGACTTGTGTCTCACGCTCGAGCGGGGGTCGAGTGCCCGTCGAGCGTAAATTTTGAGCATCCAGTATTTTTACTGTAGCTTGTAGTCTGCTCGAGCGATGAAAGTCACGCTTGAGTAGAGACCCTTTGTCTGCATGTCCGCTCGAGCGTGACCCCTGTTTTTTGAAAATTTTGTCAAGTGTTTAAAAGTGCATCTTTGCATCCTCTTTCCATTCTAGGCATTCCTAGGACATGTTTAAGGCATCTTAAGGAGGATATTAATGTAGAACCACACCGAGGCAAATTAGGGATTAAGTTATTATTTTCCAACTGTGTAACTTAGTGTGTGTTCATTCTGTAACTGTGTAGGGTTGGCATCCGGAGACGCGTACTAGCTTATCTGTAGCCTAGAACTCTGTGAATAACAATGTTGTAAAGATATGTTTAATAATGATTATCTTCTGAACAATTAAACTGTACTGTTTTCTGAAATGATACTGTTACTGATTGAATGATGTCCTAATTGTGAACTGTATTGTGGCATCCTTAGCAACCTACTGTTACTGTACTATACTACTACTGTCATAGAGATCTCTGTCGGTTCCCATGTTGGAACCACTATTGTTTACTGATATAATGGCTATCAACTGACTGTTCGATCTGTCTAGACCTACTGTACTGTTTTGCTATTGGATGTACCACATATGACTGCTATGACTGAGTAACTGATATACTGATTGAAATAACTGTTTTCAATACTGAAAGGACATTCATTCTTAACCTCTTTACGCATTATGTTATTCACTGGGCTTTAGCTCACTACTTATATATATATATATATATGTAGGTGTTCAAGCATCGGACCACTGCTAGGGGCGTTAGGCAAGTTCTTGTTTTGTCAAGCCAACCTATGTGCCTCACTACAAGGTTCCGAGCCTATTAAAGCCGAGGCTATTTGGGGTCGTTTAGTTTTCTCCTTTTTGTTTCTGATCTATATAGACTGAATGTTTTTGTACTGTACTGTCTTAATAGGGATCAAGTCCCTGATCTGGATGATTGTAAATACTGTGCATACTGTTTTGGTACTGACTGTACATATGTATGAAAAGTCTTTTTGCATACAGACTGTCACAGCTCATTGGACATCTTTTAATTACTGTATTGGCTTCCGCCAGCCCCTGTACTCTAAATTACTTTTTTACTGTTAAGCAGGCCTTCGGTAATCTTGGATTACTAGCTGGTTACGATGCTAAACCCATAGGGGCGGGTTGTAGTGAAGTTGCCAGGCTCATGATGACGATCGTCGTCCTCACCTATCATCAAGAAGTTGAGCTCAGGACCGTCTTGTAGATCATCCACTACCCTCATGTCGGGAGGAGGAGGATGTGGAATATCGGGGTCAGCAACGCCCCACGTCTGGCTGATGAACCTCTCTCCCAGGTAATATGCACAGCCAAAGTGGCCCTTGAACAGAATCCTCATTGTAGAGACATGCCAGGCAGCAACGTAGGTCATCCTCGACACCTGGGAAGTGCCCTCCCAAGGTTGCCAGTCAACCTACAAAAATTAGTGCAGTATGAGAAAATCAATGCAGTGTCAGATGAGAAAATCAGTACAGTGTTAGATGGCAATGCAATGTCAGATGTTAGTGCAATCAGAAGTCAGTGTAGAAATTAGTACAGTATGAGAATGGCAATATGGTACAGAAGCAACAGCATGAGAATGACTATGTAGTGTGGAAAAGTGTAATATGCTTATAATAGCTAACAGCTAAAGACTGGTATTTTGTTACCTGGTCCGCCGTGATCGTGTCAAAGAAGCTGTGGAAGTACAGGAAGGTTCAATCTACAAGGCGGTGTCGCTTGAACCGCGAGTTATAGTGCTGGGAACGGGGTACTGACAACTCGATCGGCCTCACTAGGACTGGAGCCAAGGAAGCGAAATATTTGTAAACCCAAAGCTGCAAACAAAAGACAAATAGAAGACATGAAAAAATAGATCAGATGAATAAGAAATGCAACAGTGAACAGAATGTAAAGCATATCAAAAAAGTGAGTGTAGGGTATACCTCATAAACCCTCTAGTAGCTGCCAAGTGAATCCGCCTTGCGGCGGAAGATAGAGCTCATGTAATAGTATAAAGTGGCTAGGCCGGCGCCACCCCAATCGTACTCCACCACCTAAGGAAGGTGTACCGATGCCCCTAGAATGTATAACCCCACGGTATTTTCCCTGTTCGCAAATAGAGTAGTACCCAGAAAGTATATGAGGAAGCCGCTAGTGTACTAGGCAACCTTATTTGCAGTAGCTGGCTGAGTGCCGAAAAAATGCTCCAAGAACCAGCTGTAGCGCACCATCCCATGGCTAGTGGTGTCTGAGATTGCCCCGAGAGGCTAGAGCTATGCAACTCTCCACTGGGTCATATCCGGATCAAAGGGGATTGGGCCATTGACCCTAACCCGCAAACCGGTCAGCATCGAGAAGTCGTCTAGGGTCAGCGTCATCTCCTCGGTCGAAGAGAAGTGGAATGAGTCAGTGGTGTCCCACCATCTCTCTACCAGGGCCCTATAAAACCAAGACTCGGCCTTCATCTGTAGAAGCCCAGAACAGAAGGGCCCAAAGCCAGCAGCATTAACTAAAGTGCGGACCTCTGCTGGAAGTCGCTCATACCAATGCTGAGGGCCAGATATAGAACCATAGCTGCCTATCTTCCTGGCTATCACCTATCAATTAGAAGTTTTATCAGTATATGTACAACAAAGACGAGTGGTTTGTTCATCAATTTCAACATTTCAACATGTGTGCAAAGTAAAATAAGGAAAAAAGTTATGTACCGTGGAGACGTCGGCAGATACATGCTCCATGGGCTCTTGCAGTAGAGTGTCCTCATCTAGCCCTGGGATGAAGCCCTCAAAGCTCAAGATGCCGCCTGCGGGTGGCACATGTGTATGCGGTTGGTATATAGCCGTATCAAAGGGCCTTTCGGCAAGAAAAAGCAATGCAGTATCCTCCTCGGCGTCCATGTCTGCACCAAGGGCAGCACCGATACCTGCGGTAGGGTTGAGAATAGGTACTTCGTCACTAGCCATAGAGAGGAGATGAAAAAGTGAACAAAAAGTAGGGTGATAAGTAAGAATGGGTAGAAAACCTCAAAATACAAACCCTAGGAGAGAGAAGACCAAGAGGGGGGAAGCTCCAAGAGGGAAAAAGAAAATGTGTGAAGAGTTAAGAAAACCAAGAGAAAGCTCAAAACTTCACCAAATCAAATTTTGTTCAGTTCAAAAAATGGAGGATCAAGAGGGTTTCAAACAAAATTTTTGCAAGGGTTGTTGGGTTAGTGGTGGTTTGAGGTCCTTTGCAAAAATCTTGAGGTCCACCAAAAGGACCTCAGACCACTACTAACCCATCATCTTCACAACTCAACCTAATCCATACACTACCATCCACCTACAACCCCAGCATATACATCACCCTGATCCATTTACCTAAGCCTGAGGTGTTCATTCCAGAAAGCACGAACTTGTGTATAATGGATGCACTTGAACCCCAATCATCTCAAACCCATAAACCTACTACTTCTGAGCTAATGAGCATGATTGAAGATCTTTAGAGAACAATGGCAGATTTAGCCTTTGGGATTTTGGCTCCATCATCGACCACATCACATGCTAGAAATTTCATGCCAAAAAGCTCCCCAATCTTAGGGCGAGTTGCAATTGAAAATGGCCAACCTGAAGCTATCTCAAGTCTGGGTGATGACATGTCAACAACTGGGCTCTACTCCGATATAGTGACCCAATCCCTTGGCAAAGTGGAGGCAAGGGGCAAGAATAAGACCGAGGCAAGTATTGATCCTTATGAACAGCTTCAATGGGCTATTGAGGCTTTGAAGGGCAAAGGGCTAAACAAACAGCAAGTGCTTGCAATTATTACAAAGACTGTGTATAACACTTTTGTCGCTCAGGTTGGGAGCATTTTGAATCCAGGAATAAACCATGAAAGGGCTGTCGTGCCAGAAACACCTCTTTTAGCTCCAATCCTACACCCATAAGAGGTCATCACACGCAATCAACACCTGCCAACCCCTCTGTCAACCTTGGCAGGACTGGAAACCGCACCTTTAATCCCCTTTACATGACCTTGTCCAAAGCTCTCCAAGTCCTCATAAGACAAGGCCATCTCAAACCCCTTAAACCTCGACCTCCCCCTGATCCCTTTCCATCCAAATATAATGCTACCAAGTACTGTGTGTTCCATCAACAAACCGGCCATGGCACTAACGGTTGTTTTCATCTTCACCATGAAGTTCAAGATCTGATTGACAATAAGGTCATCACTCTGCCAGGTCCTACAAAGTATATCAGCACTGGATCGATGAACTGGGGGATAATGTGACTATGTGATCGGGGAGGAACCACCTACTAATGGCGCTCATTTTACTCCAAATGTGGTGGATGGCACGCACTTTTTAGCACTTTGAAAATGCTGTTTATTTACTTTCAGACTTGGGTATTGAGTCAGTCTTGTTGTTTTGAGTCAATCTTGTTATGTTAGAGTCAGGTGATTTTGGACGTGTTAACTCGAACATCACATCACTGTCGTGTTCTGTTTGTCTTTTTCACTCTTTAAGTCTGTTTCTACCATTGAGCCAATTGCGCCAAAAGATTTGAATGAAATGACAGTACTTTTCCACTTACTTCTATTGTGCCTTTAAATCATTGCATTGACCAAAGTTTTTTATCAAAATTGTTTCCAAAACTGTGGTGAAAACAAAGAGGAAGGAATTTCTTGGGATTTGCAAAAATTTGATCAACTGAGAGGAAGAGAGGCTTGTTAAGCCCTTGATGAATGAGATCATGTCTGTTAATGTGAGTACTGAGAAGGATCCTAGCTTGATCCAGATTAGCTCTACATTGTCTTCAGAAGAACATGAGCGACTAGTCGCTTTATTAAAAGAATTTCAAAAATATTTTATGTGGTTCTACAAAGACATACCTGGAACTGATCTTAAAATTGTACAACATAGGATCACTCTCAGCTTTAAGACTCGACCCCTTTGCTTGCAAACCTTGAACCTTGATTCAGAATGTTCAACAATCAACCACAATGTGAGGCGTGCATGGCTGAATTCAAAGCAGCCCTTGAACTAAGGGTAATAAGGTTAGATGTGATCAAAGGAGGCTTGCATGGCCGGATTTAAAACAACCCTTGAACTAGGGGCAAAAAGGTCAGATGTACTCAAAGATTTAAAATTGGGTCATTTCTTAAGCTATTGGAGATCGGCAAGAAAGCTAAATCCCAGAATCTGAGAGAAGAAAATTTATTGCTGAAAGGACAATCGAGTTCCTATTCACAACACTAGGGGCAAATTCAGACCCGATTGGATGGGCTCCTACATCATCAGTGAACAACAGCCATTCTCCTGGATTCAAATAGCTTAGAGATCCTACGACCAATTAAGATGGACAAGTTAAACTTTTCTATCTTTAAGAGGCTCACTGGGCCGAAAACCCGGAAGGGTGACCCAGGCAAAAGTTAGAGCAAGACCAAAAAAAATGAAAAAATAACAAAAATGAAAAAATGGAAACAAAGAACAAAAAAGAAAAGAAAATAAGAAGAAAGAAAAATGAAAAGGAAAAATAGAGCTCACAAGGTTGAAAACTCGGAATGGCGGCTTTGGCAAAAGTTAGAGTGTAAAAGGAGAGTATTAATACCCGAGTGCACCTTAACCCCCAGAACTACGTGCAGCTTGATTTCCATCTTTCATCCTGAAGTTCAGCCCCCAACCATTTTTCAATCTACTTGTCTCATCCATGTTGATTGGCTTACCCTTGTTCAAATCGGCTATCCTATCCAAGTGCAAATTGGCTCATCTTCGTGTTCATCTTCGTTCAAAATCGATTGTCTATTCCGTTAGAAGGATTCAGCTGCAAGAGAATTCAAATTCAGATATGGAGTTGCGCATCTCAAGAGTTAATTCCTCATTGGTCTGGTAGTGGCCATTTGCAAACAATTTTGAGGATTTTTAATGAGGTTGACTAATTCTCTTGAAAATTATTCCATTTTTCCAAAACTAGGCCATTTTTAAACCTTTTAGTGCACACCATTGGCGACACAAAATTAATATTTGATAGCATTATTTGAAAAAAAAAAAATTTTATAGCCAAGATATATATATTTACTTGATTATATTTAATAAATATATTTATTTATACATATACTTTTCTATTAATATTGAGTGTATATACTATAAATAATATATATCTCATTAACTATCCGAAAGAGGTATGGTGGTGAAGTGGATTTAGAGAAAATTATGGGTTAAATTTTTAAAACATTTAACCACTTTTTGAGCTCAAAAATTAAAACTTCACGGTTTCTAGTAGTGTTTGGACCCAAAAAGGAAAATTTTCAGTGCTCATAGCCTTACTTACATGATTTCAAAGCAGAAAGTCAAACAAGCATGTTAATCTAACTCTTATGTTGGTCAAAATTGTTTTAACAAAAAGCTAAAAAACAAAAAATGGTCAAAATGATGAACTAGGGGCACAGTCGAGTCAGGTTTTCTGTCTTTTTCCCGTTATCAACGTACTTGCCAGAAAGGGCACAGCTGAGGTTAGTAGTAGAGGCCAAAAACTCTTTCATCCTTCAAGTAGTGAGTTATCAAGCCAAGTGCGAAGCATGAACTGGAAATAGAGCAGGATATCCGAACCCCCCATAAGGTCCACAACTTCCAACTTATCCATCAACCACACCTAGGAAGGGATTAAAAATAAATAAATGAGATTAAAGAATAGAGAGATGTGCGATGAGAGAAAAAGTGAGGAAAGGGCTTTTCAAAGAAAAAGAGATTGAGTGCCAAAGTGATGCGAGAATCACAAATAAGAAAGGGTAGGAAATAATACCTAGAGAAGCAGTGGACTCCCATAAACTGAGAGGTCTCCTACCAGTGGTAAACATTTTAGTGTTGTGTTTGTTGTTTTTGTTTGTCTCGACTCTTGTTTTGAGTCGTTTTTCGTGTAAATAGATGTGTTTAGATTGTTTTACTTTGCTTTTCCTTTGTTGAGTTGTTTTGATTGTGGTCAGTCATAGGCTCAATACCCGATTAAGAATTCATTCTTGGTTTCAATTTCAAAAATAAATCGTTTTGTACTCAGAGTGCTCTATCATTTCCAACATGATGTACAAAACAGATTTTTTTTTTCTTTCAAAAACTACAGGGTCTACCCTTGATCAAAAAAAAGAGCAATAGAACAAGGACCTATCTAAAGCTACATAGGTTCCGAACTGCAAAGCAAAAGAAAAAGAGGGAAAATTGGAGCAGCTGAGTTTGTTTCAACTTCAGCAATTTCCGAGATTGCATTCCAGATGCACCTACTCAGGCCTTGTCTTTTCTCCATAGTATGAGTGTACCTCTACCTCAAGCTCAAGCTCAAGCTTAAGCCTGCTTCAAGCCAGAATGGCAATCAAAGTGTTATCCCCGAACACCATTCCCTGTCAAAGGCATCTTGGCTGTGTTTGCAATGAGTTCCTAGGAGACCAACTGCGATGGTGAAAACTAGAGTTCGAATGGCAATGCCTAGCACATAAAGGTTTGGAATTTCCAAGACTAGAGTCTAGTTTAAATACCCAGGGGTGTATCTCTGGCTTGAAATCTATATGGTAGCCCTATAGATTAAGATGGCATGTGTACACCTCAATTCTAGATACTGAACCAACATAATCTGTCACCCCATTGGAGAATAGGGAAAGTTGTGAATATGATCAGGAAGAAAAGTGGCATCCGTGGCTTCTACATGCAAAGGTTATCCCTTGTCAACATTTGAGGGCCTTTGAACTGTGAGTTAAAGGTAAGAGTTCGAAGAACACAAAGGGGAGATCCCCGTCAGAGTAGAGCGGTTTATTGCCACTCACCTCATGAGGTACTTTCTAAAGTGCTTCTTTGTTTGTTTACTACATTTCTTGTGCATCTATCGCACAATCTCATCATACTCTTTGCATCCATCGTTTCGTCTCAGGACCTCTTCTCACAATTTCAACATGGCTTGAGTGTTCCTTTCCTCACACGATTTCAAAGTGTTTGGAATTTATCTCAACACGCGTGGAACGTGACCCTGGGTGGTTTTCTCAAGACCTCTTCTCACGATTTCAGCGTGGTTTAAGTGTTCCCTTCCTCACATGATTTCAGCGTGTTTGCGATTTGTTCTTCCTCCTTTTACGATTCCAGCATGGTTGGAGTATGTCCCCATATTCATTTACTACATTATCCATTACATCCATTACATCATACCATTTTATCGCCTACATCCTTTCCATGTTAAGCTTTATTTGGCATGTGCTCATACCTTTCCCTCGTTGAAACATGGTTCTGTCATGTATAAGTATCCATGTTGCACTAAGGCCAGTATTGAGGGTGTCGGCACCTTTTCTGTGTTAAACGTGGTCTGTTTTGTGTCCATGCCTTTTCTAGGTAAAATGTGGTTTGTCCTGCGCTTTTTATTCATTGCATCCCTGCATTGTGTTTTGTTTTGTTGCATTCAGCATTTAAGATCATTTTCTTTCCCCAGCAGATCATTCCTTACATATATCATACCACCCAATTACTTGTACTCTTTCTCTTTCTACGAAACACATAGTTTTGCATGTGCTCACACCCTTTTACATTAAAACATGGTTCTATTATGTGTAAACATCCATGCTGCGTTGAGGCCAGTATTGAGGATGTAGGCACTTAGCCTGTGTTAGGCGTCGTTTGGTTGTGCCCACTTCTTTTCTGTGTTAAACGTAGTTTGTTTTGCATCCCCATCCTTTATGGTATTTGTGTGGTAAGCACTGCTTATGGTTTGATTATGTCGTTACATTATCTATTATTTGCATTGTGCATATCATTTGCATCTTGCCTAAAAGCTATGCTAGTTTGATTCCTTACAAAAGGATATGTAGGCAGCCTGCGGGCACAACCATTTATTTATGTCTTGATTGTTTGTCCAAGTCTTACGGCCTTGCCAAAATGGGTCGTCTTTAGGCTTTAACATTTACTCACGTCATTTTATGACTCTGAGTTTCGTCAAAGAGGGGTAGCTGTAGACACCCCATTTTTGACAGCCCTTACGACTTGGACGTCCTCGCATGTACACCCGATGATGAGTTTTTATGCTTGCCAAGTGCTCGAAGTCCTCAGCGGAATGCCACAATTTTCAAACCCTGCACCCTTGTTGCCTCAATTTTGGACCAAGCCTTGGTTTTTCAAGCCTGCAGCTTTTGGTGGCCTATCGGCCACTTTTAGAGGCTACCGGCCATCACTTTTGGGCTGCTGGCCACCAGTGTATTTTGCAGATATTTTATGCCAGCTGTGCCAGCTGTTTGTATAAATGCATGCATCTGTCGCAACGTATAGAGCTAGATCTCCTTGAGAGAGTTTCATGTTTTCAATATATAGGAGGCCCCTTTCTCATGTTTTAGGGTTAGACAATTTTGAGATCAAAAATTTTCCTCTCTCTACAATTCTCCCTCCCTCTACCAAATCTTTACACTTTTGCCTACAAATCTTCAACCTTTGCCTATACACCCTTAACCAAATCTCACCATCTTTGAGCTGAGGTACTTTTGAGCTTGGTTTAAGCTCTAGAGGGTGTGTTTACTTGGTTTTGTTGCTTGGAATTGCTTCTTCTCTTCAAGAGGTATAAGGCTTTACCTATTTGCTTGCTTTCTCTACTATTATTCCTACTATTTTTTCATTGTTTTGGGCTGTCAAAACTCTATGTTTTTTTAGCTGAAGCTTGGGTTTAAGGTCATTAAAGGTTGAGGGGTTGATAGCCCTTCTTTGTACCTTGTTTTGGAGGCCTTTGTTCTTGTGTTTCTCACCCTTTTACTATCTTTTTTTGAGATTTTAAGCATTGATTTTTAGAGCTTTTTTAGTGGCCAAAATCATGTTTTGAAGTTCAAATTTGGAGGGGTTAGCCTTCCCTCCTTATATCTTGCTTACTCGCCTAGTTGGTGCCATGTTTTAGCATTTTAGTCTAGCTATTTTTAGCTTAATTTCAACATATTTTAGGACTTATTTTAACTTGTTTTAGCACTGTTTTGGGCTATTGTTTGCATTTAAGCTTTGTTTTACATGCTTGTAGTGTAATAGTCCTCATGAGTTTGGTGTTCTAGGGCTTAGGCACCATCTTGTTTAAGTTGATAGCATTTATTTATGCTTTTCTCACTCATTTTCAGTACTAATAATCTCTACAACCTCCCTCCTTTCTTGGCTTTTTGTTTTTCTTTGAAAGTGGTTCAAACAACTAGTTTATTTAAAGCATGAGATTGAGATGTCATACTTAATGGTTTAATCCCTTAGGGGGTTTATTACCAACGACATGATGTCTCTTTCATACCTAAGACAACTTTTGGTTTGAGCCCTCTTTCCATTAGAGAACTTAAACTCACTCTTTGGACTCAATTCATTAAAGAATGGTTGGTAATTAAAATGGAGTAATTAAAACTTGAGGCTAAAAAGGGTGCAAGATAATAATTTGGTTGTGTTCAATGGGACGTTAATTGAACACATGGAAGCTTGAGGCATTTCATACTCATTAGTGATGAAATGGTTCAAGTTTCCAAGGTCACTACTTCCCTTGATCTTCCATGATAGGGAGGTGGTTTTGAGAGTCTCATTTTATTGCATTTATTGAAATTGCACACTTTGTTTCATGAGCCATGATGCAATGAAATTGCTTGAGTTGATAGGTTTATAAACCAAGCTCACTACTCCTTTGATTTGTTCATGAAAATGAGGAGTGAGTTGTACAAAAAAATCCTTGAAAATACCCTATGCATGCTCTATTTGTTCTCTGTTGTAGCAAGGAGAACTAGGTAGCAGTGGCCAGAAGGTCACTTTCCATGGCTAGCAGGTGGCCAGCAGACCACCTTTGATAGGCGGCTGGCCATCACTGGTGGCCGACAGTCCTCATCACTGGCTGGCCGGCCACTGGTGCAAAATTCAGCTGTGAGTTTGTAAGGCAGAGCAGAGTGAGCAGCAGTGTTGGTGTTCTATTGTGCATTAGAGGCTCTCCAGAAGCAAAACAGTTGCTTTTCGAGTGAAAACTGAGCACGTGCATGAGCATCCCTCGCATTCCAAGCTTATTTAAAGTTTAAGTACTTAGCTAAGTTTTTTTATTGTAATTAATTAGTTGTAGCTAATTAATTTTGTAGAATGTTGTAACTAATTAGTTAGTTAATTAGTTATTCAATTTCATTTTGTAATTAGTTAGTTAATTAGAATAGTTAGTTGATTTATTGTGTTGTAATAATTATTTAAGTAGTTTAGCTAATTTCATTTGTTTTGTAATAATTAGCTTAGCTTTAATTAGTTAGTTAATTACCTTAGTTTATTCATTCAGACTCTCTTTCATGAAAACGTAATGTAATAATGTGTATGTCTTCCAACCCTACATCTTTCTCCTTTTTATTTATTAGCTTACAATGGTTAGTTTAGGGACATCATGTTTCAATTAGCATTCTTCATGTTTGCATCCACTTGTATTGCATGCACCGAGACTCGATTCATCATTCTATCTGCATTGTTAGCTTAAATATTTCTTTAAATACGTGCTTAAACCGCATGCTATTTCATTGACTCATATGCCATGTTAAGTAGCCGAGTTTATTTAGATTGCACATCACATGTGTTGCATTAGTCATATCGCATACGTTAGGATCATGCATTTTTCTAACTCATTTCTCTTTTGGCTTTGAGTACTAGGTGAGCCTTTACTCGCTTTAGCATAATTGCATGAGTGTGATTGCCATTTTTGCCATGTCTAGCATGCTTGCCATGAGGTTAATTGCTTAATTGATAAACTACTTGAATACTTATGGATGAAGGCTTATTGCTTGAATTGGAATAATTTGGTTAATGTTCATATGCGATCACTTTTTCAAGTGGTACATATTCGAAACAATTTTCAAAATAAACATAAATCAAATGTTTCAATTCTTGCAAAGTTAGTCTATACTTGTGTATGTGCACATCACATAGCAATATTAGCCTAATAATCGAAACAAGAACATATAACATAAATAAGATTCATATCATGATTAGTAGAGGCCGATCTTTGATCGGGCGAGCGGGGGTGCTCAAATGCATTCATGAACTTCCTCTCTCGTACCTAAGTTCCCAAGCTGAGACAATCTTGGTGATGATGGACACGTGGCCTTTGGCACGAGTCATGGGTTTCCTAAATTTTCCCAAAACAAAATATTTAGGTGGCGACTCTGTATCTGGCAAAGCAATCTATTTTTAGCAATTTGATTCAAAATCAATTTTTTAAAAGATTTGCCGGATTTGGACTCTTTGGTGTTTATCAATTTCATATTGTACTTGTGAGATTAGATTCAGAACCGCGAGAATTTGAACTATAAGGTTTATATTTCGCCTTCCGAAAGGGGCGCAAAAAAATTGAGCTACACCAGCTGGTTAGCTTGGTAAAGTAGGTCAATAGGTTTATCCAACTTTGGAAAATCTTTGTCCGGCTAGTTAGTTCGACAAAGTAGGTTGGCAAGATCGTCCAACTTCAAAAAATCTTTGCCCGATTAGATAGCTTGGCAAAGTAGGTTGGTAGGATTGTCCAACTTTAAGAAATCTTTAATCGAGCTAATTAGTTCAGCAAAGTAGGTTGGCAGGATTGTCCTACTTTGAGAAATCTATGACTGAGCAATTTTGGTGAGCCTAGTTGGATGAGGCAAAGTAGCTTGGCTAGACAAAGTAATTCTAATCATGTACTACAGATAGAATTAAGAGACAATTGAGAGGGTAAGTTGTGTAGCCAAATTGGGCTGAGCTAGGTTGGAAGGTGATCAAAGGCTTGACCAAAGCTAGGTTGGAAGGCAATCAAATGTTTAATTGAAGCTATGTTCGAAGGCAGTCAAAGATTTGACCGAAGCTTGGTTGGAAGGCTATTAATGGTTTGACCAAAGCTAGGTTAGAAGGTGGTTAAAGATATTTGACCGAACTAGTAAATGCCTATATTTCTAGACCTAGCTACTTCCTAGTGGCGGTCAAAGATGTTTGACCGAACTAGTAAATACCCATACTTTTAGACCTAACTATTTCCTAGTTGCGGTCAAGGATGTTTGACCGAATTCGTAAATACCCAATTTTCTGGATCTAGCTACTTCCTAATGGCGATCAGCACTTTGACTGAGCTACAAGGGAAGGCAGTCAAAGGACTAAGAATGGAGGTTTGACCAAGCTAGGAGAAGATCCACACAATGTCAACAAGGTGGCTCGCCATGCACAGCGTTATGTGTAGGACGGTTAAGCCAGTGCACGGTAAAAAATCGGGCAAAGAGTTGTGCCATCTCACTTAACTTGCAATAAGAATAGTGTTAAAGGATAAGTATTATCCTTTAGGAATGTGATCACTAAGAAGACTCTACAAAGGAGAGATAGAGTTTTACTAAGATTGTGCCATAAGGAATCTACAAAAACTCAAACCAAACCCTCATCCCAGCTATTGCAATTCATACTCCTGAATTCACAAAGGTTTGGCCTCTTTAGTCTATTTGCTGACTTAGGTATCGAAGGAGTTTCCCGTACACATCCGTTGGCTAACTCATGTTTGTAATTTTAGGTGTCACAATGACGTTTGGAGGAGCGCAAATTTGATCAACAGGATTATATGAGTGAAGATTATTTCATACTCATACAATAAAAATATAGAACTTTTTTTTTATTATATATATATAATGAGAATTTTTACTTAAATTCATATTACTACACAAACAAATATAATTTGTTTCTAATTTAATACTACCACACTAGTAATTTCTTTACTCAATTTTATTGTACTAATAATTTTATCCAATTTAATTTGACAAACAAATGGCATTTGAAGTGCACCATCTTTCACATGTGCAGAGGATGAATTTGGGCAAAATTTTAAAATTAAAAAATTGAGAAATATAAATTAAGCATAAGCTTCTATTTTTTTTTTTTTTCCATTTCTTTAAATTTTTTTTTCTTTTTTAAATTTCTATCTAAATTAGAAAAAACATAATTCAGAGTATAAGACCAAACAATAAGCAAAATATGAGAGGTGCAACTCAGAAAGAGGCGTTGCAACTCTGATGAGTTGCGTCCTTCCATATTTATATATATATATATATATTTACTTATTCCATTATTAAACTATAAAGTATGTGTCCAAACCAAGCTTTTTTCTTCTTGGTAGATAAATTAAAGGCAGGTAGGACTAGCTCTCAGTCTGAACCATTTTCTTGTGATTCCCAGAAAGCATATGTGGTCATCTCTGTTTTCTGGAGCTTTTGTGTGTGTTTGCTTTTGGGCATCCAAAGTTTTAATGGCAAAAAATGTTAAGAATTCATCCTTATAAATTTATAATTTATCCCGAATAGATTTATGTGGTAAAGATTAAATTGATGAAATATAAAATTCATAAACAAAATAAATTTGAACTATTAATTTCTTTTTCTGGATAAATTTTAAATTGATAAAAATAGATTTGTAGTGTTGTTGTTTAATATGAATTTTGTTAAAATATACCCTTAAAGTTAGTGTTGTAAATGAATCGTAATTTTTTTTTAAGTACATCGGAAAGACCAAATGAATCATATTATTTGTGAGCTCGGTTCAATTTGATTTGTTAAGTAAATATACGAGTTCAAATTAAATTTTTATAGTCTTGTTTAATAAATGATTCGAGTTCAAGTTCAAACTCAAACTCGAATAAACTCAGTTTATTTATTTTTTATTTAAATAATAGAATAATTATATGATTTACATATTAAACAATGTAAAAATATTATTTATATATATTAGCATTTTTTTTTACATTATGGAGCTTGAAGGGCGGACCTAGGGCTGGGCATAAGTGGTTGCAGCCAAGCCCAAAATTTTAAAAATTTGTACAAAAAAAATTTTCAACCCGTCCCAACCCAGTCACCCAGTCCAGCCTGGCCTCCCAGCCCAACCCCAAATAAGGGTCAATAATTTTTTTCGTTTGTTTTTTAGATAGGCAGCCCAACAGTAGCCCAACACTTACCCAAAAAAATAAATAGGCAGCCCAATAGGTTTGTATTTGTTTAAAGAGGCAGCCCAAAAATATAAAAAGGCAGCCCCATCAGCAGCTTCTCTCAGACTCTTCTTCACTTCCTCTTCTTCCCATCGGTGGTACAAGTGCTGTTCTTTCATGACTTTAACCCCCCCCCCCCCCTTTTTTTCTTCTTTTTAATCTTATTTTGGTTGAGAATGGATTTGATTAATCTTATTGCTTTTAATCTTATCTGACATCTCATGACTTCACGGCCTGAATGGATTTTTTTTCTTAATCTTTTTTTCTTCTTAATCTTTTTTGCTCTTAACCTTTTTGTTTTATATTGTTTTTAGTTTTTGAACTTTGAACAGTTTTTTTTGGACACATATCAAAATAATGAAAGCCTAAATAAAAATTATTGAGGATATATATAAAAACCCTAATATTTAAAATTATTGCTGATATACTCTGGTTTAATATTAAATAGGGCTAGTTTTTTGTTTTTTTTAGGTTATAAATAATGGAACCTCCACCAATCAAAAAAGACAAAACATTTTTCTCATTCTATCAATCAAAATAGAAGTCTAATAGTATAACATCTAATGTTGTTGAAACCTCATTTTCTGACGCGCAACCACCTTTCATGTCTCAAGCAAATAAACCAAGTGAATTTGATTTAGCTGTTATTGAATGGGATCCAAGGTTATGCTTGCAAATTTGTGAATATCCGGTTAATTAATGGGATGAGGTTAGACGAGGTTATGTGAACTTGAGGCCTTATCAACCTAAACTTGAGTATCCTAGGTCCTCATTTGGAAAACAGAATCGCCGATTCTAACATATTTGGTTTAAATAGTTTTCTTGACTAAAGTATTTTCCTTCAAAGGATAAAACATATTGTTTTCATGCTTTTTGTTTGATCAGCCAAATAAGGCGATCAGTCGTTCTACACTTGTTAATGAGGGGTTTAACAATTAGAAGAGAGTAAATGATGGATCCAATTGTGTTTTTTTGCTTCATGTCGGACTTGCATCTTCATCGCATAGTCATTGTGTTATTAGTCATGACAATTTACAGAAATCTTCCCAACACATTGAAAAAGTTTTAAATGCGCAATCAAAAGAAGAAATTTTGAAAAATCGAATGCCGGTAAAGACAACAATTAAAACTATTCAAGGACTTGCTCTTCACGGGCTTAGTTTTAGAGGTCATGAAGAAAGCTCAATTTCATTGAATCAAGGTAATCTAATTGAATTATTAAAGTTCAAGGCGAGAGCGAATGATGCACTTGAGAGCATTGTATTAAAGAATGCTCCACAAAATGCCAAATACACTTCTCTGAAGATCCAAAAGGAGATTTTGTATATACTTGCTAACAGAGATAGGAATATGATTTTTGATGAAATTGCAGGAAGTTATTTTTGTATTCTTGTTGATGAATCCCAAGACGAGTCTAAAAAAAAACAAATAACCCTTATTTTGAGATACGTCAAGAATGATGGTTTGCTAGGGGAACAGTTCTTTGATATCGTGGTGTTGAAAATACATTTGCATTGACTCTTAAAAAAGAGATATTGAATATCCTTTCTCAATTTAATCTCCCTATTCAAAACATGTGTGGTCAAGGGTATGATGGTGCTAGCAATATGCTTGGCGAATGGAATGGACGTCAAGCTTTATTTCTTAAACATTGCCCTTATGCATATTATGTACATTGCTTTGCACATCGTCTACAATTGGCCTTAATTGCGGCAGCAAAAGATAAGCCTAATATTTGGCAATTTTTTCCTCACTTGAGTTGTATTGTCAATTTTGTTGCTTCTTCTCTAAAGCACCTTAGTGAGTTAAAATCTTTTCATAGGAGTGAGATTGAAAATATGTTGGCTAGTGATGAGTGTCGATCTGGTAAAGGGGCCAATCAAATTAGTATCTTGCATTGAGCTAGAGTTACTCGTTGGAGCTCGCATTATGACTCTGTTAGAAACTTGATTGATATGTATGAGGCATCTTCTGCAGTTGTTGAAAGTCTCAAAAAGAGCACAAATCAACAAATTCGCAGGCAAGCTAATGGTGTTTACAAAATAATGAAGAGCTTTGAATTCATATTCGTTTTGCACTTGATAGACAACCTTTTGAGAATCGTGAATACACTTTGTCAAGCCTTACAACAAAAAACTCAAAACATGTTAAATGCAATGAAATTAATCTCCACAACAAAAGCTCTCCTTCAAAAACTTAGACAAGATGATTAGGATATTTGTCTTGCAAATGTAGTGTCATTTTGCAATCGACATAACATTGCGGTACATGATATAAGTTCTCCTTATGAAGAGGGTACAAGTCGTCGTCGTCAACAAGATCACATTACAATTGAGCATCATTATCACTTTGACATATTCAACTCTACAATTGATTTTCAATTGATGGAGTTAGAACATCGATTTGATGATGGGCTAGTGGAACTTCTTTCTCTTAGCTCGACTTTGGATCCTAGTGGCAATTTTAGATCTTTTAATGTGAATAATATTTGCAATCTTGCTGGCAAATTTTATCCCTAAGATTTCACTTCTCAGGACATCCATGCTTTGAGATGTCAATTAATGCATTATAAACTTAATGTTGTTTGTAATCCCGAGTTTTATAAGATATCTACCATAGCCGAATTGTGCCAAGAACTATTTGTGATAAGAAAGTTTGAGCATTACATCATGATCTACAAATTAATTCGCCTTGTGTCAATCCTTCCTCTTTCTACGACGACTAAGGAAAAAGCATTTTTGGGTATGAAGCATAAACTGCCATTAGCAATTCAATGGGGGAAGAGTTTCTTACCGATTGCTTGTCTCTCTACCTTGAACGAGACCTTGTTTTAAAAATTGATATAGGTTCTGTAATCGATGAATTCAAATCTTTAAAGACTCGTTGAACACAACTTTGTTAGATTATTTTTAATCAATAAATTTAGATATTAATCTACATTGTATTATTAAATTCTCATTTTTCTTATATGATTATACTTAAAATATATTATTCCATCGAAAAATCCTGAGTCCAACCTTAGCTTGAGTCGGGCACAAATCCTACAAGTTGGCTTGTTTGTAGCCCTACGTAAGGCACATATGTCCGTACGGCACACCGTGACTAGACTGATAAATCATACTCCTTCTGTCCCAAAATAATGGTCCCTTTTAGGGAATTCAACTTTTTTTGGTAGTACAATTATTGTACTATAAAAAAGTTGATCTTTCAAAATTACCCGTTGATTTTTCAAAATTACCCTTTGATAGTACATTTTTTTGAGAATATCAATGTCATAATTGTACTTTTTATATTATTTATGAATTTAAAAGAAGGGCAAAATAGAAAATTTATATTATTTTTGTACTTGATTTTTAAAGAGTGACTAATATTTTGGGATAATAAAAAATGAAATAAGGAACTAATATTATGGGACGGAGGGAGTAAGTAAAATCTTGAAGCACAAATAGTAAAATAATAAAAGAAAATTAAAAAAATAACAATAATAACACAACAATATTGTGTTTTTAAAAAAAAAATTCAGAGCAATGTTCACCCACACTTTTAGACCCACAAAGTCACTCATAATGGTGTGACAAGAGAGTGGGGGTATATCATTAAATATGTAATAAATTAAAAATTGACATATATAATGTTACATCATTGTGAGTATAATTGTAGAAGTATTTTGTGGGTCTTAATTATTTTTCAATAAACAAATAGCAAATTTATGATCGTTAAATTATATTGGTGCTTATTTGAGTTTATTATTTATTTTTTTTAATATTAAGTTTTTTTTTTTTTTTTATTTTTTTTTTTTTGTTTTATTTTTTTTATTATTATTTTTTATAAATTTTAAAAGTCACTTTCAATTTTTTTGAGTAGGAGAGAGAGATGAAGAATTTAAAAAAAAACTACAAAATTTGAAAGTTTTAAATAATATAAGTTGTTTAAAAAAAAAATTATTTTTTCACAATTTCTTCTAAAACAGGGCCATTATGGGTTTGGATAGATGGTTAGACTAAAATAGCCTACTAAAAGATAAGATAAGTTAAAATAATCAATAAAATAAAATGTCACATTAAATCCATAATTATTTTATTTTTTCTTTCACAATTATTAAATCAAAAAAAAATTAACTTTTTAAACACAACTACTTTAGTTAGGTAAAAATAATTAAAAAGTCAAATAGTCAACAAAAATAGCCAACTTTTCAAAAAAAATCTAAATAAATAAAAAAATTTCCTTGCAACTCTATGTATATGAGTTTATTTAGCCCTCATTTGGGATAAGCTAATTTAGCATGTCTTTTTATTTTTTTGACTATTTTAACCTGACTAAAAAAATTGTGTTCATGATAAATTGACTTTTTTTATAATTGATTAAATGATTGTGAAAAAAATAATAATTATAATTTAAATATGATAATTTATCTTATGAACTAAATTAGTTTATTTTATCTTTATTAATTAATTTAACCAAAATAACTCCTAAGTCAAGCATAGACAAAAATATATATATATATAAATATAAATATAAATATAAATATAAATTACATTTCCCCATCCTTTCCCGTCATCCCACACCCCTCACCAAACCAAAATAATTTCAAATTGATTCTAAAAATTTTTTTCCCCCTTTAGCAGACTTTATCACTGATAAGTTTTTTATATATATATATATATTGGCGATTGGGACTGCGAATGGCTCGTTGAAGCCTCCGAAACCTCAAACACATTCGTTGAATGGTTTTGATTTTTTTTTTTCATTTGATGGAAAAGAGAAGAAGAAGAGGGGAGGAGAGGAGAGGAGGAGGGGGAGGGAGGAGGAGGGAGGGAGGAGGAGGGGAGAGGGGGGAGGAGGAGGGAGGCGAGGCGAGGAGGGAGGAGGGGGCGGGCGGAGGGCGGGAGGGGCGAGGGTGGGCGAGGCGCGAGCGGCGGGAGGGCGAGGATCGATCTCTCTCTCTCTCTCTCTCTCTCTCTCTCTCTCTCTCCTCCTCCTCTCTCTCTGTTTGAAGAAAGAAGAAAAAAAAAAAAAAAAAAAAAAGCCCAAAAAAAGCGTTTTTTTTTGGGCTAGAGGGAGAGGCATCCGATTCGAGGTCCAAAATATTTTACTATATATAATTTAAATTTTATTTAGAAAAGTGTAGAATTTAAAATTTATAAAGAATCTTTTATTTATGGAGTTTATTTAATTTTTCACAGACAAATTTAAAATTTTGACTTAAGAGAGAAGATCACGGTGCTAATCTCTTATCGTGAATGAAATTGCTTTCTTATTCGTTGAGAAAACTATATACCCCTTTCGTGAACCAAAAGTTCATTATTGTACGGCTTGCATAATAGTAATTATTGTGTGATTCGTCGGAATTATTTTAGGTTTTATTTTGATAATTTAAATAGTTATATTTTTAAAAAATTTTGAATAGAATTTATCTGTAAAAAATTAAGTTCATCGAATATCGGTAAATCCTTCATGAACTCGCATTTGTATATATAAAAAAATAAATATGTTAGTATTAAACTAAATACAAATGCATGTTGATGAAGGGTCTATTGATATCCGATCAACTTGATTATTTATATGTATATTTTACTGAATATTCTTTAAAAATTGAACGGTTCAAATTATCAAAATAAGACTCAAAATTTTTCCCATGAGCAGTGCAACAGTCATTATAGTGCAAGCTACACAACAATTACCCCAACTCCCCCTTTTATGTGTTTTAATAGAATTTTGAATTATATGTTTGGTTATGAGTTGTAAGTTTTTGTATCAAATATTATATGTCACATTAAAAATTTCTCACTCAATTCAAAACTCTTTCACCAATCAAATTTTTTACATTCAAATCATAATTCCAAAACTCACAAACTCAAAATATAACTCCTACACTCAAATCATATTTAGAAAGTTGCAACCTTAGCTTTTTTTTAGGAAATCTAACTTTTTTTTAATAATACAATTATTACATTTCAAAAATACTAATTTTTTAAAATTGCTCTGGTTATTTTTTGAGAATATCAATTGTCATAATTATACTTTTTATGTATGAATTTAAAATAAGAGTAAAATAAGAAATTCGTAATATTTTAGTATTTAATTTTTGAAAAGAAACTAATATTTTGATTTTTTTTAAAAAAAAAAGTCTAATATTTTGAGACAAAATTAAAATAAGAAATTAAGATAGTGCTTGGTTTAGCTTTGGACTCGTGATTCTAATCAAAAAAATTAAAAATTCTTTTCAAAACTCGTAATTAAACACACAATTCAAAAATTATTTTCAAAACTAATAACCAAACACACAATTCAAAAATTATTTTTCAAACTCATAACATAATCAAACTCTTTTCAAAACTCTATTTAAAAAGATTCAAAAAAAAATTTTATTTTTTTCTTTAAAATTATTTTTTATTTTTATGTTTTTGAAAAAAATATAAAATTTCAATAAAAAAAATATTTACGCTAAAAAAATAAAATTAAGAAAATTTTTAAATATTTTAAAAAATAAATTCAAAAAATTTCAAAATACAATTCAAAATTCAGGCTTTGTTTGAAAAGTTGGGTTGACTTTTTGATTATTTTAACTTGAAGTTAAAAAGTTCATTTGGGTTGAATTTTTTGACTTTTGTAAGAGAAAAAAAAGCAAGAAGAGGAAGAAATAGAGGCCAGGGAGATAGAGGGGGCGAAGCGATGATGAGGACACTATGATGATCAGGCAGAAGGGACGGGAAGGCGGAGGAGGGAGGTTTGAGAATTGACGGGCTGGCTGAGGCAGGCACGAGTTTGGACGATTTCTCCCAGGCGATCCTCGGCTTCTCTCCTCTTTCTCTCCTCTCCTCTTCCTCTTTCTCTCTCCCTCTTGAAAAAAAAAAAAAAAAAAAAAAAAAAAAAGAAAAAAAAAAAAACGAAAGCGTCGTTTTGGGTAGGGGCAAAAAGAGGCGAAAAATTTCGAGACACAAATCATTTTTCAAAAATAAAATGATTATAGTTTGAACGTGATATTTTTTTTCTTATTAGTTTTTTAGTTTATTTTATCTTTTTATGAATAAAAAAATACCAACCTCAAAAAAGCTACCTGCCAAATGAGGACTCAAAACATAACTCAAAATTGTTTTCAAAATTTATAATTAAATAAATTTTTTTTTTCAAAACTCAACTCAAAATATAACTTTACACTTAAATTATGATTTTAAAATTAAATCAAACAGAACTTAGAGGTCTTTTGGGAAGTGAGTTATAATTTATTTCCCAGATTATAACTCACTTCCCTCTCTCACAAAAAACTAATTATAACCATCTTCTCAAAATAACTCTTAGGGGTCTTTTGGGAAGTGGGTTATAATCCACTTCCCAAATTATAACCCACTTCTCTCTCTTACAAAAAATTGATTATAACCATCTTCTCAAAATAACCCTTAATATTTTGAGATGAAAAATATATATATATATATATATTTGACACGTTATTTATGGATGGTTTAGAATGTTATAAATAAATATACTTTAAAATTTTTTATAAAAAAATATATATATATATATAAACAAATAAAAAAAAGTAATTAAAAAAATTAAAATATATATATATATTAATTAATATGACCTAAATAAATATATATAAATAAAAAAATACACTTTTTTTAATTTACGCCAAACACCTACTATCCACTAATATTTTGGGTATTGGATGCTGGAGAGAGTCCAGAAGCTTAGCACTTTGGATCTCTCACCTTTTGTCTCCTTTTCTCCTTCTACTTTCCAACCCCCCACATGTTCACTTTTCACTTCAGTCCTTGTTATATAATACCCCCACACCGCTCCATCCACCCTCCCCCACCTCCTCCTCTCTCTGTCTCTCTCTCTCTCTCCATGACTCGTCCACCTAGATTTCTCGGCGGCGTCAGCTCATCTTCCTCTTCCTCTTCCTCTTCCTCTTCCTCCACCACTGCGGCGGCGCAACCCCCGGAGGCCGTAGCCGTCGAGTCGGACTTCGTCGTCATCCTCGCCGCCCTACTCTGCGCCCTAATCTGCGTCGTCGGCTTCATTGCCGTGGCCCGATGCGCCTGGCTCCGCCGCAGCACCTCCTCCTCCTCCGCCGCCGCCCCCAACAAAGGCCTCAAGAAGAAGATCCTTCAGTCGCTTCCGAGGCTCACTTACGACTCCTCCGCCGCCAACTCCAAGCTCGGCGAGTGCCCGATCTGCCTGGCGGAGTACGCCGACGGCGACGAGATCCGCCTGCTTCCTCAGTGCGGCCATGGATTCCACGTCGCCTGCATCGACACGTGGCTCGGATCTCACTCCTCATGCCCGTCGTGCCGCCAGATCCTCGCCGTGGCCAGGTGCCGGAAGTGCGGTGATTGTCCAGAGGTGGAGGTGAAGGCCAGAGAAGACGGCGGTTCTTCGAGCGGCTTCTTACCAGTTTGAGAGAGTAAAACAACAGATGAAGATGAACCCAAGCAAAGCCGAGCCAACCAGTCCGTGACACCAAGGCAAGCCAAGTTGTAGAAAGAATTGATGTGAGGGCTTCTTTGTCTGGTAGTTGCAGAGAAATATTAATTTTACAGAGAGAAATCATGATCACTAGTGCCAGATGATTTGGATAGACATGAAAAGGCTCAAACAGTTGGCCCTAACACTTGTTTTGAGTACATAAATAGCCACCGATGGTTAGGAAGAGGATGAGAGTGTCCATGCTTTTGTTAATCTTTGTATATAATGTTGCTTCTCCTCCATCCATGTTGTAATAGATTGGTAGGAATGGACGATGCCGTTGCCTCTCCATTTCCGAGAGTAATTAGGGATGGTTTGGTTTCTGAGTTGGGTTAAAAAATTAAAAAAGACAAAAATATATATATCTATATCTATATATTTAAAAAGTTAAAAAAGTCAAAAATTACAAAAACATAAAAGAAATTTGTCCAGAACAAAGTTAAAAAATTTAAAAAATTAAACAAGAAAATCATACAAACAAAAAGAGCTGAGTCTAAAAAAGTTATTGTCAAACGAGTAATTATTTATTTTGGATTAATTGTTTTTTTTTTTTTTTATATATATAAAAAATTAGAGTACTCAGATAATTATATGGAACATCACCAACTGATAGGTAGCTCGTGGATCAGGTTGATTTCGCTGGCCTCCTATTCGTCACTTATCCAATGTATCCAAACTTACAAGTTACAAGTTGATTTTTTTTTTTTTTAAATATATAAAAAAAAATTTGTGAGAGATACGATTTGAAATTGATTAAAAGTTGATAATTGACTTTTAACTTTTTAAAAAGATAAACTAAAAAAAATATATGTGTATGTATATTCAAATTATTAAAATTGTTCATTTTATAACAGATTAGTTTAGTCTATTCAGGTGGTGTTTGGCAGGTAGTTTTGAGATTAAAATAGTCACAAAAAAAAATAAAATAGACTATTTTAGTCACAATAAACAAAACATCACATCCACTCCATAATCATTACATTCTTCTCTCATAAAAAAAAGTTAAAAAGTCAAAAAAAAAATTTCAAACCAAACTTTTTAGCTCAGGCTATAAAAATCAAAAAGTCAACCTACTTTTCAAAGGGAGGCTCAATGGTCTTTTGGTATTGGTAACAAACTGCGTTTGCATCTTGGAAAGAAAAATAAATAAATAAATAAATTAGCTTTTTTTTTAGCAAGAAGTCATTTGGCAAGATGAAAAAAAGTTACATGAAAAATTACAATTATACCTTTTATATTTTTACGGTTATACATGAGTGAATATGTAGATTTTTTGGATAATTTGGTCATTTTATTATAATGTAACATCATAAATAAATTAATCAAAAAAGTCAAAAGTAACTTTTTTATCAATTTTTTAAATTACTTTTAAAAAAAGTCAAAAAACTTAATAAAAAATCAAAAATTAACTTTTTACCATATTTTCAAAACACCCCCTCAATTTTGGTGAATCGGGCGTCCACCCTTGTCAGCAGCGACCAATTCAGAATTTTCATATATGGGGCAAATATATACATACTAACAAAATTTTAAATACAAAATATGAATTGCAATATTAATTTTTTACCGATGTATAAAAAGTAAAAATAAGATGAGAATATATATATAAATAAGATTTTTTTTTTTATCCTTATTGAAACAAATTATTTACTAAAGTGAGATATCTTGAGTTATACTTGATACTCTTTCATGTCATTAAAAGCATCTACGATAGAATCAAATAACTATACATTAACACCCCCCCAAAAAAAACTCGTTAATATTTTATTTTATTATCTAAAATCAAGCTTGTTATCAATGGCAATTATAAAAAAAAATATTAATTTTATTATATTTTGTCTAATATTTTTAAATTTTTTACTTTAATCCAATATTTTATAAATATAGAAAAGCAACCACTTAAATTTTAAAAAAAAAATAAAAAGATGATGACCACTTGAAATTTGTATATAAAAAAAATATACTAAGGGGACCTCTATAATTTAGAGATAATTATAATTAATACTATTATAATAACAAAGGTTTTTGAAATAGTAAGGAAGGGGGCGATCATCCCCTGGCCCCCTCTAGATCCATCCTTGTAGGCAGTTTGTCAAGGAATTGAATAAAAGGGAAAACCTCTGGTGTAGGCCTCTCAAAATGTGTATATCGTATATATCTTATAATTAAATAAGAAAATAACAAAAAATTAATATTTTTTGAGTCACAACTTAAAAAAAAAAATTATAACCAAAGATCTCATGAGTCATAACATAAAAAAATAAATAAATAAATAAAAGAAGAAAAAAAAAAAGTATAACTTAAGAGTGCATATGATAAGAGAAGTGCATGATACAATTTATCGTAAATAAATTATACTAACCAACTTTGGAGAAAATATATTGACATTGATATTTACAAATTTGATATAATTAGATAAGACTCTTTAAAGATTTTAATTTATATAACACTTAATTTATTTTTTATTGATAGTTTGATAGTAGTATGGATAAATATATATATATATATATAATCTTACTAACATTATGTTAAATTTGTAAAACTTATTGTATTTTCATTTAAATCTCAAGGGTGGTTTTATATAACTTATCCAAAAAAAATTATAGGTAGAACAATGTGGATTATTTTTGTTAGATAATTAAAAGATAAAATAATATTTAGTTCATTGGAATGACGATGGATTGAAATGTTATAGTCATTTTGTATCATTTCCTTACAATGATAAATGATTGATTTCATCTACAATGCATTTTTTTATCAAATTTTTTAATAAATTAAACATAAAAATAGATATTTTTCATTTCATCATATTAATAAATTAAACATAACGAAAGTGTCTTAGAATTGTTAGTTCCTTCGGAATGATGGAATTAACATTTCGAGATATTAAGATTCACAATCTAATCAATTAGACATGCCAAAAAGCAATTTATAAAAATAACGAAGTCAATTTTTGATATAATGAAAGCTTCAATATAATTTGATACATCTAATCCTAATAATTTAATACTATCACATTTATAATATAATTTTAATCCAATCCTCTTATAGTGAAGTTGGCTTGTTTGTGGGTCTCAAATCTGGGAATGATAATATGTGGTGGTCCATTTGTGGGGACCAAACAATTAAAAAGCTTTGGAACAGAGTTTCCATGTGAAAGGGAGTATTGTCCTTTTATCTCACATGGTGGGAGCCTTTTTCCTTCCATGTGAAAAGGAAAGCTAGGTGGCTACTTGCACCTATCTGATTGGTCCTTATTAGCATGGAATTAGCATTTCAAATTTAATTAATTGAATTAGATTTGAAAAATCTGTATTTGTTAATGAAAATTCAATCCAATAATTCAATAAAATATAAATTTAACTGATTTATTTATTATCAAAGTTCAATTCCATTATAGTTTTAAACTTTTATTTGGAGCCTTTACATTGTATCAACAAATGATTGCATGCTCACATGTATTGTTGGAAGTGATATTTTGTATAACAACTATACTAAAAATAGTATTCTCTCTCTTAGACATCACAATTGTGGAATTCACATCTGTGTGATTTTTTATTTTGTGTAACGAGTACACTAATATCTATTGAGAATATACTATGTTAGTTAGTGTACTCATTCCTTTTTTTTTTTTGGATAAAAAAAAAAAATGCAAATTCAAAAAATTTTGACAAAAATTTTTGGGTTTTTTTTTGTTTTTTCTGTACTCAACGGCGTCGTTTTGGTAATTTTATTTTGTTTTTGAGCGAAAAAAAATTTGAGTTACTTGCGTTGAAAAAAAAAATAGTGTTCTCACGACTAATTTTTTTGGAAAAATATTAAAAAAGTAAAAAGTTAAAAAAATAATTATAAATTCATAAAAGTATAAGTAATTTATATATTAGATTGTAAAAATGAGTGTTGTACTTTTATAAATTTATAATTTTTTTTTTTTTTTTTTTTTATTTTTTTTTTTTTTTTTTTTTTTTTTTTTTTTTTGTTTTTAGTTTTATTTTTTTTTTTTTTTTTTTTTTTTTTTTTTTGTATTTAAAAAAAAAAATGGGTGGGGGGGATTTTTTTTTTTTTTTTTTTTTTTCTCGATCTTTTTTTCCTTCTCTTTGTCTCTATACATTTGCTGCAATTATTTTTTAGAAATTCATTCAAGTGAAACCAACGAGTTTACCAAAATACATGAAAAGCTATTATGGCTCCGTTTGAAAAGTGAGATTTGGAGCTATTTTGGTTAAATTAGTCATAAAAAATAAAATATATTTTTTTCTTTAATAAGATAAAATATCACATTCAATCTATAATCATTACATTCATTCTCTCACAAAAATATCAAAAAAGTCAAAAAAATTAAAAGTCTTTTCAAAATCAAGCTTTTTAATCGCAGGTTAAAATAGTCAAAAAAAAAAATCAAAAAGTCAACTCACTCTCCACACGAAGCCTATGTTGCATTTGACACTTTGATACATATAAAACTAGGGTAATGCTGACAGGGTGTACATATGCAAATTATGATATTGTGAGTTTGATTATTATAAATGTTATAATTTAATCTTATAAGAGTTATAACAAAAAAGCAAAAAAAAAAAAAAAAAAAAAAACTCCAATTCACCCTATCAAAATTCACCACCATCATCAACATCATTGTTTTTTTTTGTTATTTTAAAACCCTAAATCCTACAAGAAAGTTTGAATAAAATCAAACAATGGATGAAAGTAATAATCAAAATAATTTTTTGAAGCAACCTATCAAAAAGTATGTAAGTATTTATATAAAGAGGCTTCACAATTTTTGTAGAGTACCATCAATTATTTTCTATATCATTTTTTGACAAAAATTAAAAGGCCTAGTAATTAAATTAACAATAACATATTATTGGAATTGTTCTTATTTTATTATTTAAATAGTATATTATTTAAGAACTACTCTTTCTTGTTAGTGCCGGATGTTTATGTGCTTATAAATTTGATTTTTACTTTTTCACGAATATTCTTGTGAATTATTTATAATGTATTTATTTTAGATAATATTATTTCTTTATTTTTTATATTTTTAAAAAAAAATTAAAAAATCAAAATTTTACCAACTTCTCAAAATAATCAATTTTGTTTGTATTAAAAAAGTATATAAAATATTTAATGTATAATGCAAATTTATTTAAAATATATATTTCATCACATATGGGTTATAGAAATTTGTGAGACTGTTTATAACTTTTATTATTTTGACATTATATATCAAAGTATCTGGTGTACATTTTTTTAGGATAAATTACAAATACATCCCTTAGGCCATCTCTAACGGTGCATCAAACACAGTATCAGATTTGAAATTTGATGAAAAAGTCACTGTTTGTGTCTCCAATGATTTCACTAAATTGACATCAAAATGAGAACAGAACAAAACTTTCATCAAACTGAGAATAAGCTCGTGATTTCAGTATTTCACTGTGCTATAATGTTGGGATGGGCCAACCGGCCAACCAACCGGATGTTCGGCCGGTTGACCCATCGGTCGACCGGTTCCCTTTTAAATAGGTAAGATCAAACAGGGTCAAAAAGGTTCAAACAGGTAAAAAAAAAAATTTCTTAGCCTTACCGGTCGACAGGCCGGTCGACCCACCGGATGACCCTTCCCTTTTGATGCACCGTTGGAGCAAGCTATATCAAATTGAGAAAATCAACTATTTTTTACTCAGATTTTGTGAAAAAAGTAATGAACCGTTGGAAATGCTCTTAGATTTGCTTAAAATATAAATTATCGTATGTGATTTAAATAAATACCCCTTTGTCAGAAATTTTTATTTAGCAGAATTAACTAAAAAAATAAAATTCATAATTATTCTCTTATATAATAATAAAATTACCTAAATTATTAATTGAAATATATTTCTAACATTATTAAAAATTATTAATTAACTTGATAATTTATTAATAAAATAAGCAATTTGTTAAGAAATTATAAACCTCAATGAGTGGAATGTAATTTTCAAAATCATGTGAGGTAATTCATATTTTAATCAAACATTAGGAAGTGTTTTTGTAATTTACCTTTATTTAATAATTTAAATGAAGAAATAACTTAAATAAATTTTAAAACTTGATTATTGAACCGAAAAATTGATGCTTTTAGCTCATACTATTTGATTATCAACTTTTAATTTACAAAAAAAAAATAAAAATAAAAGTAACTGCACGGAACAACACATTTTGAATTAGTTACTAACTCGGAGTCATTTTTAAAATAGTATGTTTGAATTGAAAGTTGTTTTGAACTTATATTTTAAAAATTAAATTTTTTTATAAAATTGTATTTTTAGAACACAAATTCAAATAGCTTTATAATAAATCAGTTAAAAGCGCATTTAGGAAATAGTCAATAATAAATTTATTAGACCATCTCCAATGATTACTCAAAACTTTTCATCCTGACTTATTTTCTTACTCTAATTGTTTCATCAAATAGGTATCAAATAGAGAATTTCATTTTTTTTTCCCCATCAAATTGAGGATTAATTTGCATTTCATCAAATCACTGTTCATTGCCATTGCCAGATATCCTCCTGTTTGTCTCTCTGGATGTTCACCTGAAGGCAAAATTTTGTGAAAAAATTATACTAGCCGGTCGTTCGCTCAATTGACCGATAGTTTGACGTTGAATCACTTGGTATCAAATGAAGCTTTTACTTAAATTTTTATTTAAATTTAGTAAAAAAATTAACACACCATTGGAGATACTTTTAGCATTGCACTCCTTTAATATCTTTCTTACAAGAGCTTTTTTAAACTCGTTAAAAATAAGCTAAAAATTAATATTTTTTTTTATAACCTCAACTTTTCCTTAAAAAATATATTGACATGAAAAGAGTTGTAAATTTTTTTGATTGGAATCATGATTCCAAAATAAAACCAAATGCTACCTAACATTTTGGTATTTCCTAAAATGTAGATTGTTATCATAATTTTTTTTCAAAAATGACTGTCAGAAACATTTCACCAAACAATTTGTGTGTTTTTTAAAAATTATAAATAAAAAACAAAAACATTAAAACACAACAAAACAATCAATAAGGTTGAAGGGCTTTTATATATATATATATATATATCTTTTATTTTTATTTTTTTGATAAATATTTATGCCTCTCAACTTTTCAGTGGTGAACATAAGAAAAGGGCACATTGAACCTTTTCAAAAGCCACCAAAAAGATACTTGAAGTTTATCCTTAAAAGGAAGCATATATCATGTGCCTTTTGCTTTTCTTTTCTTTTCTTTTCTTTTTTTTTTTTTTTTTTGGGATAAATTACATTCTGTCTTTGAAAAAAATATAGTAAGTACTACATTTTTTATATAATTATGTTAATCTCCTTTTTCATAAGCTTAAATAAAAAAAATACAAAAATATAAAAATAAATAACGTAAAGTATATATTTTTGTATAAAAGAGATAACAATATCATTTTTTTCATCTATATAACTAACAAATTATTGATAAAAAGAGAGTTAAGTATTATTAAAGGAGTTCAATAATATCATGTTAAAATTATAAAATTTACTATATTTTTTCTAAATCTAAAAAAAAAAGGGAAAATTTATTGATAAATCTCATTTAGTAGTTTTTTAATTCAAGAAGTCCATGAAAGAATTTTTTAACCCATTTTTAGTCCCATGTATGTATAGTTTTATCCCATAAAGTCCTTTTTATTGATTTACACTATTTTCTTGGACACTTATGCATTTATATTTAATTTTGATACCCTTATAACATTTTTTGAACGGTTAGCAATTTTATAATGTGAACATTCATATTTTAAAATTCATATTGGTAGGAATGTAAAATTGACCCGTAGGCGACCCGGGGCGAGCCCGGTCCGGTCCGTTGACAATGTGAATATTCATATTGACATGTTACATATTCACATTGATAAGAGTATAAAATTGGCCTGCGGTCCGGCCCGGCCCGACCCGTTGACAATGTGAATATTCACATTAATATGTTAACATTCACATTTATAGGAGTGTAAAATTAGCCCGCACCCCGTGACTGCCCGAAACCCGCCCACGGCCCATAGGCGGCCTGGGGCGGGCCCGGCTCGGCCCGACCTGTTGACAATGTGAATATTCACATTGATATGTTAACATTCACATTGATAGGAGTGTAAAATTAGCCCGCACCCCGTGGCTGCCCAAAACCCGTTCACGACCCATAGGCGGCCTGGGGCGGGCCTGGCCCGGCTTGTTAACAATGTAAATATTCACATTGACATGTTAACATTCACATTGATAGAAGTGTAAAATTAGCCCACGCCTCGTGGCTACCCGACTTTGTTGACAATGTGAATATTCACATTGACATGTTAACATTCACATTAATAAGAGTATAAAATTGGCCAGCGGCCTAGGGCGGGCCCGACCCGGCCTGTTGACAATGTGAATGTTCACATGGACATGTTAACATTCACATTGATAAGAGTGTAAAATTGGCCCGAAGCCCGACCGCAACCCGAGGCGGGCTTGGCCCGACCCGTGACAATGTGAATATTCACATTGACATATTAATATTAACATTGATAGGAGTGTAAAATTTGCCCGTTGCCCGAAGCTTGCCCGCGGCCCGAGGTAGGCTTGGCCCGGCCCGTTAACAATGTGAATATTCACATTGACATATTAAAATGCACATTGATAGGAATGTAGAATTGGCCCGCGGCCCGTGGGCTGCTCGAAGCCCGTCCACGGCCCGAGGCAGGCTCGTTTGGGTCTAGGCCCGAGCATGTCCAAGACCATAGGTTAGGGCCTAGGTCATCACTTTGAAGCCCGGCCTGGCCCGGCCCATCGGCCCGCTTAAAGCCCATTCAAGGCTCAATCCGAGACCCAGCCCGCCCGACGCCAATGTATTTTTTTGTGACAAATAATAAAATTTTGGTAGAAAAAATTAAAAAGAATTAAAAAAAAATGGCCAGGTCCGTCCAAACCCGACCTAAGCTCGAGGCTAAGCCCAGGCGCACCGGCCCGACCCGAGGCTCGGTCTATCGGCCTATCCAAAGGCCGAATACTCTTGTGCTAGGGCTAGGGCTTGGGCCTAATTTTTTGGCCCGTGGGCCGGTCCGAAAAAGGCTCGTTTGGGCCTAGGCTTGAGCCTAGTCCGAGACCCTAGACTAGGGCCTGGGCTATCACTTTGAAGCTTGGCCCGGCCCATCGGCCCGGTTAAGGCCTATTCAAGGCTCTGTCCAAGGGGTGGCCCGCGATGAGGCCCAGTGTCTTTTTTTGTGAAAAATAATAAAATTTTGGTAGAAAAAATTAAAAAGAATTAAAAAAAAATGGCCAGGCTTGCCCCGGGCCGCTCACAGGCCGTGGGCGGGTTTCGAGCAGCCACGAGGCACGGGCTAATTTTACACTCTTATTAATGTGAATATTCACATTGTCAACGGGCCGGGTCGGGCCAGCCCTAGGCCGCTGGCCAATTTTATACTCTTATCAATGTGAATGTTAACATGTCAATGTGAATATTCACATTGTCAACAATGGTCGCCGCCGCCCACAGTGGCGGGTTTCGAGCAGCCACGAGGTGCGGGTTAATTTTACACTTCTATCAATGTGAATGTTAACATGTCAATGTGAATATTCACATTGTCAACGGGCCGGGCCGGGCCGGGCCCGCCGCGGGCCAATTTTATACTTTTATCAATGTGAATGTTAACATGTCAATGTGAATATTCACATTGTCAACGGAATCGGACGCTGCAAACGGGTTTCGCGCCGCCACGGGACGCGAGCCAATTTTACACTCTTATTAATGTGAACAATGGGCCGGACCCGCCCCGGCCCGACTCGAATTTTTTTGGGCACCCACGAGGATCGACGTGGGCCGGGCCCCTACACATTGATGATATGAACATTCACATTAGGGGTATTTTGGTAATTATGTCACCCATAGGACTTATTGAAACATAAAAAAATAATGTGAACTAAATGGAACATAAGTAGATGAAAAAACTATTTTGGTCTTCTTATCTCAAATAGGATCTAATGAAATAGTTAAAAAGAATATGAGTTTGATGGAATAAAATTCTTAGAAAATAAATTTAACAAAAAAGTTCCCAAAAAAATCAGTGTAATTTACCTTTTTTTCATTATTATTATTTTTTCTAGTGTAGTGTAGTGTTATGGGAAGAGTCCACGATGAAAAACTGGGAGGCTAGCCATCCTAGAAAGGTTAAAAAAAAAATATCTTCCTCACCTTATCTGCTTTATAACAGTCATACTCAGGCCTCATTTAGGAATAGATTTTTTTTTAAGTAATTTTTTGATTTTTTGATCAAAATATGATGTAAAAAAATTTAATATGTTTGGAATAATTTTTTAATTTTTTATAAAAAAATGTGTAAAAAATAGAAAGAAAAGAGAATTTTTAACTTTTAATATTAATTATTGACTTTTTAATTTTTTTAAAATAATTTTTTAATTAAAAAAATAACTTACCAAACGAGACCTTTAATGTCTTATTTCACTTTTCCTATTAACTAATCGAGAAAAGAGCGGGAGCTCGAAAGCTCCGCCCCCCGAATGCCCGAAACTGCCAAAAATGGTAAAAAAAAAAAAAAGCAAGGCAAGTTAAAAAAAAAAAAAAAAAAACAGTTTACTGAAAATAGAAATTAGGGGGATTCGGGGGAGGCAAATTCGAGCTACCAATCAAAGTTCTAACTAATCACACCATGTTGATTAGGAATCCACTCCCACATACAAAATATCCACCCCACTACTCACAACAAAAGGACCACTACTCACTTCAATTAAGGATGATCTTAATATGACTGGACTTGGCGACAAGATCAGATCTGAGGGGTTTACCAAAAGATATTTATGTTAGGTGGTTGAGAGATTTGAAATTTTTTTTTGAAAAAAATGAATGTAAAGAAGTGTGTGAAATTAAATAAAATATAAGTATATTTTATTTATTTTTCTTTGATCTCTCTTTAAATTATTCAACTAAATACAGTGTTAATGTATAGGTAGGAACCTTAGCAAGAGGGATGACCCACCGAATTCACATAACTCTGTGTGAAAACTGATATAGTCCTGACTTACAAATAGGACAAATATATACCAAACCTTTGATAGATGAAGTTCCAGCTCACAGGCTTCCAATATTTAAAATTAGAAAAAAAAAAGAAAAGAAAAGAAAAACTAAATAAATAAATAATAATGACTTGGACTCTCTTTTTTTCTCACCCCCTTGACCCCCTCTTCACTTGATTGGCTATTTTTTCTTTTTTTCTATTTTTTTTTCCCTTCTTCTCCAATCACCACCCGCCACGTGTGTGTAGGTGGTGGGGGTGATGATTGGAGGGGGTCTCAATCATCACCCATAAATAAATGAAGAGTCCTAACTATTGGTTTTCTAATTTTCAACAATCGCCCTTCATCATGAACCTAGTTCAAATGAATTTTAAATGAGTTGATGGTCTGATTCTACTATAGTACTAAAAATGTCTTAAAGCAGAACGGGGAAGAGCTTTGCTGTGAATATGACATTGAGATGAGCCTTATAACAATATGAAGTGGTCGATGATGAGATATACAGAAGTAACACGTGGTATTGCCTGCCATAATAGACATGATTAGTGGGTGATTATGAGGTGAAATGTGTGTAACATTTCAACTAAATGATGAGCATAAAACAAGTGGGGTTATAGGTAGTTATTTAATAAAATTATCATCTGCATAACCCAATGAACATACATATGTAAAATGATTGTCATGTGGAATAGATACACAATAAGACAAAAACCCAATAAAAAATGAAAGCTGGAGATAGATAGTAAAGAAATGGTAATGGTAAGAAGCTAAAATATTTGAGAATTTGTGGACAAAAAATTAAGTCACAAAACGTAGTATATGGACCCCTGTTATAACATTTGCAGAGAATAACACTGAAACATGAAAAAAATTCATCAAATAGTAATCCACGTGGAAGCTAAAGAAAGCTTAATTTCATGTGAATATATGAATGAAAAAAAAAAAAAAACCAAGTCTTAGTGGCTTAAATAGATAACAATGGAACAAATAACATCAAAATAGAAATAAAATAGGGGTACTTACGTGTAGATCCCAATAAGTGGATTTATTATCTAATAGGTCTTATGGGAAAAAAATTTCATAAAAAAAAGTCACTGATTGTAAGCTTTAGCGATAATTTATAAAAATTGTGATAAAAAAAGTCACTAATTATCAATTTTTAGCGACGTATGTAAAAAATTGTCACAAAAAAATTATTTTTGCCGACAATTTTATCAAAACTTATTTTCAATAGAACTTGATGGGAATTAAGTGTAACTATTATGACCTATTGATAGTTTACCCATACAATAGGCACTAATGTTTAAGAAAATGACATCAACATTTATGAAAAATAAATAAAGAGAGATGACAATAGAAGAAGATCTCCTCGTATCAACTACTCAACAATTTTATCTTTATTATTTAATTTTAGTTATCTCCATTGTAGTATTCTTAATTTCTTTTAACTTTATAATAGCATTATGTTTCATTTCTCACTTTTTAATATAGTTTCCTTTCCATAATTTCCAATTTTATTTCTCATTTTAATTGCAAGTTAATTCCAACATATTTTATCAGGAGTTGAACTCCCACGATATCCTTATAAAGATTAAAAAGTCTTACCTCTCATTCTACTCTTACAAGTAGAACCCAAGAGCTCCCCTTAGGAGAGACTTGATAAGAGATTAGCCACAGACCACAATCCCTTCATTTTTATGTCTTTATTTTCTTTTAGTTATTTAAGAAAATTGTGAAGTCATTGTTTGCAAAGTTAAAAAGAATCGCTGGTTGTTCCTTGAACCACACACTTGCTCAATTAGAAACCAAATTCTCAAGTTTCTCCACTTGAATCAAAGAGTAAACTTCAGCCAAAATGTTTTGCTTTTTTGAAGAAAAGCACAATCACCTAATTCCACCATTACTTGCCCATGGCAATTTTGTTACCTACTAAAAACAGGAATACAAAAACAGCACTCAGCTAAATAGAAGAGGAGATCGCCTTAAGCAACATTTTGTAGATTTGCCTACCACCTTCATATTTACTGCCAAACTCAAATCTATACTTATATATATAACTAAATGTGGTTATTTTATTAAAGCCTCCAAATGTTTATCCCTAAATTCTCATAACACTACAAAAAAATTTACTTTTTTGCGACGATAAAATACCGTCGCAAATACCCAAAATGCCGTCTCAAAAGCTTTTTTGCGACGGCACTTGGCTTTTAGCGATAGTAATAGAGGGGTCGCAACAAAGGGGGTTGCTAAAGGCCTTTAGCGACGGTGTGACGCCGCCGCAAAATATAGGCGACGGCAAAAATGCCTTTTAGCGACGGCAAAATACTGTCGCCATTAATGTGTAGAAATTTGAAGTTTTTGAGATGGCACTGTGGTGCCGTCGCTAAAATGGTTATTTGCGACGGCAAAAATACCGTCGCTAAAATGTTTATTTGAGACCGCAAATATGCCGTCGCTAAAAAGGTTATTTGCGACGGTAAAAATACCGTCGCTAAATGGTTATTTGAGACCGCAAACATGCCGTCTCTAAAAATATTATTTGCGGCAGTGAAGAATACCGTCGCTAAAGGCCTTTTGTTTCAACTAATTAATAATGCCAATATCTTTGGCGACAGCTATACTACCGTCGCAAAAAACCTAGTTCTAATTTTTTTTGAGATAGTGTTGTGTCGTCTCAAAAAAAAAAACTGCAATAAAATTATTAAAAATATGAAAATTACCTGTATTAAATGAAAATAACTAAAAAAAACAATAATTATATAATAATATAAAAGTTCCTATATATAAATAAAAATTCATCCATAATTAAAGTATTCTTCCATTCATAATAACACATCAACAAAATTATCCCACCACATAATGTTGCATAATACATACATAATGTTGTTCACAAATCTAAATAACGTAAATCAAAAATAAAAGTTTTCGTCATGATTCTTCCGTGGGTTACAAAAACAAAAGTTTGTCGCAATCTTCACAGGCCTGCATTCCACAAGAAGCAAACTGCTATTCAGGAAATATCTGAAAATAAAAAATAAAAATAATTAATGACAATATAATTATGTGTTAATATTTTAATTACAAAAAAACATAAAAAATTAACCACTATATAATTACAAAGATAGTTAAGTAAATAATTTTGGCTAGACAGAAATCCGACCCTAACTCCCAAACCGGGAACCCGATTCGAGCCCCGTCTTCTCTCACAAGTCTCTCGTGCCTAGGTGGTCGTGTGTGCCAAGTTTCGTGCTAAACCAACCCCTTTTGGTGATTTTGGAGCGTCAACACCTCGAATTTAAGTTTCTTAAGAAACTAGTTTGCCTAGAGTGATATTCGACTCTAACTCTCAAATCGGGAACCCGATTCGAGCCCCATCTTCTCTCACAAGTCTCTCGTGCGTAGGCAGTCGTGTGTGCCAAGTTTCATGCCAATCCAACTCCATTTCGTGATTTTGGGGCGTCAACACCTCAAATTCAAGTTTCTTAAGGAACTAGTTTGCCTAGAGTGATATCCGACTCTAACTCCCAAACCGATAACCCGATTCGAGCCCCGTTTTCTCTCACAAGTCTCTCGTGCCTAGGCAGTCGTGTGTGCCAAGTTTTGTGCTAAACCGATCCCTTTTGGTGATTTTGGGGCGTCAACACCTTGAATTCAAGTTTCTTAAGGAATTAGTTTGCCTAGACCGAAATACAGCTCTAACTCCCAAACCGAGAACCCGATTGGAGTCCCGTCTTCTCCCATAAGTCTCACATGCCTAGGCGGTCGTGTGTGCCAAGTTTCATGCCAATCCAACCCCGTTTCGTGATTTTGGGGCGTCAACACCTCGAATTCAAGTTTCTTAAGGAACTAGCTTGCCTAGACCGAAATACAGCTCTAACTCCCAAACCGGGAACCCGATTGGAGTCCCGTCTTCTCCCACAAGTCTCTCGTGCCTTGGCGGTCATGTGTGCCAAGTTTTGTGCCAATCCGACCCCGTTTCGTGATTTTGGGGCGTCAACACCTTGAATTCAAGTTTCTTAAGGAACTAGTTTACCTAGAGTGATATTCGACTCTAACTCCCAAACCGGAAACCTGATTGGAGTCCCATCTTCTCCCACAAGTCTCTCGTGCTTAGGCGGTCGTGTGTGCCAAGTTTCGTACCAATCCGACCCCGTTTCATGATTTTGGGGCGTCAACACTTCGAATTCAAGTTTCTTAAGGAACTAGTTTGCCTAGACCGAAATACGGCTCTAACTCCCAAACCAGGAATCCGATTGGAGTCCCGTCTTCTCCCACAAGTCTCTCGTGCCTAAGTGGTCGTGTGCGCCAAGTTTCGTACCAATCCGATCTCGTTTCGTGATTTTGGGACATCAACACCTCGAATTCAAGTTTCTTAAGAAACTAGTTTGTCTAGACCGAAATACGGCTCTAACTCCCAAACTGGGAACCCGATTGGAGTCCCGTCTTCTCCCACAAGTCTCTCGTGCCTAGGCGGTCGTGTGTGCCAAGTTTTGTGCCAATCCGACCCCGTTTCGTGGTTTTGGGTCGTCAACACCTCGAATTCAAGTTTATTGAAGAACTAGTTTGCCTAGACCGAAATATGGCTCTAACTCCCAAACCGGGAACACGATTGGAGTCCCGTATTCTCTCATAAGTCTCTCGTCCCTAGGCGGTCTTGTGTGCCAAGTTTCATGCTAATCCGACCCCGTTTCGTGATTTTGCGGCGTCAACACCTCAAATTCAAGTTTCTTAAGAAATTAGTTTGCCTAGACCGAAATACGGCTCTAACTCCCAAACCGGGAACCCGATTCGAGTCCCGTCTTCTCTCACAAGTCTCTCGTGCCTAGGCGGTCGTGTGTGCCAAGTTTCGTGCTAATCTGACCCCATTTCGTGATTTTGGAGCGTCAACACTTCGAATTCAAGTTTCTTAAAGAACTCGTTTGCCTTGGCCGAAATACGGCTCTAACTCCCAAACCGAGAACCCGATTTGAGTCCCGTCTTCTCCCATAAGTCTCTTATCTTAGAATGCATAGAATGCAAAAATACATTTTAGCTTAGAATTTAAAGATACATTTTATACCTGATCTTCTGGTGGTGGTGTATATGGATTCTCGTCTTTTGCAGATTCCCTAAATGCCCGGTGGCCACTCGATGCATCAGGACCCTATGATAGTCAATGCATAATGTGTTAATCATATTCGAATTTTATACATAATGTTGTGTGAAAATTTAACTATCAAACAATTTAATTTATATCGAACCTGTGTATTGGGATCCACACTTGCCTCCTATGACACAAAGGCCGTCATCTCAGCTCTCAGCTGCTGTAAATGTGTAGAGAACTCTGCTCGCAACTCCTTCCTCAACTCATCCCTTAACTCCGCATGAACCTGCTGGGTGATCTGAACAATAGTCGATGGTCGGGTCTTGTTGTGATGGCTCAAAGACCATCTTTATACTGCTTGCTCTCCGAGGCACAGTTCTCCCGTATATGCGACAATATCCATGATTGTCATGACCTATCAACTCATGAAAAATGGTATTCCTAGCCTTCAAAATCCGACAATCCTCAGGTAGCATAGAGAGTTGGCCATTAAACTCATTCTGTATTGAATAAGACATACAAGTATATGTCAAATTAAGATGGTTGACACACAAAAAATAAAAAATAAACTTTAAATACAATCAAAGGTGTTTGGAAACTACCAAGGTCTGGATAACCTCTAGGTCATCTGCTCTACGTGTCATAAGCCAAACATTCATCTTATCAGTAGACTCCCCCTTATTGGTCATCTACATTTTTTTAGAAATATGAAAATTAGAATTCAAATAATTTGCAAATATACAATGTTTATTTATATACAAAAATAAAACAATAAAATAAAAACCTCATGCCGTATTTGAGCGAAAGTAGTACGCCTTGTGGTATGAGCTATGCTGTGAGCTCGCCAATTTTAGCGTTCCTAGTTGCAATTTTCTATAACAGGTTCAACAAATGTAAGTATATAAATATAATTTGTATGTTTACATATCATACATATAACTTATTTGTATACCTCAAAGATCGAAGTACGTAATACTCCACAAGTTCTTCCCACTGACTTGGCACAATGTGCAAAGGAACATCATCCTTCAGATTAGGATCAGAACTTCTAGGCTTGAAATACTTAGACTTAATCTTATTCTTGTGATCCTTCCATATGCTGTTACAGTTTTTCATGCAGATTGGCTTGTACTCCTCTGGACATATATTCAAATTGTCCTATAAAACACAATTTCAAAGTTTAAATAATAATAACACAATTTTGGAATTTAAATTTTTGGACAAAAATATACATTTACCTTCACATCCTTCCAGATAGCATCAAGAATATCATCAGGCACAGTGTTCCAGTCAAGAAAAGTAAGAGGAATAATGTTACCATTTCGCACAATAATGCCAAGTTGAGTAGTTAACTTAGACACGTTACCCCCTATTGGATAGTAATTTTCATCAAATTGTATGTCCAACTTTGTACCAGTACCCCACTCCCTAATGCCCTTGGCACATCCTCTACCACGCCTACTCGAGGTTGATTAAGAACTAACATGACCTGCGAGATACAATAAGAATAAACAATATGCAATGATAATAAACAAATGCAAATTTAAATAATGTTAATACAAATCAATTTCTTATACCTGAGGGAGGCTGTGAAGAAGTCGAAGGGTCTGAAAAATACAATGAAAATAAACAAGTGATATGTAATGAGAACAAATAAATATATATTTAAATAATTTTCATACAAATCAAAGCAAATTTATATACCTGCGGATGGCTCATAAGCCGATGACTCTAGTTGGGATGATAGCTGATGCGGTGCCACTGATGGTGGATGCACCGATGGTAGGCCTAGAGGCTGAGTAGATGATAGCTGCTGTGGTGCCATTAATGGTGGTCGATGCGGTGGCACTAATGACCTCTCTGATGGTGCTCGCTGTGATGCCTCCTCTAATGGTGGTGCCACTGATGGTGGACGCACCAATGGTAGGCGTGGAGGCTAAGTAGATGATAGCTGCTGTAGTGCCACTGATGGTGGTCGATGCGGTGGCACTAATGGTGTTCGCTGTGATGCCTCCTCTAATGGTGGTGCCACTAATAGTGGTCGTTGCGGTGGCTGGTCAAATAGTGGTGGCACTAATGGCCCTTCTGATGGTAGTCGATGTGATGCCTCCTCTGAGGGTAGTGCCGCTGATGTCCTCTTACGTACCACATCGGACATCATGCGTAGGGGATGATCAGGCTTCCTCTTCATTGCCATAATAATCTGCAAGTGCCGTGACATTAATTGACATTAGAAACGTAGAGAATGGTTTTGAATCAACTATAATATGACATTAATTGAACTAATACAATTACAAAGACTAAGTAAATTAAGAAACTGAACATTAACTACAACCTTGGCTTGAATTCAATTACTAATGTTTATTAAATATCAGTCTATTTCCACATCAAGTGTTTCTCCTTCTGCGGCTTCCCTCACCCAACCAACTTCTTCATCACGGAGCATTATGTTTTCTTCTAATTGTTGGCTCATATATGGCTCGATTTCTGGATCAGTCGAATTCATATCAAATAAACCTCTTTAAGACATCTTCACCACTACTTGCCAGTCTGGTTCTAACAGGTCTGCAACATACCAAACTTGCTCTGCTTGGGATGCCAAGATGAAAGGTTCATTGCTAATTCGATCATCTCGGTACAACAAATGATTGAAGTTGACTAACGTGAAATTGAAGACATCTTGTATCTTCCCGTGAATGTTGTCAATCCAATCACACTTAAACAACACATGCTTCTTCTCATTGGAATATCGAATCTCAACAATATCTGTCAATTGTCCATAATAGTACACAGACCCCACATGAGGATTCTTGTCTTTCCGACTAGCATAACTTATGGTATCTGCCTTCAAAGCTACACCACAATTTTGTGTGGCTCGACGGTCATCCATGTCCTTTACTCGATACCGAAACCCATTCATTATATACCCGTTGAACCTCCTTGCCAGGTTATGAGGACCATTTGCCAATACAGTAATCTTTTCAGAAAATGTGACATCACTAGTCCTTTGCAAAGTTTGAACCTATTTTAAAAAATAAAAATTTTAAAATTTAAAATGTAGTTCGACTTAGGTAAATAGAATTTGTAGATTTAAATACATACATGTTCCTTGAACCAAATGTGAAAAGTTTCAAAATGTTCACGCTGAAGCTGATGATCGTCAACACGAGGCATTTTGACCTTAAGTTCTTCAAGGTGTTTGCTGTGTAGATTGAAATTTTATCAAAAAACAAAATTTGGTTCAAAATTCAATAAAACATAATAAAATATTGAGTGACTGACATAACTTACTTTATGAATGGTTGAACCGCGGATGTATTGAATAAGACATACCGATGAGTTTGTGCCCAAGAAGTATTATCAAGATAAAAGCTTATGATTTCACCAACAGCACGACCCAGATTATCATCACCACTGTAGTTCCTCACAGGTCGATTAGATTTAGTTTCCACATCATTAAGATATTGTGCACAAAAATTCATGCATTCTTCCATAAGATATCCTTTAGCAATTGAACCTTCTGGATGAGCTCTATTACGCACATATTGCTTCAAAGTAAGAAGATACCTCTCAATTGGATGCATCCATCGAAACTGAATCGCTTCACCCAATAATGCTTCATCAGCTAGATGTATAGGCAAGTGCTCAATTATATCAAAAAAAGTAGGAGGAAATATTTTCTCTAGATGACAAAGTGTTATGGCCATACGATCTTGCATCAAGCCCCTGTGGTTCATTACCCTCAACACTTGTATCGGCATGTGGATTTCCCATAGCCCTTTGTATCATTCCAACCATATCGTCCCTGATGTCTAAATTAGCCAATGTTTCATTCTCTCGACCATGCAGAGATACCTAAGATTCCCCATGATTAATCCAATGTTTGTACTTTTTCAAAAAACATTCAAAATCAGATGCTCTCCCACACCCTCTCGTACAAGATGGTATCGATTCTCACATTTTCTACACGGACAACTAATCATCGAACCTTCAACCCTATTGGTGTAAGCAAACACAAGGAATTGATCAATCCTTATTTTGCACAACAGTTAAAACAAGAGATGGAATGAGAAGGAATGCATTGACCTTCATACAAGTAAAATGCATGAGTAAAAAGCACAAGAACAAATACTTACTTTATGAATGGCCGTTCACAATCGCTCACAGTCGCTCGTCACTCGTCGTTCACAGTCGCTGCTGCTTGTCACTCCGACGAAGGCCATTGTTCACTGTCGTCACTCTGTAAAGGCCGTCGTTCACCACTATTTTGATTTTGAATGATTTTGATTTGAGGATTTTGGGGATTTTGGTTCTAATAGTTAGATCAATGGATTGGGATTTTAGGGATTTCGGTTTCAAATGGATTTTGATTTGAGGAATTTGGGGATTTTAGGGACTTTGACCGCGAATGGGATAGAAATAGCGGGATATCAAATATTCATTTATTTGCGACGGCATATTTTAACCGTCGCAAATGATCATAATTAACGAATGAAACGACGTCGTTTTACCTATAGTTTTTTGCAATGGGCTTCTGCCGTCACAGATGGTCCACCATTTGCGACAGTAACTTCTTACCGTCGCTAAATAATACGTTTTGCGATGGTATACCGTGCGTCGCCAATGTTCCTGCAATTTTCTTTTTACAATCATTAGCGACGAAATCACTCATACAAAAGGCCATTTTTCTAGATCAGATACACGCCGTCATAAAAACTTTTTAGCGGCGAGAACTATATCGCACATAAAAACCATTTTTATGACGGTAGTCACCCCGTCGCAAAAACCTCCGTGTTATTTGCTAGATTTTCTTGTAGTGTAATTTTAAAACTTCCTCTTTCCTACATGACAACCTTCTTTGATTGCCTTTCATGTTTTTTATTTTTCTTCATTTTTTATTTGTTTGATTAATTAAAATGAAAATTAATTTCATTGCTTATGGATAAATATTTGAATTTCAAAATTCTTCCATATAGATAAACATATAAAAACTGAAAATTAATTTTATAGTCTACAGATAAAGATAAAAATTAACAATTTATTTAAAAAAATTAATTTCATAACTTATAGATAATTTAAAAAACTCTCCCATAAATAAACATATAAAAGTTGATAAATAACTTATAAAAATTAATTTCATGGCCTACAAATAAAAATAAAGATTAAATAATTGATTTTAAAAAAAAAAGAATCTTTTTTCCCCCTTCATTTTGTACTTTAATTAATTTCATCATTGACAAACATATAAAAATTCATAAATAATTTATGAAAATTTATTTCATGACCTATAGATAAAGATAAAAATTAAAAAAAAAATTATTTAAAAAAAAAAAATTAATTTCATGACTTATAGATAAATAAACATATAAAAATTGATAAATAATTTATAAAGATTAATTTCGTGGTCTACCGATAAAGATAAAGATTAAATAACTGATTTACAAAAAATTAAAATAATAAAATTTAGATAAAAATATGATTTGTTAATCTATATATCTATAAAAAAAAATATACATCTAAATCTTTATTTTGATTTACTCATTTTTTTTCTCCTTCTATCACATATTATCTTTTTTTATTTTTTATTTTTTATCTTATGAAATGCCCTTATTTATAACTTCATATCTCCTCTTAAATTGTTAACCTTCTGTTGATAATTTTTATTATTTGTTATTATCTACCAAGTGATAAAGATAAAAATAAAATAAAAAAAATTATTGGCTCTGAATGAGAAGAGTATTAATAATGAAGTTGGTTGGCTATGAATGAGAAGAGTATTAATAATGAAATAATAAAGGCTACATGGGAGAAGGCGGCACAAAAATCTCACAAAATTAATTTTTGTCACCATATTTATCCAAGGTAATAATTTGATATTCTTTCTATTAGTTATTAAAAATATTTTGCATTAGATCATTTTTTTTTAAGATTGTCATTCGTTATAGTATTTCTTCAATCCCATCTCTAAATTCTCTCTTTGAAATTTTTGTTTTTTCAATAATAAAGTTTAGAACCAATTTCTTATCAAATTTGTTTTCTTGGTCCTTATTTTATTGAAGGATCAAAATGAGTAAAACTTTCATATAATATATGAAATCAATGAATATAATACAAAGATAGTAGGGAAGTACTACATATTTGCCAATATCTCTATGTTATTATTAGTTGATTTGCTAGATTATACTAGGGGTGTTTGCGGTTCGAATTTAGACAGTTTGTGGATCGGTTTGGACCTGCCCGCATTTATGCGGTTTAGAGAAAAAACAACCCGCAACCGCCCGCAATGCAGTCTGCGATTTGTGCGGATAGGATTCGCAGATGTGCGGGCGGTTGTAGGCGGTTTGCAGATTAAACTTTTTTCTTCAAAAAATTATTTTTGAGCCTTATTTTTTTCCTATTGTGTAAATATTTATCTTGGGCCTTTTTCTTCCCATTTTCTAAAATGCTCCAACATTAATATTTAATGAATTAAAACTTATAAAATTAAAAATACAACAAAATCAATTCATAACACAAATAAATCATTCAAAATCTTAAATCAAATCATAAACTATAACTCCATATTCATTAAGAAATTTAAAATTCCAAATCACACTTCATCTGAGACAAGTTCAATTATGTAACAATAATAATATGATCAGAATTTATTCAGTTTCAGTTGATATAATACTATTAGCAAATGTAATGCTAGAGTAAGTTCAAAAAATAAAGGGTGTTTTGTTTTGGACAAAAATATCTAAGTGGGATATAGAAATGAAATCAATAGTTAAGATAAATAAATAAAGTGTAAGCGGTTTCTTGCGGGTGCGGGTTAAACCCGCAACCCGCAAAGATGCCATATTTCAAACTGCATCCGCCCGCATTGTATTTGCGAAACCACCTATTTGTATGCGGGTTGGGTGGTTTTTGCGGATCGAATAAACCGTTGCCCACCCCTAGATCATACTATCAATTTAGAACCATATGATTTAATTCAATATCCATGACCTTAGTTGTATTTGACCATTTTTTCGTTGATTGACCTATATAATTTTTTTTGTGGTATATAATGATGAAAACTATCATTTGTTATTGTAGACTTATTTATTTTGATGATTTATTTAATTATGTTTTAATTTATTTAAAAGAGAAACATAAAATCCAAATTTTATTTTGATGATTTATTTAATTATGTTTTAATTTATTTGAAAGAGAAACATAGAATCCAAAATTTATTTTGATGATTTATTTAATTATATTTTAATTTATTTGAAAAAGAAAAATAGAATCCAAAATTTATTTTGATGATTTATTTAATTATGTTTTAATTTATTTGCAAGAGAAAAATATAATCAAAATTTATTTTGTCCCATTATTTCTCACATAAACTTTTATCCTAAATATTGTTTGAATATAATTAATATTTTCTTAAATCAGGAACTCATTTCAACCTAAAAATAATGCCAAAATTAGAGGTTCAAACAGTCCAAAACAAAGGTTCAAATAACCCAGCACAGCAGCAGGCCAAAAGGTTCAAACAACCCAGTACAGCAGCAAGCCAAAAGGTTCAAGTGGAAGATATATTCGAATTAGTAATGATGAAGTGGAAGATATTCAAATGAATATAACGGCTATAAATTCAAATGAATACAATGGCTATAAATTCAAATGAATACAACGGCTATAAGTTTCATTATATATTCCAAAGCCTCTGATGTGAACAAGTGATAGAAACTACAAACAAGTGACAAAAAAAAAAAAATCAGAAAATATTCTTTGATCTATAATCGCTCATATCTATTCTCTGAAAAATTCTCTGAGAAGTGTTCTTCATTTTTTGTTTACATCCTCTTTCAGAAATTATACACTAAGCCTTATAGCATTAAGCTCATCTTTCCTGTCTGAGATTTATAGAAAAATCAAAGTTTCAATTTATATATCTATCTTTGAGAGATAATTCTTGTAACTTTCTGTGAAAGTAAAAACACATTCTTTTCAATCTTGTAAAAGTGTAGTACACTCAGTGTTCTTGACTTAGAAAGTCTATGTAAAATTTGTGAAGGATTGCTCTATTTGTAAAAAGGTTGCTAGCACCCCCGTGAAACTAAAACATAGTGAAAAATCTTAAGTGAAGCTTGAGGAGTGGACAGAGGCCGAGTTGAAGCCAAACCACTATAAATTTGTTTGCCTTTCTCCCTTATCTCTTTATTTTATTTAAATTAATGTTGCTATATTTCACATTTTCACTATGCTAAAATCATTAACTGACATAGTTGTTAGAACACTTGTTTTAATTATTTTTATTTCATTAACTATATTTATCTATTGTGCTAATTATAATTTTTATTAGGGTATTATTAATATTTAATTGTAAAAACCTAATTCACCCCCCTCTTAGGTTGTCTTTTGGGTAACAATTGATATCAGAGCTTTGGGCTCTTGTTTAGATTTAACATTTTGAGTTTTTGATCCATAACAACCATGCTGTAGGACAAGCTAGCAATAAGCCACCTCTCTTTGATGGTAGTAATTACATTCATTGGAAAGAAAAAATGATTTTGTATCTTCAAGTTACTAATTATGCTTTGTGGCTCATTATCACTAAAGGTCCTAAAATCCCTACCAATGTAGTAGACCATATCGGTGTGCCTAAACTTGAAGATGAATTTAATAAGCATGATTATAAACTTCTTCAAGCTAATACTAAAGCCAAACTTATTCTTATATGTGGACTAAATGCAAATGAGTACAATAGAATTTCTGTGTGTATTACTACTAAAGAGATTTGGGATGAACTTGAAATCACCTATGAAGGAACTAGCCAAATAAAAGAGTCTCGGATTGACATACTTATTTATGATTATGAACTCTTTGCTATGGAATCATTTGAATCTATTTCAGAGATGTTTTATAAATTTACCAATATTATTAATACTCTAAAATCTCTTGGTAAATCTTATACTAATGGTGAGCTTGTAAGAAAAATACTTAGGTCTTTGCCAAATGAATGGGAAGTTAAGGTTACAACTATCTAAGAAGCAAAAGACCTAACAAAATTAGGTATTGAAGAACTCCTAGGCTCACTCATGACTCATGAACTTTCAACGATGGATGGCAGCAAAAAGGAAGCCATTTGAGGAGAAAATGATGGAGTAGCCAACTTGTGTCTCATGACTCTTGGAGAAGAAGAATCCACTCAAGATGAGGTAATCTCTAATTATGTAGAACTTGAAAGTGCTTTCAATGAATTACATGACATATTTAGAAATGTTTGTGTTAAGAATTCTAAATTAAAGAAATTAATTACTTCTCTTTCAAATGATGTAGGTGTTTTAAAAATGGAAAATGCTACTTTGAAAAATGAGTTTACGTCTATTGCCAATGAGAAAAACATTTTGAAAAACAATGTTGAGGATTCAAACAAAACTCTTGAAAATTTTGTAAAAGGAAAAGAAAACCTTAACAAGCTTCTTGGAAATAAAAGATGTGTTTTTTACAAAGTAAGCATTGGTTTTGATTCTCCTAAACCTTTTATGAGATTAAATGTTCTTAAGACTAATCCCCATGGACCAAAGAAAGTATAGGTACCAAGAAAGAAATCAAGATATTTTGTAAGTGGAATATCAAAGAACACCAAGGACTTCGAGAGGAAATGCACAACAAGAGTGTTCAATCTAAAGACCAAAATCAGTTCCTACAAAAAGAAGAATGATGAAATGAAAATCATCAAGATAAACAATAGAAATAATGTATGGGTGAAAATTCCAAAGAGGTAAATGAAGGTATAACCCCTAACACACCTTTAAGTTTAAAGTTTTATATTCTTTAAGGTGTGATTTGTGTTCAATAGGTTATGTCTAATCATTGCTTCCATGTAACCTAATTGTACTAAGTTTGCTAAGTCATGTTCTGCGAGTTTCTTTCAAACATTCATTGAACTCAAAAATAAGAATTATATTATTTTGATGAATGTCTATTAGAATATAAACGATTCATGTATTCATTAACATTTTATATCATGTCATCCATTACTATGAAAAAAAGATGAGAAGTGATAAATTTTTTTGTGAGCGTACTTTCCATATCTTATATATGACTTCATACTAATATGTTAATTTCTTTTTGAGTCATATCTTTATAGAATCAATTTTGATGTCATAGCATATTTTTGAGATGTATACTATCTATATTTTGAATTCTACATTTGTGATCTCAAGAATATGCTTAATATGAAAATTTCATGCTTATATGCTTTACATTGGAATATTTGAATGAGTTGTGAAATTCCTTGATTTTGATCTATCAACAATGTCTGAATGAAAAGAAGTATCATACATTTGTAGAGACATTGCATCTATCCTATTAAATATCTTTTGAATATGGATTATATTGGTATACATCTCATGAAATGCTTTTAATTGATAAATTGTTGAATTAATTGTTTATAACATTCATATTGTGTTCCACATTAAGTAAAATGTTTTATCACACATGCGTATGTGGATTAAATTGATAAAAATGCATCTTGATAATATTATGTGATTAAATGAGATTGTTGCATCATTTCTTAATAAAACAAAGAGCATAACACTATTTTCTTATGAATATTATGATATGTGCTATAGCTTGAAAATTCTGAAAAATAGTATTCCATACTCTTGTTTGATCATTGAATTATTTTTCACCTTTTGAGTTTGTGATAAGAAGTGATTTGTGCTATATTTTTATTGAGTAATAGTGATTGTTCTATGAATGCTATATTTACACAAAATCATATTAAAAAATGGTAACACCAATTTAAGGGGAGAAATCATTTTGCTGACATACTTGTTAAACCTTTTTGAAATGAACTCCTCATGAAAGAAAATTGAAGATTGAAAAGCTTCTAACTCATGAACCAAAGGTATGCCTCCTACACTCTCTTAAGCTTTTGAGATAAAAATTCTATCTTATATCCTTTGAGCTAATACTATTATTACTTTGATATGAAAAAGATTGATTATACTTAATATGATTTGCAATGTATACTCTTTGATGATGCTCTTGCCTAAGAATTATGCCTATGCTTAAATGTGTGCTATATATTGAAATTCATGATTTTTCTTAGCATATGGATTGCTATACCTTAAACATGCTTCATTTTTTGGAATTACATTAGCACCATGAGATTATATTGAGTTTAACTTATTATGAGCAATATTTGGTATTCTACATAATGCTTGAGCTATGATTGTTAAATCTTCTAGATTGCATATTGGTATCCTTGGTAAATTGCATGTTGGTATCATTTTGGCATCCTTATTGGTAATATTTGGCATCCTATTTGATATTATTGAGGAGAGCATTTCAGTTATGAGCTTCCATTTATCATATCTCCTATTGATTTTTCCAAATGAAACAAGGGGAAGAATTTAAACTAGATTATTTTTAAAAAAAAAAAATCCCCTCAGATTCTATTCTATTTTTGATATCACACTTATGAGCTTGCACCTCACATATATATTTTTTTTAATTATCTTGTATAAAATCTGTACGCTCTTGCTAGAAATTGATTGTTAGACCATGCTCAAATCGATTGTTAGATCATGCTCAACTGCTTCACATTGTCACGACTAAGACCCGGCCCTATGGGTTTAGCATCAGAATCGCCAAGAATCCGAGATTATCAAGGCCCGCTAATATGAGTACAAGAAAACAGAGTTCGAACTGGCGGAAGCAAAAACAAGAAATAAATAATGTCCATTGAGTCAGGATACCAGATGCTAAACAGATTTTTTATGCATTCATACATTCAAACAGTACAGTCTATACAAAATTTACAGTCACACAGTACAGGGACCTAATCCCTTGATAACAGTACAGTTAGTAGCTGATAGTCTATACAGTAATCCAAACAGTACGGAGACAGACGGGGAAAAAACAAAACACCCCAAGGCCATAGCATGGCAACTCGGAACCTCGCAGTGAGGCACAAAGGCTGGCTTGACAAAACTGGAGTCTAACCCACGCTCCTAGCTCCGATCTAGTGGCTGAGCACCTACATATATATATAAACAGTGAGCTAAAGCCCAGTGAATAACATAATGCGTAGAGGGGTTAAGAATGAAATGTTCTTACAGTAATGAAAATAGTTCATTAAACAAGATTTGATTTTCGGAAACAGTTATTCAGTCATATGTGGTACATCCATTAGCATAGCAGTAAACAGTAGGTCTTAAAGACCGAACAGTAATGATGGCCATCAATCAGTAAACAGTGATGGTTCCACGAGGGAACCGACAGAGATCTCAGAATAAAGAATAAAGAAATGAAGAGGTGCTAAGGATGCCACAGTACATTTCAGAATATAGGACATACATTCAATCAAATGGCAATAATTACTTCAGAAAACAGTTTCGTAAACAGTCATAAAACATTCTCAGTTGAACATAACTTTACACAATTGTTACTCACAGAGTTTGGGCTACAGTATGCTAGAGCGTGTCTCCCCAGTCGCCAACCCTACACAGTTCACAAGTTGAACACACACTAAGCTACACAGTTGGGAAATATCATAACTTAATTCCTTATTTGCGTTGGTGTGTTCTACATCTATATCCTCATTAAGATGCCTTAAACTAGGCCTAAGGATGCCTAGAATGGGATGAGGATGCAAAAATACACTTAGAAAACATTTTGCAAAGTTTGCTAAAAATAGGAGCCTCGCTCGAGCGAGAATTCCTTCGTTCGAGCGAGCTTCCGAAATCAAAGGACTCGCTCGAGCGAGAAATCCTTCGCTCGAGCGGTCTGTCGAAACAGTAAAAATACTGGATGCTACAATTTTACACTCAAGCCACCAATTCTACGCTCGAGCGTAGCTTCGAACAAAGGTTGGTCGCTCGAGCGAAGAAGCCAAATTCTAGAATTTCCAGATTTGTCTCCTAAGCTCAAACCAAGCATTCTTTCACTCAAAACTCGACCTCTTGGGCCCAAATTCTGGAAAACACATCTAAATCCAATGTATGACAAGTTTCAAAGCTCAATTTATGAATTCAAGCCCCAAAGGTGAGTCAATTAAAACCATATTCAAACTCATTTTTCATGAACATGGAGAATATGCAACATGCATGGATTCAGCCCAAAATCAACCTTCAAAGCTTGTCCAAATGGACTCATTTCTTCAAGAACATGATGAATTCATGGACTCAAGCCTAATTATGAACACGCATGTACAATTTTACCATGAAAACACCTTAAGAATCAACAATACAAGCATGCATGCATGAATTATGCTCTAATTCAACATGTATGAACTAATTCATGACTTAATTTTACAATGAAGCATAAACCATGCAAGATTTAGCTCAAACTCACAATTAGAGGAATGAATTCTCTTACCTAAGTCTTGTATTCAAGGTTTAGGAGTCCAATTTGACAATTTACACTTCAATCCCAAGCAATTCAAGCCAATTCAATAAAATGAACTCAATTCTCTCCCATTTCCTCTTGGTCGGCTAGAGCAAGAAAAGGGGCTGAACAAGTGTTGTCTCTAAGTGTGTAAGGCTCAAACAATATTAGACTAAGTGGCCCACTAAGTGGTCTAATTGGCAAATAAGTCCAAGTTAGCGATTTATCACTATTTAATCTAATTTAATCATACCTAGTCACCTTTTAGATAAATATACCATTAAATCACAAAAATTCCACTGATCATGAAACACTAAACAATTTTCAGTTCGACCGCCGATAAGGCCTTCAATTTGCAATTTAAACATAAACATACCAACGGATAATCAAATGATCGAACAGATAAACATGCAATACAATAGATATGCTTAGTCAATTCAGTTCCAGTTTTCAATCAGTCCGTTCAATACTTCAGTTAGTTCAATTATCAGTCATAAGCCGCCCAGTTTAGCAGTAATCAGTATGTAATTTAGTAAATTTTCGGTAAACAGTATGGGGTTGTTATAGTCTCCCCTCCTTATAAAGAGTTTAGTCCTCTAAACTCGAGTTACCTTCATTCTGGAAGAGAACAGGATCCAGTGGGAACAAATCAGGATACCTCCATGTCATCTTCCCTTTCCCAAGTGGCATACACACCACCATGGTTCTGCCAGTCAACTTTCACCAACGTGATCTCTTTGTTTCTCAGTTTCTTGATCCGTCTATTCACAATCTGTATAGGTCGTTCCTCGTAAGTGTAGTCATCACTCAACAGGATACGAGTAGGCTCAATCACGTGGAAGGGATCCCGGAGATAATCTCTCAACATTGAAATGTGGAAAACGTTATGCATATGCTCCATTTCAAGAGGGAGCGCAACTTGATACGCCACCGGATTAATTTTCTCAATAATCTCATACGGTCCGACGTATCTCGGCGCTAACTTGCCTTTGACTCCAAAACGAAGTCCGCCCTTCTTCATTGGTGTCACTTTCACAAAACGTGATCACCCACTTCATACTCCCCGTCCGCCTTCGACATCCGCATAACTTTTCTCTACTCATGCGCTTTTCGCTTTCTTTGTATTAGTTTTACCTTTTCAGTCGTCTCATATACGATCTCGGGCCCAAGCAAAGGCCCATCTCCAACTTCTGCCCAGCAAATCGGAGATCGACACTTCCTACCATACAATGCCTCGAAAGGCGCCATACCAATACTTGAATGGTAGCTGTTGTTGTAGGCAAATTCAGCCAATGGCAAATGACTTTCCCAGTTTCCCTGGAAATCAAGGACGCACATTCTCAATAGATCCTCCAAAGTCTGGATGGTCCTTTCTGACTGTCCATCTGTCTGAGGGTGATAGGCACTACTCAACCTCAATTCAGTACCCAATGCAGTTTGTAGGCTTTGCCAAAACCTCCATGTAAACTTCGAATCCCTATCAGAAACAATAGATACAGGCACTCCATGCAGTCTCACAATTTCATCAATATAGATAACAGCCAATTTGTCCGCATTATAGATTGTCTTGACAGGTAAGAAGTGAGCAGATTTGGTTAGTCTATCAACAATAACCCAAATTGAATCCATACCTTTTCTGGAGCGAGGTAAACCAACGATAAAATCCATCGTGATATGCTCCCATTTCCACTCTGGTATGGGTAAGGGTTGCAATAATCCGGCAGGTCGTTGATGTTCAGCTTTGACTTGTTGGCAATGAAGACATTTGGACACAAAGTCGGCAATTTCTTTCTTCATTCCCGCCACCGTAAATTCGCTTTGAGATCTTGGTACATTTTCGTATTCCCGTGGATAGACAATTTTGAATTGTGGCCCTCTTGCGTAACTCTTCTTTTTCAAAGGTCATGTCATTAAGACACACGCCTTTTCTTGAAATTTCAGTACATTGTTCTCGAATTTGAAACCCGGTCTCGGCTTAGACTCTCTTTCTTCGATGATCTTTTTCAAGAAGTCATCCTGTTGCTGTTTCTCTTTAATTTCTTTTATCAAGGCTGGTTGAGCAGAAATAGTGGCTAGCGTTCCACCTTGTTCTCTCAAAATAACTTCAATTTCAAATTTTTCAAGGTCACAAAGAAGCTTTTTTTGTCCGGTGAGCAAGCAAGCTAAGTTGGCAATTGACTTTCGGCTCAATGCATCGGTAACAGTATTGGCTTTTCCCGGATGGTACAGAATCTGTAGATTGTAGTCTTTGATCAGTTCTAGCCATCTGCGCTGTCTCATATTTAGTTCTTTCTGTGTGAAGAAATATTTTAAGCTCTTGTGGTCGGTGTATACTTCACATGTCGCCCCATACAGATAGTGACGCCAAATTTTCAGTGCAAACACCACCGCAGCAAGTTCCAAATCATGGGTCGGGTAGTTCTTTTCATGTGGTCTCAACTGTCGGGAAACATAAGCAATAACTCTCCCATTCTGCATTAAAACACACCCCAAACCCTTATGAGAAGCATCACTAAATACAGTATAACCATCCGTACCTGAAGGTAGAGTAAGGACCGGTGCAGTTACAAGTCAAGTTTTCAATTCTTGGAATGCTGATTCCCTTTGGTCACCCAACAAATGATGTCCCTTCGAGTTAATCGAGTCAATGGTAAGGCAATGAGAAGTCTTTGACAAATCTTCAGAATATCCCGCCAATCCCAAAAAGCTTGGACTTCATATTTGTTGGTCTAGGCTACCACCACAGCCTTCAATTTTCATGGATCAACAAAATTCCATCTTTGCTAACAACATGCCCCAAAAACATAACATGATCAAGCCAGAACTCACATTTAGACAATTTAGCATACAGTTTCTGTTCCCTTAGGGTCTGCAGGGCAAGTCTCAGATGGTGTTCATGTTCTTCTCTACTTTTTGAATAGATCAGTATGTCATCAATAAATACTACAATGAAATCATCAAGGTATGGTTTAAAAATTCTGTTCATAAGGTCCATAAAAGCAGCAGGGGCATTCGTGACTCCGAATGGCATAACTAAAAATTCATAATGGCCATACCTCATTCTAAAAGCGGTTTTACCAATGTCTTCCGGTTTAACCTTCAGTTGATGATACCCCGATCTAAGATCAATCTTAGAAAACACTTGTGCACCCTGTAACTGATCAAATAAATCATCAATACGTGGCAATGGGTATTTATTTTTCACAGTTACCTTGTTCAATTCACGGTAATCAATGCACAGTCTCAGTGAGCCATCTTTCTTCTTTACAAACAAAATAGGTGCACCCCACGGTGAAGTACTAGGCTTGATAAACTTCTTGTCTAACAGTTCTTGCAATTGCACCTTCAACTCCCTCAGTTCAATTGGGGCCATTCTGTAAGGAGCTTTAGATATTGGCTGTGTACCCGGAATCACATCAACGGTAAATTCAATCTCCCTGTCAACCAAATCCCCTAGCAGATCATCTGGAAATACATCTGGGAATTCTCTGACTATAGGAATACAATTTACATCGGCCACGCTATCATCAAGAGACACAACAAAGACAGAACACAGATATCCTTTACATCCCTTTCTAATCAGTTTAACAGCTTTCACAGAAGAAATCAGATACGGAGGAGGTACTACTCCACTCCCATTAAACACAAATTCAGGCAAACTAGGTGGACGGAAAACTACTTGTTTTGTTACACAGTCTATAGTGGCATGATATTTTTGTAACCAATCCATCCCTAATATTACATCAAAATGATCAATGTTCAATGGCAGTAAATCAATAAACAGATGCATATCCCCAACAATAATCTCACAAGCAGGATACATATATGCACATGTCATGGATCCCCCAATAGGTGATGATACAGCTAACAGGTAACTCATGGGTTCTAAGGGTCTATTCAATTTCCGTGAGAAAGCATGCGATACATAAGAATGTGTAGACCCCGAATCAATCAGTACATATGCATTTTGTGTACAAATAGAGAGGATACCTGACACAACGGTTTCAGTATTTTGCAAGTCCCCCGATACTAGGGCGAACACTCGGCCCTGCCTTATAGGCTCTTTCCCGGTAGCTTTGGGGTTAGGCTTTGGTGCTAGCTTGATGCGCTTGGTGCTTTTGCTACTAACTTGCGGAGTAGAGGACGATCTCTAACCATGTGGCCCACTTTGCCACATCCTGTAAAGCTCGGATATTTTGTGACAAACCCCTTTGTGCTTGTTGCCACATCTGAGCAGTGGTGGAATGAACCCACTCCCTTGGTCAGCTAGTTGTTGACCCCAGATTGCTTTCTTGTTGGCCGGGTTGTGCTTGCCTTTCTTGAATTTGAAACCCCGCCTTTTACCATGCCATTCGCTTGTTGGTGTTTCAGATTGTTTCATTCTTGCAATGTTCGACTCGCCATCAATGCCCTACGAGAACACCCACAAAAGTCGGTAGTTTCAAAACACTTATTCGGTCAAGTATTGCAACATTAAGGCCACCTCAAATTTTTCTCGCCTTCTTCTAGTCAAGGTCCACCATATGTGGTGCATATCCGCAAGCTCAAGTGAACCTTGCTTCATATTCACCACGCACATTGTACCTACCTCGCTTGTTCAAATTCACCACTTTCCTATCCCCGATGCAATCGTGGAAGTACTTTTCAAAGAAGGACTCCTTGAACTGAGCCCAAGTCATAACAGTATTTGTGTCACGGATCAGCATCCACCACCTTCTAGCTTCTTCTTGTAGGATGAAGGTGGCTAACAGTACTTTATTCGCTTCTGAGCACAGAAACACTTCAAATAGTTTTTCTGTTTCAAGCACCCAAGCTTCAGCCTTTAGCGGTTCAAGGCCTCCCTGAAAGGATGGCGGTTTCATCTTGCTGAATTTATGGGTGAGAGCAATTATGTCCTCATCATTCACATTTGCATTTCCTACATTTGCATTCTGAAGAGGAGGAGGTGGGGGCTGTTGGTTCTGTTGTTGCTCAAGTCTAGCAGTTATCAGTTCCATCATTCTTTCCATTCTTGCCTCGGTAGATGAGAATTCATGTTCATTTGTATTGTCCATTTCACTATAAGCAGTTATAACAATTATAGCAATTATAACATAAACAGTTACATGTTTAGACAGTTATCACATCAACATGTATACAGTCATAACATAGCCACACACTTTTCAAGTTCATGAAATGCCCTAATCACTTTTCTAGGACACCCTATAGCTCATTTGGACACGTGTGTGCGGTATGACTCGTGGTTAAGCATCACTCTGATACCACTCTGTCACGACCCAAACCCAGCCCTATGGGTTTAGCATCAGAATCGCCAAGAATCCGAGATTATCAAGGCCCGCTAACAAGAGTACAAGAAAACAGAGTTCAGGTCTGGCGGAAGCAAAAACAAGAATAAATAATGTCCATTGAGTCAGGATACCAGATGCTAAATGATTTTTCATGCATTCATACATTCAAACAAGATGCATTTATACAAAATTTACAATCACACAGTACAGGGACCTAATCCCTTGATAACAGTACAGTTAGTAGCTGACAGTCTATACAGTAATCCAAACAGTACGGAGACAGACGGGGAAAAAACAAAACACCCCAAGGCCATAGCATGGCAACTCGGAACCTCACAGTGAGGCACAAAGGCTGGCTTGACAAAACTGGAGTCTAACCCACGCTCCTAGCTCCGATCTGGTGGCTGAGCACCTACATATATATATAAACAGTGAGCTAAAGCCCAGTGAATAACATAATGCGTAGAGGGGTTAAGAATGAAATGTCCTTACAGTAATGAAAATAGTTCATTAAACAGTATTTCAGTCTTTCAGTTAGAACAGTTATTCAGTCATATGTGGTACATCCATTAGCATAGCAGTAAATAGTAGGTCTTAAAGACCGAACCGTAATGATGGCCATCAATCAGTAAACAGTAATGGTTCCACGAGGGAACCGACAGAGATCTCTGAATAAAGAATAAAGAAATGAGGGTGCTAAGGATGCCACAAGACATTTGTAATATAGGACATACATTCAATCAAATGGCAATAATTACTTCAGAAAACAGTTCCGTAAACAGTCAGAAAACATTCTCAGTTGAACATAACTTTACACAATTGTTACTCACAGAGTTTGGGCTACAGTATGCTAGAGCGTGTCTCCCCAGTCGCCAACCCTACACAGTTCACAAGTTGAACACACACTAAGCTACACAGTTGGGAAATATCATAACTTAATTCCTTATTTGCCTTCATTAAGATGCCTTAAACTAGGCCTAAGGATGCCTAGAATGGGATGAGGATGCAAAAATACACTTAGAAAACATTTTGCAAAGTTTACTAAAAATAGGAGCCTCGCTCGAGCGAGAATTCCTTCGTTCGAGCGAGCTTCCGAAATCAAAGGACTCGCTCGAGCGAGAAATCCTTCGCTCGAGCGGTCTGTCGAAACAGTAAAAATACTGGATGCTACAATTTTACACTCAAGCCACCAATTCTACGCTCGAGCGTAGCTTCGAACAAAGGTTGGTCGCTCGAGCGAAGAAGCCAAATTCTGGAATTTCCAGATTTGTCTCCTAAGCTCAAACCAAGCATTATTTCACTCAAAACTCGACCTCTTGGGCCCAAATTCTGGAAAACACATCTAAATCCAATGTATGACAAGTTTCAAAGCTCAATTTATGAATTCAAGCCCCAAAGGTGAGTCAATTAAAACCATATTCAAACTCATTTTTCATGAACATAGAGAATATGCAACATGCATGGATTCAGCCCAAAATCAACCTTCAAAGCTTGTCCAAATGGACTCATTTCTTCAAGAACATGATGAATTCATGGACTCAAGCCTAATTATGAACACGCATGTACAATTTTACCATGAAAACACCTTAAGAATCAACAATACAAGCATGCATGCATGAATTATGCTCTAATTCAACATGTATGAACTAATTCATGACTTAATTTTACAATGAAGCATAAACCATGCAAGATTTAGCTCAAACTCACAATTAGAGAAATGAATTCTCTTACCTAAGTCTTGTATTCAAGGTTTAGGAGTCCAATTTGACAATTTACACTTCAATCCCAAGCAATTCAAGCCAATTCAATAAAATGAACTCAATTCTCTCCTATTTCCTCTCTTGGTCGGCTAGAGCAAGAAAAGGGGCTGAACAAGTGTTGTCTCTAAGTGTGTAAGGCTCAAACAATATTAGACTAAGTGGCCCACTAAGTGGTCTAATTGGCAAATAAGTCCAAGTTAGCGATTTATCACTATTTAATCTAATTTAATCATACCTAGTCACCTTTTAGATAAATATACCATTAAATCACAAAAATTCCACTGATCATGAAACACTAAACAATTTTCAGTTCGACCGCCGATAAGGCCTTCAATTTGCAATTTAAACATAAACATACCAACAGATAATCAAATGATCGAACAGATAAACATGCAATACAATAGATATGCTTAGTCAATTCAGTTTCAGTTTTCAATCAGTCCGTTCAATACTTCAGTTAGTTCAATTATCAGTCATAAGCCGCCCAGTTTAGTAGTAATCAGTATGTAATTCAGTAAATTTTCGGTAAACAGTATGGGGTTGTTACACACATATACTTCTAACAATTTGGTATCTCCTTGACTCTTGCTTGAAAATAGTTTGAAATAACATGAATTCTGCATAATGGATAAGCTCATTGATTCCTTGTTGCCATATTATCTTGCTACAATAGCATGTGTGTCTCATTCTTGACATTTGGAACTTCTCCTAATTGTACCCATGGCATTTGTCACGGCCCACTTTTTATTACTCGCAATCCATTACCAAAGCCATTAATATAAATTCAATTTCAAAGATAATATACGGAAGCTCATTATATTTATATAGAATACTTTGACAAGAGTCCTCTTGTTCAGATAAAATGAATGCAATATAAGGTACAATTTAATAAATTGCCCGTAGACTTACATCTTAAAAGGAATAGTTAAAGGGCTCTACCCTTTTTACACATATGGCATTCTGCCTACAAATAAAGGCTCCCGTGGCCAACAGATGAGAAGATCTATGACCTTGAAAAGGACTCTTCATATTCACCTGAAAATATTAACAACGTGGGATGAACATATAGTCCAGTAGGAATCTTAACATGATCCTCAACAATAATAACTTACAGATAGCTATGATCATGAATGCTAAACTCATACCATATAAATAATGTGACGTTTTATAGCCAAAGTATACTTACATAATACTTTTCTCAAAAACATTCAGTTCATACAACAATACCAAGTTGCGCTTTCCTTACCCATTTCCCATTTAAACAAGTATTACTCGATAACCATATTTTCCATTTTATTCCTCTTAAAAACATGTTCACCCAATCCGACTTTCATTACATTAATTATACTCAATATACAACAAGATCTGTCTCCACACGTTCATCACATTCTCAACCCTTCACTCAAAATTTAACGAGACGCCTTGACAAAATAATTCATGGTAGGGAACTCCCACAACCACTCTCTAGCACAACCAAATGTACATGAACACATCTTCTTAACATATAGAAAATTCAACCTTACAAAATTATACTCATCTTAATGCAAGACACACACAATCAAACTGAACACAAAATAGATAACCTCTGCTCTACTTGCCTGAAGCACGGTAAGCCAAATGATGCATCTCTTCACAATAACATGTCAATTTATCAGACACCAGCTGGAAGGGAATAGTACCTCTGCTCCATTTCTCCAGGCGCTACCTAGAAGGGAATGGTACCTCTGATTCTCAGTGCAGCCAATTCTCTAGGCACTAGCTAGAAGGTAATGGTACCTCTAATTCTCAGCACAACACACACTTTCCAACCATCACTTCAAACCACATTCATAATAACAAAAGTGTACTACAGACACATAAACATTCCAACATTCACAATGTCTTCCTCCACCGATGACCAAGGACAAACCCCTAACAATATATATGAATATAATACATGATACCATTAACCAATTCTCACAAGGTTTTAGGCCAATAATCAACACGACTCCAAGGTTTCATCTATCGCTTGATGTTCTTTTCTCAATTAAAAGAACGTTATCATTTCTTCTTCCTTTGATATTTAATTCCAAGAATTCCCCAATTTACAATACACAACTATACCATCCACAACTCAACTTCCACCATTTAGACAAGGAAATCCCACATTGATCACACCATCATAATTTACTTCACTTCTACTTAAGGAAAGTTTAACTCAATAAATTTTAATCTCATGATTGGATCCCTTTTTAACAATTAACAATTAACAATTAACAATTTGTTTGATTTAGCTAAAATCAACTCAACACAAGTTAAACACTAAATTCATAACAATCTGATAAAGCACAAGTTATTACCAAATCAATAACCAAGTTTCTTAACTAGTAACATGGTAAATTCATCAATTCATTGTGTTTTAAACATAGTCAATCCAACACAAATAAATGCTTAAATTATGAAACCCATTTTAATCATAACTTCACTATCAAATTATTCATCACATTTCTTTAACTCATAACATAATTATTCCACAATGTTAAACCCCCCTCCTCTTTCGCACTCTCTATCATCAATATATTGCATCACACCCCAAGTTTAACCCAATATCAACCCATCTCATGAAATTTCAACCTCACACCCAAATCTCATGCCATCCATTATGATTTTCGAAAATAGATCCATACAACATGGTTTTTATGCAATAATAATCTACCACATGTCTATCTATAGTAGAGGTATTGAAAAGAATCAAGGAAATCCCTACCTCAAGGTCTTTGAGAGGATGGAGAGAATGAAACCCTAGCTTTGATGAATGATCCTTCAACCCTCACTACACCAAGAGAAGCCCTAGTTCTTCATCTTTAAGGTCTAGAGGAAGATGATGATGATCTTGGCCCAAAGATTACAAAAATCAAAGAGTTTTAATGCTTGAGGAAGTTTTCTAGAGAGAAGGTGGAGAAAAATAGGGTTTAGAGTGAGAGAGAAACGTGTAAAATAAGTGATACATGCAGACCAAAAAGATAAAAAAAAAAAAACGAGTTTTTTGCCAGTTTACGCACATGCAAGGTTCTTTCTCAAGCGTCGAGCGCCCTCATCGCTCGTGCGGCTCACCCCATCGCTCGAGCGGCCCACCTCCACCACTCATGCGGCCCATTTCCCCTACTCGTGCATCGATTTCGGAATGTAATCCCACGAAATTCAGCCATCACCGCTTCGTCTTTGCCTTCACCGCTCGTTCTTCTCCACATCGCAAATTTAGGGCCTCAGACGTCTGACTGACCAATGAGAAAAATTTTGGTTCGACCCCCGGCACTCCGAACACAACCACGCATCCTCCAAAACAAGCAAAAACTTGAAATTGAAACAAACAAGAGCGAAAATTTTGAGGAGAAGTCCTCGGAAGTAACGAATCCAACCGTTGACAAAAACACGCTTTTAAAACCTGACATTTAACAACGAGAATTCCAACATAACCTCAAAAGAGCAAAGCAAAAATACGCACTGGTCATCACAATCTAAACTTGATGCTACATTGTGATAATACTAGTGCCATCAATTTAAGCAAAAATTCAGTTCAACACTCACAAACAAAACATATTGAAATTCGACATCATTTTTCAAGAGATCATGTTCAAAAAAGGGATATTGTACTTGAATTTGTAAACACCGACAAGTAATTAGCGGATATTTTCACAAAACCCCTAAGCGAGGATCGCTTCAATTTTATTCGTGACAAGCTTGGAAAGTCGATTTCTACTTAAAAAGTTTTGTTATGACTATGAAACTTGAATTTTTATTAAAATAATATATGTATATTGCTACATTGATATGGAAACATTTATATCAGTTGTATGCTCTCAAGTCCTTTATACATTTATTCTCCTTAACAGTTTGCTATTCTCAACTGTGTAATTTTTCTTCGGATTCTGCATCTTGAGGTAAAATTAACTTTGCATACATTGATTTTTTTTATTCTTTTATTTTTATTTTTTTCTCGTTATTTTTTTTTTGTTTGGGCTTAATTTTCTTATTTTTTTCTGCTTTTTAATTTCATTTTTCAATACTTAAGCATAAAAACAAAACAAATCAAAATACAAATATTTACATTAAAAAAAAACACCCTTTATTTTTTTTTTACGGCCATATGCCTACCAAAATAAACATATTTACATTAAAAAAAAAAAACCTTTATTTTTTTTACGGTCATACACCGATCTTACTTACTCGCCTCTTCCATCGTTTTCTTCTTCTTTTTATCACCTTGGACGACCCTTGACGTCCCCGCCCCCGTGCTTTCGTCGAGAGCGACGACTCCTCGCTGACTATCAAAGGCCAAGAACGACGTTGCTCCAAATCGGGCCATGGAGGTGGTCTTCCGTTTAAGCTTTTTATTTTCGGCCTTCAGTGCGCCTATTTCTGCTCGCGCATCCTTGTACATGCGTTGGAGTAGAGAGAGTTGGGCGTTAACCTGATGGAGCTTACTCGTCCTGTTCTGCAATCGGTGAGCCAATTTTGTGACTGCAGTCACCGTCTCCATACAGGACGTCAGTGTGAAATGATTGGCTTCAATGTCTGATTGAATTGCCATTAGTTGCTCAATCGACATCATAGGAAGGTTAGGAAGAGTAGGAGCTGGGGCACTCGGCCCAACAGCGCTTACAGGATCATTTAGGTCGGGAAAGAGAGTAAGCGGACGGGACGAGGCCATGAAGTAGAAGAGAGAGATGTAATTGAAAGGAGGGTCGCTTTTGGCAGCTTTTCTGCTCTGCTCAGTCTCTCTGTTATGTCTCTCGAGGAAGACGAAGATCAAAGAGAATGATGTAGAAGAGATAGAAGAGAGTGAGGTGAAGAAGAAGAAACAAACGAGTGTGATTAAAAAGAAGGCTGAAGAGAAGAAGACAAGGAGAGAGAGAGATAGCCGAGGCGAGCGGCAATCGAAGAGAGCTGCTTTTGTCGGCCAATGAAGCAAAAGTCAGGCTGCGTAGCAACCGCGTTTTGCGAAAAAAAAAAAAAGAGACGCGGGAGAGTTATATGTGTATGCATATATGTATATATATGATTATCTATTTTTTGATGTCATTTATCCTTATCATTTTTTTCCTTTTCCTTCAGATTCTGACCCATGATTTCTTTTTGATAATTACACAAGGGAAGAAATTATATGATGTTATGTATTATAGTATTATTTTGTTATGATATTATGTATTATGGTATTATTTTCAAATTATGGTATTATTTGAAAACTAATCTGATGATTACATATTTATAGTTTGATATCTTAGTCTCATATCATGTCTCTAATTAAAACTTATTTATTACACATGTGCTAATTTATGTATTTAGAAATGAATTCAGAGAGCATGATTTGAGGGAGAGCTTTTCTTACTCCCAAATCAAATCAAAACATCATTGTGTGCCATCATAAAAAAGGGGAAGATTGTTAGACTTATTTATTTTGATGATTTATTTAATTATGTTTTACTTTATTTGAAAGAGAAACATATAATTCAAAATTTATTTTGATGATTTATTTAATTATATTTTAATTTATTTGAAAAAGAAAAATAGAATCCAAAATTTATTTTGATGATTTATTTAATTATGTTTAATTTATTTGCAAGAGAAAAATATAATCAAAATTTATTTTGTCCCATTATTTCTCACATAAACTTTTATCCTAAATATTGTTTGAATGTATTTAATATTTGCTTAAATCAGGAATTCATTTCAACCCAAAAATAATGCCCAAACCAAAGGTTCAAACAGTCCAAAACAAAGGTTCAAACAGCCCAGCACAAAAGCAGGCCAAAAGATTCAAGTGGAAGATATTTAAATTAGTAATGATGGAGTGGAAGATATTCAAATGAATACAACGGCTATAAACGGCTATAAATTCAAATGAATACAATGGATGTACACGGCTATAAACGGTTATAAATTCAAATGAGTACAACGGTTATAAACGGCTATAAGTTTCATTATATATACCAAAGCCTCTGATGTGAACAAGTGACAAAAACTACAAACAAGTGACCAAAAAAAAAAAAATCAGAAATTATTCTTTGATCTATAATCACTCACATCTATTCTCTGAGAAGTGTTCTTCAATTTTTGTTTATATCCTCTCTCAGAAATTATACACTAAGCCTTATAGCATTAAGCTCATCTTTCCTATGTGAGATTTATAGAAAAATCAAAGCTCATTTTATATATCTATCTTTGAGAGATAATTCTTGTAATTTTCTATGAAAATAAAAACACATTCTTTTCAATCGTGTAAGAGTGTAGTACACTCAGTATTCTTGACTTAGAAAGTTTATGTAAAATCTATGGAGGATTGCTCCATTTGTAAAGAGGTTGCTAGCACCCCCGTGAAGCTAGAGCATAGTGGAAAATCTTAAGTGAAACTTGAGGAGTGGACGTAGGCCGAATTGAAACCGAACCACTATAAATTTATTTGCCTTTATCTCCCTTATCTCTTTATTTTATTTAAATTGCTGTAACTATATTTCACATTTTCACTGTACTAAAATCATTAACTGACGTAATTGTTAGAACACTTGTTTTAATTATTTTTATTTCATTAAATATATTTATCTATTGTGCTAGTCATAATTTTTATTAGGGTATTATTAATTTTTAATTGTAAAAATCTAATTCACCCCCCTCTTAGGTTATCTTTTGGGTAACAGTTATATTTCTTCAAGTACAATTCGAATAATTTTTTATCATTTTTTTATAAATAAAATGGATTGTATAATTTTTATAATCCTACGAAATTCTTATCTTGATTAATTTTTTAAAAAAAAATGATGTAGGAATTATACAAGTATTATTCAAACTATGGAGAATGATTTATACTTTAATATGATATGCGCGTGTCATTGATAGAGAAGATCAAAGATAGAAAATTGATAACATGATCAATTAATAATTTATTTGAGAAGTTCTTTTTATGAATAAGGTAACAAACTTAGATTAAATTTTTTTAAAAACTACTTATAAATTATAATTAAAAATTGATATTTATTCATAATTTGATCTCACAATAATAATATACACCACTAATTTAAAAGTCCAAGTAAATTTATAATAACTTTTCTAAGTTTATAGAATTTTTCTCTTTTAATGTTTTGTTTAATTTGATACAAGTTATTTATATTATCAAGTGATTGTGATACTATTATCCCCAACAATCTTTATAATTAATAATTTTTTTATACAAATCAAATTTTATTGTGAAATTTTGTGGGTTAATTATTGTTAACATCTACCCAAATGACTTAACATCATGACTTGTCGCTATTAAGACATAATTTAAAATTAAAATAATTTATTTATCATACAAAATATATATAATCTATATTCCTGTGCATCCCACGAGTTACCACCGGTAGAGTTTGAAGAAAAAGTGCAAAGAAAATTGTGCTCAGTTCTTGTTTCCAACTAGTAACAAGAAGAAACAAAAGGTATGCATCAAACTACCTATGGTGACTTGAATGTTCCCTCAGGTGGAAAAAAGAAACTCCAAATGGATGCAAAAGGAACAAAAATCAATATGATACTCGTATCACCGTAGGAATTTTGACTCTTTACACTTGACCTAGAATTAGAATTTGAAAAATACAAAAATATTCATATATTGAATTCAACCAGGGTTAGGGGGCAAAATTGAGGAGGGCCAAGCTAAGATCAAGCATTTTCCCATTATTATGTCAAATTTCAAAAAACTTAATTATTAACCCCCAAAATCTAAAAGCTTATTTATTTTTAAAGTTCATCAATTTAGCAAATTGTAGCAAGGCTGTTCTTATGTTTATAGAGCTATTGAGATTACAAATTTTAGTGGTTATAAGATTGAGTTTTTACTTTTAAAGATTCAAATCAAATTGATGCTTGATTCTTTTCCAAATTTCACTTCACCAACTTGGTACATGTAATTATTACATTGTCGATTTAAACTTACAATTTTTGTTTTGTATGATTTAATCCTTAGAACTTAAATTATTTACAAATTTCACACTTATAATCAACAAGACTCTCTCCTTTTTAAAAATTTTGAAGTTGGATCGTCCAAAGCAATATTACAAGAAAATTTCAAAGCATTTCCTGTGCTTTGATCAGTTCAAGAATGCAAGGACATCTTATTTTAACATGTCAACATATGATTATCTCTTCATCAAAATCGTAAAGCCAACACGTTATATGGTCAGGTCATCGAATTTGTCAAAGACACGGCTAAATCACTCCTCATCAATGAAATTAAATTTTAGATCTTCCACATATTAACACTGATCTGAAATGTTTTTTTTTTTTTATCAGCAAAAAAAGAAATTTTATTGATGTAAGAATTAGTACAAGGTACAAAATAAATTACACCAAAAAAAAGAGGAGTGCAGGAGCATCACAATGTAAATGATCCCAACTAGGTTGGCACCAAAAAACCCATCCTATCATTTGCTAGCACCCCCAAGTTAGTGAGGAACCAACGAGAGAGAAAAAACCAAAAACAAAGAGAAATAACCAAATAGAGAAATATCCAAAAAACCAGCAGCCAGACATCAGCAGGGGCCAAACATCTCCACCATCAAACATTGCCTGCTGCTGCTAGATGGCCAGAGGTAGAACAGTTTAACTCCTATTATTGGGACACTACAGCAGACCAAGGCAGATTCTTGAATACTTCAATAAGTAGCACCTGCAATATTAGCCTCTTGGACACTTCTATTCAACCCAGATCAGGACCAAACATGCCCAGCAGTCCACGGCAGATTCTAGAATACTACAATAAGTAGCACCTGCAATATTAGCCTCTTGGACACTTCAATTCAACCCAGAATAGCATCAGGCAGATTATAGCAGCAACATGATACACAATTTTTGTTTAGAGAATACCTCTGCAGCCTATAACCAGAAGCAGAATTACAATAATGCACAACCCAGCAGGACCCACAAACATTTCTTCACTCAACCCCCATTTCTAATACAGAACTTCACTGAGGCTAAAGTAAGACTAGTGCAAAAAGATCACAGCAGACCCTTCAATCCTCACAGCAGTGACTAAAGCTTATGAATTGTCATTTTATTGCCATTTTAAACCAACCTGTATCAAGGATAAGCAGCATTAACCAGCATTCCATACGCCTTCATACTGTAGCAACCCTCACAACAGGCATAACAGGACAACCAAAGTAAACTCCAAGCCAGCAAGAACAAGAACATGAGTGCACAACAAAGCACATAATGCAGGACTTCACAAACCAATTGCTCCTCAGACAATCTTCAAAATCTGGCAGTGACCACTGACCTGAAATGTATGTAGCTTTTCCTTGTAAATTAATCGGGCAAAACCTCACGGCGACCAACTTTTCACATAGACAATAATCTTCCAATTAAGGATATAAAGGCAGCAAAAGAGCAGCTTATAAACCTTCCCAGAAGCTTCCAATTTCACTGGGTATATATAACTGCGACCACTAGCCACTTTCCCTTAATAGGCTTATGGACAACTCAAGAATGTGATTTAAGATCTGATCGCCATCTAAACTTCTTGTAACACACTAACATTTCATCTTATCAATCAATTCCGTCTTCATCATCACTGCTATCCCCAAACATGGAAGCCATTTTCATGGCCAAATTTGCTGCCATTTCCCTCCTTTGGAAATCAGGCATCAACCTCAAGCTATCTTTAATCTCAGACATCAAATGTTACAAATCCTCAAGGTCATAATGTGTACCCTTATCAAGTTCTAAGGCTTTGTCAGGTTCATGTACTTCCTTCTCAATCTCTTCATCCAACTGAGACATTGATGTAGAAGACTGTTGCTCTCCTCCAAACCTAATCTCTTTGTCTCCCTCACATCCATTGGTATTTGCAACAGAGCCATGTGAAGATACCCATCCTCCATCTATGTCATCCCATGGTTCAGCTGAACCAGCAGATAATACTTCATATCCAAATTCATAATCAAATTCTTCTTCTGACATCTCTGAGCAGTGAAGATGAAAAATTCAGCAGTCTGAATAAACAAAAAACAAACTGTCAAATTCAATGAAAGTAGTACATCGAACCTTGCTTCTCAGACAAAGATAGTTCAGTTATCTAACAGAAGGATTTCAAGATCATTCCAGGCCACATATGAGCAGAAAGAGCCCCATAGAGTCGTTCAACACCCTGAAAATCTCCATCAACTGACAAACCTGAAAAGAAAATAGTTTTTATCTTACCAATAATATTACACACACATGCAGCAAAAATATAAGGCAAATCAAGGGACCTAAGCTACAGATTACACTTCCATCTCAATGTGCATGAACTTCACAACAAATGAAAAGTCGTATATGACTTAAAAAAGAAAAGACTCTGCAAAGGCATATGTTAAGGTGTTAATCATAAATTTATCAATTTATTTGATAAGTTCATGTGGTGTAATGGATTTAGAAATACTCTCTTGTCCAAACAGAACTCTTTCCTCCTCCTCTACTTTTCCTAGTTCTTTTCTCTTTCTTTCCCCTATTTTCTCGATTATCCCCCCTTCTTTTATATTGTTCCCCAGGGACCCTCTAAGGGCCCACTACCTCCTTATGGGCTTTGACCTCATTCATGAGCCTGCTATACAACCCATGGGATACACGGCTCTGATGGCCCTTTCACTCGGTTTTACTCGACTATGGCCCTCCACTAGACCTGGCATGGTGTCACACACTGGCAATGCGGAAGCCTTGATAAAGATATGCAAGTGTATGTGGCACTAGTTAACTCTCTTCACTAGCCCGCCAATAAAGCTCAAGATGTTTGCAAAGACAAGCAAACACAATATTAGTTAAGTTGATGAGCCACAAGATTGGAGACAAAACACAAAATAGCAATCAACAAGCTAGAAGTAAAGTAAGCAACAATTGAAAGGCTTTGCACAATTTAAAGGCGAAATAAACTTTTCATTACTCAAAAGAAGGCATTACAATAGTTGAACAATGCACTAAAAGTGCTACAAAAGTTGTCTTACTATAAGCTAGGTTGGGGTACATTAAAGGCATAAGTGGTTTGGCTCAACACTTGGGTACCCCGTCCTTAATATAGCTTATTAAGCCTTTTCCAAGCTGGCAGGAAGAAATATCCACTATGTTTGAGAAGTCATAATAGATTTTTAAAAATTCTACAAAAATAGAAAAATTACAACTCTTGGTCCTAAAATACCTTTAATACTAAGGTATTTGCATAAAAATTTACAAGGTAAAAAGATTACATTTGACTCTCTAAAAGTTGGCCTCAAGTTGCTACTTGGTAGCTAGGTTGCTTCATGGCATGTCTTGGACTATCTTGAGCCTTTGCTTGCACTTACACTAACTTCTTAGGCATGTCTTTGGCTCTCCAAAGGGCACAAATGTGTGTGGCATCAAGGTGTTGACCCTTGGATGGGCGCACCTTGACAGTCTCCCCCACTTGAACGGTCGACGCCCTCGACGACTTGGCCCAATAAGCATCAATCTCGTCTTGAAAAGCCGACAAGTCTACCTCCCGTTCCCAGCTAATTTCTTCATCTCCAAGGCCTTTCCATTTCACCAAGTATTACCTTTGTTTCTTCTTGGAAACTATTTTCATCCGATCAGCCAAGATAGATTCAATAGACCTTTTTCTTGCTTTGGCTGTGATGGTTTGGCATTTCAGCTCATTTCGGGTTGGATCTTCCTTGTCTGGATAGTAAGGCTTCAAATAAGTCACATGGAAAATCGGATGCACTTTCAACCAAGATGGAGCATCTATCTTGTAAGCACACTTGCCAATTCTCTTCAGAATGGTTACCGGTTCCTCATACTTGCGCACTAGCCTTCTGTCTCTTCCTCTCATGAACTTGCGTTGCTCAGGGTTGAGTTTGACAAGAACTTGATCCCCAGCTCTAAACTCAAGTGGCCTCCTCTTTTCATCAACCCATTTCTTCATTTTACTTTCTGCTTTTTCAAGATAGACATGAGTAATGTCATGGTTCCTCTTCCATTCCTTAGCAAATTAGTGTTAGTTTGGCATAACATATATAAGTTAAAAAGTCAAAAAGTCACTATCTTATTTAAGTCACATCATCTTATTTAAATCACATCACTTCTCTAACACATCACATCAAACCCAACCCAAACCCAACCCAAACCCACCAATAAGTCAAAAAGTGCACTTTTTTAGGACATCCCAAACCAACCCTTAGTATGCCCTGGGTGACTTTCTTTCATAATGTCCATCCACTGTGTGGGGCAACAATGGCTGCTGTCCATTCACTATCTCAAAAGCACTTTTACCCGTAGAGCTACTCTTTTGAGAGTTGAAGCATAACTGTGCTACATCAAGAAGTTGCACCCAATTTCGTTGATTAGCATTGACAAAGTGACGCAAATACTCCTCAAGCATACAGTTGAAGCGTTCAGTTTGCCTATCCGTTTCTGGATGGTAGAGCTTGATGAAGTATTAAGTTGTGACCCAAGAAGCCTGAATAACTCCATCCAGAAGTTGCCAACAAAGTGTGTATCTCAGTCACTGACAATACTTTTAGGCACACCCCAATATTTAACAATGTGCTTGAAGAAAAGTTGGGCAGTCTCCTCCACTGAAACATACTTTGGGGCCGCAATAAAGGTGGCATATTTAGAGAACCGGTCCACAATAGTCAAGATAGTCCCGATATCTCCCAATTTAGGCAATCCAGTGATGAAGTCAAGTGATACACTTTCTCACGGACGTTTAAGCACAGGCAAAGGTTCAAGCAAGCCTGTTTTCTTCTTATGCTCAACCTTGTCTTGCTGGCAAGTGAGACAAGTGCAGACATATTCTTCCACATCATCACGCATTTGGGGCCAATAATATCCTTGTTTCACCAAGGCCAATGTTCGCTCTCAACCTAGATGTCCTACCCAAAGTGTATCATGGCACTCCCTAAGAAGTGTCTTCCTCAAATCACCAGCCTTAGGTACAAATATGCGGTTGCCTGTTGTCATTAGAAATCTATCTTGCACCCAAAATTGGCGAGTCTTTCCCATTTTAACAAGGTTCATAAGATTCTCCGCCATAGCATCCTTGTCTAGATGAGCCTTGATTTTCTCCTTGAGGCTGGTTGAAATGGAAGTAAGTGAACATACATGATGGCACACGGCAAGGTCCACCTTCCTACTTAGTGCATCAGCAACATGGTTGGTGGCACCAGCCTTGTATTCTAAGGGAAAATCAAACTCTGCCAACTTCTCTTGCCATCGTGCTTGTTATGCGCTTAGCTTGGGCTGTGTTAAGAAATGGCTAACTGCCGTGTTGTCAGTCTTTACAACAAACCGCGAGCCCAAGATGTAGTGCCTCCAAGTTCTCAAACAATGCACTACTACAAGCAACTCTTTCTCATGAGCTGGATATCTCCACTCCGCGTCATTGAGCTTCCTACTCTCATAGGCAATTGAGTGACCATCCTGCAAAAGAACAGCACCCAAAGCAAAATAAGATGCATCAGTTTGTATCTCAAAAGCTTTACCTAAGTCAGGTAAAGCAAGAACAAGATCTTTTGACATAGCTTCTTTCAAGGCTTGAAAGGCTTGTTGGCACTCCTCTGCCTAAACATATGGCTTGCCCTTCTTTAGCAACTTTGTCAATGGGGAAGCTAGTCTTGAGTAGCCTTCAACAAACTTGCGATAATAATTAGCTAACCCAAGGAATGACCGCAACTCTAAGACATTAGTGGGTGGCTGCCACTCTTGAATAGCCTTGACCTTCTCTTGGTTCATTTTGATGCATCCTTGCTCAACAATGTGCCCTAGGAACTTAATCCTCTCTTAGGCAAAAGAACACTTCTCTAGCTTGACATAAAGCTTGTGCTCTCTCAACTTGGTAAAGGCCTTCTGAAGATGCTCCACGTGCTCTTCTAAAGTGGAGCTATAAATTACAATGTTATCCAAATATACTACCACGAACTGGTCCAGATACTCTTGAAAAACTTTATTCATCATGGTGCAGAATGTTGCTGGGGCATTGGTCAAGCCAGATGGCATGACAAGAAACTCATAAGAGTCATAATGAGTAACACAAGTAATTTTAGGCTCGTCTCCTTCGGCAATTCTTACTTGATAGTACCTCGATCGAAGATCTAGCTTTATGAAATACCTCACTTTGTTTAATTGATCAAATAAATCTGCAATGAGAGGAAGGGGATACTTGTTCTTGATGGTCAGCTTGTTGAGAGCCCGATAATTCACACATCAGCGAAGACTACCATCATGCTTCTTTTGGAATAAGACAGGTGCACCGAATGGGGCCTTAGATGGCCTAATGAAGCCTGCTTCCAATAACTCTGTAAACTGCTTCCTTAACTCATTCAACTCAGGAATAGCCATTCTATATGGTGCACAAGCTGGCAGCTTTGCCCCTGGCACCAACTCAATAGCATGATCCACACCTCGACGTAGAAGCAACTCCTTAGGCAACTGTTCAGGTATAACATTTGCAAATTGCCTTAAGACCTTCTTGATTGCAGCTGGGATAAGAGTAGATTCAAGAGCTTCATTCAACTTCAATGCTGCAACCCAAGTTTGCTCACCATGCCTAACACCCCTCTTGAGTTGCATAGCTGAGACAAACCGGTCACTGTTGTTGGTGGCCATAGCAGGAATGAGACATGGCTTATCCCCTATAACACACATACTATTAGAATAAGGCATGATTGTCGTCTTTGTGCTTCTCAAGAAATCCAACCCAATGATGGCTTAGAAGTCATCCTTGGGTACTGCGGTGAAATCTACTCTTCCTTCCCAAGTGCTAACCCTTAAATGAACAGATTTTGCAACCCCATAGATAGGCTGCGCTGCCGAGTTAACCACCTTGATGCGGCTACCATCCTTCTCTAAAGATAGCCCAAGTCTTTCAACTTCAGTCCCCGCAACAAAGTTGTGGGTGGCCCCGATGTCAATCAAAGCATGAAGGGGCTTCCCATTGAGTTTTACATCCACAAAAATCAAACCTTTGTTGGATGACTTGCTCTTGTTCAACTTGCCTAATGATTCCCCACTATACATGGGTTTCTTCCCTTTGCCTTCATTTTTAGACTCCACAAGTTATTTAGGATCTGAATGCTTGCCCACTTTGCCACTCTTGGCGTTCTTCTTAGGCCTCCCTGTAGACGCATTCTTCTCCATGGCATTCATCATATGAAAGTCTCCCACTCTAGAGCCAGCAGCCTTAGAACCCTTGTCACTTCACCTAGACCGCACGTCTTTTTCCTCGCTATCATCATCACTTGGTTGAGAGACATGGTCAGACACAGTTACTAGAGCATTCAAGGCACACTTTTGTGGACATTCAGATAACCGGTGTGGCCCATTGCATAAGAAACAAGAAATAGGACCTTTTGCTTTACTTGTAGAGAATGGTTTAGGGGCTTTTGCCTTGTCACCATAGCTCTTCTGTTGCCATTGTCCTCCACCCGCATGGGTTTTGGATGTAAAAGTGTTGGCTCCCCCACTCTTAGGTTTGCCATAGCCTTGGGATTTTCCACCTCCCCTACTCTTGCGCGAGGAACCACTATCCCGTTGCTTAGGTTTGACGTAGTCTGTAAGGCATTTAGCTGCTGCTTGTGCATGGGCTAAATCTTGCACTCTTTGCCTTTGAAGTTCGACTTTGGCCCATGGCTTCAATCCCTCAAGAAAGAAGAAGAGTTTGTCTTTCTCTGACATATCTTTGATGTCTAGCATAAGCCCAGAGAATTCTTTCACATAATCTTTTATAGTGCCGGTGTGCTTGAGATCTCGCAAAGCACGCCGGGCATTATACTCAACATTTTCGGGAAAAAATTAGAGTTTAAGTTCATGCTTAAGTTGCTCCCAAGTCTCAATTGTGTATAAGCTGCATTGCATCTCATCATGTTTAGTCTGTCACCACAACTTGGCATCACCGGACAAATACATTGTGGCCATAGAAATCCTTGTCTCCTCAGCATCGGCTTTCACAGCTTTGAAATATTGCTCCATATCAAAGAGAAAGTTGTTTAACTCCTTGGCATCTCGGGCGCCACCGTAGGCATGGGGCTCGGGCACACGCGCCCTAGTGAATTCCATGCTACCACTAGGTGCATTGCCAAAGGCACGGGTAAGAACACCAACGCTGCCACTAAGGTCTTCAATCTCTTGCTTGAGTTCAGCAACAACATCCTCAAAATCTTACCGTTGAGTAGGGCCATTAGCTTGCTCAAGATCATAAACCCGTTGCTCAAGGATGGCTAATGAAGCTGCCATGGCCTCCATGTTGTCCATATGCTGCTCCAAGAGCTCAATTCTCTCCCTTTGTGTGGGTTGACGGTTGCTAGTAGCATCCATTTAGAAAGCCAATAATAGAGAAAGCCAAATAGACTGGGCTCTGATACCAACTGTCACACATCGGCAATGCGGAAGCCTTGATAAAGATATGCAAGTGTGTGCAGCGCTAGTTAACTCTCTTTACTAGCCCGTCAATAAAGCTCAAGAGGTTTGCAAAGACAAGCAAACACAATATTAGTTAAGTTGATGAGCCACAAGATTAGAGACAAGCCACAAAATAGCAATCAATAAGCTAGAAGTAAAGTAAGCAACAATTGAAAGGCTTTGCACAATTTAAAGGCAAAATGAACTTTTCATTACTCAAAAGAAGGCATTACAATAGTTGAACAATGCACTAAAAGTTCTACAAAAGTTGCCTTACCATAAGCTAGGTTAGGGTACATTAAAGGCACAAGTGGTCTGGTTCAACACTTGGATACCCCCTTCTTAATATAGCTTGTTAAGCCTTTTCCTAGCTGGTAGGAGGAAGCATCCACTATGTTTGAGGAGTCATAATCGATTTTTAAAAATTCTACAAAAATAGAAAAATTACAACTCTTGATCCCAAAACACCTTTAATACTAAGGTATTTACATAAAAATTTACAAGATAAAAAGATTACATTTGACCCTTTAAAAGTTGGCCTAAAGTTGCTACTTGGTGGCTAGGTTGCTTCATGGCATGTCTTGGACTATCTTGAGCCTTTGCTTGCACTTACACTAACAACTTCTTAGGCATGTCTTTGACTCTCCAAAGGGCACAAATATGTGTGGCATCAAGGTATTGACCCTTGGATGGGCGCACCTTGACACATGGGCCGACTTGTCTGCAACCATGGATTTGGTGTGGGCCGCCAACTCGTACTCGGCCAGTTTATGACTTAGAGTCTTATTTAGTCGGCCACCACAATTGAGATTGTAAACACGTGTTCCTAAGTTACTTGACTCAAGGTTGGTTAACTGATTTAATCTGACTGAAAAGGAATATATAATACATATCAGACCGACAATATACCAAATGTGCAAGCATTTGAGTATGTGGGTGTGTAGAATGTAGTTACAAATCATATCTGGTACATAACTATTATAACGTTTTTTGGCTTATGTCACACCGGATTCTAGTGGAAGAGCCAAAGGCCCACCCTTTTGTCAATAGCCCCTAACATTTGTTGCCACAAAGGCCCACTTTGTTTCCCCCCCCCCCTCTTTTAAAAAAGAATAAAATTTACAGCCACTCTAAATCAAATATAATCAGCCTTAAAAATCTACTCTTTCTACTACCATATATTATTTAGGTCTCACTTCTAGTATGATAGTTGTGGGTGTTGATTTCCGACCACACAACCAAATGGAGAACTTGGCTGGAGAGCATTGGCAGAATAGAATTAACCAATTACTTGCCAACAAGAAGAAGAGAATTCCACAGTGGTTCGCCCATATAGGGGCACTCCGACATTCAAATCAGTAAAATTTATCTCACAAATAGCAAATAGTACTTAAACTCACAAGAAAGAACTTATCTCAGACCCACGAGGATGTCTCACTTTTATAACCAGCAGTAACCTGAACACCTAGAAGCCTTACTTCATTGGACTCAGGCTCAATGCTCATCCTAGATTATCGGCTAGATAGGAATAAACTCGTCAGGAGCCTTATCCTTATCCAGACTGAGATTCTTCCCCGCTCTGGGACTCTTGTCCCTTATCTGGATACCTTGACATTCTGACATTATCGCAAAACATCTCGGCAATGCCGTGATCATCTTGGCAACATGACTCATCCACGTGGCACCTTAGCCGACATCTCAGGCTCTGTTGGCCACGTGACGTCATTCACAAAATACTTCCCCACAATAGTGTTCCCCGATGTCGTCCTACTAGATCACTCTTTTTTTATTTTGGTTTGTTCCATCTTTTTCTTGCAAGGCCAAAGCAGGGTACATATCTTTATTGTTTGCTAAATAAGTAAACCAATACAATCAAGGAAAAAATTTGAAACATTAGGCAAACAAGAAGTCCTACATCTGTCAAGATCAGCATTGGATACACATGCTTCAATGTATTCAATATAGTGTTCAGTGCACCACTCCAAACATGAAATCTTAATCTGTGACGGTGGTTCTTCTTCTCCCAATAAGCTAACCCCTTCAGTTTCAGAAATTTCGTACTCTGATAGCTCGGGATCAAGTGAGGATTCTTCGAGTTTCTGTAGGCGTCTTCTGTATTCAATATGAGCTGAATGTCTTGGAAGAAGGTCCACTTTGTTCCCATGTCAAACTTGTGAATATCAGTGTAAGAAAACCAATCTTTTGAGAGCAGGAAGAGATGATAGCTGTGGATAAGAATATAAGAGATAAATGCATCACATCAATATATCAAGCTGGCACAAAAAATTAACTTGCAATTCGCATTACTTTCTACAAATTAAAAATCGAACTTCCATATATATAAAGCAATAGATAGGGACTGAGATGGAAAGGCTAACATCACTGATGTCAAAAACTAGAACCAACGATCATATATTGGGAGGGCCTCAATTGAGAAATCATCGTAAAGATGAGCCATCCAAACAGAAACATGAGCCGTGTAATATTTTGTATTGATAGCCCACCTAAACAATAAATGCACCGCAGTTAGATACTTTAGGAAATTCTAGATAGACAGCACATTTTTACTAAATTAATTGGATCATACTGTCTGAATAAAGAATCTAGTCCACATACTCGTAGGCAACTACATCAGACGACAAATCAAAAACATCTTCAAAATCCACAGAGAGTAATATTGGAAAAATAGTTTAATATAGGCATATTTTTTAACTCAAAATTGAGTGGGCCCCAAACGCCTTTTGGGGTAAGTCCGAATAGGTGATGTGTTCCTTACCGCGTGGCAAGTCACACGTGGGTCTGAAAAGGTGATGTGTTCCTTGCTGCGTGGCAAGTCACACGGTGAAGACGGAACGTCAAAACCATTTATGAGTGAATGAGAAGTTAACGTCGTTTTTAGATTTAACATTAATTTTTTAGATAAAAATTTTTTTGAATTTTTTTTTCAATAAAAAATTATTGTGGAAATTTAATTTAATTCTAAATTCAAATTTTGGGTGCCTAAGTGATTTTCTAAAATTTATACCTCTTATTTTATTTATTAAACTATTCAATTTGTTTAATATATAAATATATTCAATAGTTTAATATATATATATATATATTCAAAATTGTTTATTTAATAAAGGTAAAATAAATTTGAATTCCAAACAGGTTGTTTGACCAACGGATCTTTTCAAATTTGTTTTCAATTTGCCTCGGTCAACTTTATTTGAATGTGATACGAGCAGAACCTGTTCACTACAGTTTTGCACCTATTCATTTCCTTAATGCACCTGTTCGAGTCATTTGTTGTTGCCTATAAATACTACATTCCAGCAATGTTAAAGCCCCGGAAAATTCAGTCTGTATATTCTGATATTGCTGTCCATTTTGCTCTAAGTACATATATTCTTCATATATTAGATTTAGAAAAAATATTCAGAGAGTTGGAACACATATTTGGTTCGCTGAACAAATTGTTTGGTATACTACTATAATTTGTGAAGATCATTGTATCTTGGGAGATAGACGCCACTCAACTGTAAGTACCGTAGCGGGGCGAATCTGTCTTAAGGACAGAGTGTCACACACTCGACTTGGTCTTAATTTTAATTCGGTTCGATAAATAAATCTAGTATGTTATTTATTTATTTTGTTTGAATTTATTTCAAGTTATTTTATTTACACAGAAGATTGTTCCAACAATCTTAAGACAGATTCGAATCATTCTGTTTACAGAATTTTCTGTTTGTTTTCCTTTTTCTTTATTCGTTTTTAAGAAAATTATTTTTCTGTGGATTTATAAAATAATATTCCGGTTAGAAAAACAAATAGTAATTATATGCTATTTGACAGATAGTAGTAATATACTGTCTGTTTTCTTTGACAACTAGTAGTTCGATACTGGTGTCATTAACAATTCAGAATATATTTTTGTAGAATTTTGTCAGAAAATTAATTTTGGTTTTTAGAATTTATTTTCTGAGTTTTCATTAATTAAAATTCTGCTTCAGTATTTTAATTATTGGAGTGCAACAAGAGATTTAAATTTCTGTGTGAAATTAATTTGGTTAAATAAAATTTTATTTTATTTCCAAATTAATTGAAAAATAAAAGTTATATTTTTATTTCTTTTATTTTACAGAATTTAATTTCTTGTGTGGAATTAATTTGGTTAAATAAAATTTTATTTTATTCCAAATTAATTGAAAAATAAAAGTTATAGTTTTTATTTCTTTTATTTTCTGTGTGGAATTAATTTGTTTAAATAAAATTTTATTTTATTTTCAAATTAATTGGAAAATAAAAGCTACATTCTTGTTTCTTTTATTTTTACAGAATTTAATTCTGTGAATTTGGTTTAATTTTCTGTGTAGTGTAAATTCTAATTATAATTTTGTTTTATATATTAGAATTGATGGCTACTGAAACTAATGCCCAAACAAGTACTACTGTGGTGGCTGCAGTTGCACCAACCCCCTCTCCTATGATGACAGTACCGATAAATCACGATGAAAAGCCAGAGAAGTTCTCAGGAACTGACTTAAAAAGATGGTAACAGAAAATGTTATTCTATCTCATAACTCTGAACCTGGCTCGTTTCCTTCGTAAAGATGCTTCTATCCCAAAAGAGGATGAAACTGACCGACAAGTGGTTGCTGTAGTTGATGCTTGGAAACATGTCGATTTCCTTTGTCGGAATTACGTCTTGAATGGACTTGACAACACATTATACAACGTCTACAGTCCAATCAAGACAGCAAAGGAACTTTGGGAATCGTTGGAGAAAAAGTACAAAACGGAAGATGCCAGCTCAAAGAAATTTGTGGTTGGCAGATTCTTGGATTTTGTAATGGTTGATTCAAAAACTATGATCAGCCAAGCTCAAGATTTCCAACTCATTCTGCATGACATTCACACAGAAGGCATGTCTCTCAGTGAATCCTTCTAAGTTGCAGCCTTAATTGAAAAATTACCAAAAGGCTGGAAGGAATTCAAGAACTACCTCAAACACAAGCGCAAAGAAATTTCTATGGACGAGTTAATTGTACGTTTGAGGATTGAGGAGGACAACCGCAATTCTGAAAAGCGGGTTGGTAAGCTTCCTATGGAGTTTAAGGCAAATGTGGTGGAACATGCTTCAAAAACCAAGAAACGAAAGTCTTCTGGAGAAAGTTCATCACAAGGCTCTAAAGGGGGGGATAATAAAAAGTACAAGTTTAATGGCAAATGTTACATCTGTGACAAAAAGGGACATCGGGCCAAAGATTGCCGTAGCAAAGACAAAAGCAAAAGAAGAACAAGCAAGAAGCCTGCTCAAGCCCATATGACTGAAGTGGACAAGATTTCCAATGGTGTAGATGACATCAATCTTTCTGCAGTTATTTCCGAGGCAAATCTTGTCGAAATCCTAAAGAATGGTGGGTAGACACTGATGCTACTCGCCATATTTGTGCCGACAAAAAGATGTTCACATCTTACTCTACAGTGGACAATGCTAAACAACTTTTTATGGGCAACTCCTCAACTTCCAAAGTTAAATGACAAGGAAAGATTGTTCTCAAGATGACATCAGGAAAGGAACTCACTCTCAACAATGTGCTGTATGTATCGGATATTCACAAAAATCTTGTTTCCGGATCTTTGTTGAGTAAGAATGGGTTTAGGCTAGTATTTAAGAGTGATAAATTTGTACTTACTAAGAATAAGATATATGTAGGAAAAGGTTATATGTCTGATGGCCTTTTCAAGTTAAATGTAATGACCGTTGTACCCTCAATTATTAATAATACTACATCTTCTTCTTACTTGCTTGAGTCTTCAAATTTATGACATGGTAGACTAGGACATGTTAATTTTGGATCTTTGCGTAGATTAATTAATATGAAATGTTTACCTAAATTTGATATTGATTCAAATCATAAATGTGAAATTTGTGTTGAGGCAAAATTATCTAAAACTCCTTTTCATTCAATTGAAAGAAGTACGGAACCACTTGAATTAATTCATAGTGACATTTGTGATTTTAAATCAATTCAAACCAGAGGTGGAAAAAAGTATGTAATCACTTTTATAGATGACTATACTAGATATAGTTATATTTATTTAATTCGAACCAAGGATGAAGCTTTGAAAACTTTCATTCAATATAAGAATGAAGTTGAAAATCAACTTGGTAAGAAAATCAAGAAACTTAGAAGTGATAGAGATGGTGAATATGAATCACCTTTTGGTGAATTTTGTAAAGAACATGGAATAATTCATCAAACCACCGCTCCTTACTCACCTCAGCAAAATGGAATTGCTGAAAGGAAAAATAGGACTTTAAAAGAAATGATGAATGCCATGTTAATAAGTTTTGGATTACCTTAGAACTTGTGGGGAGAAGCAATACTTTCTGCTAATTATATTTTAAATAAAGTATCCCGCAAGAAAATAAATCAAAAAACTTATGAATTGTGGCATGGAAGAGTACCATCCTACAAATATTTAAAAGTGTGGGAATGTTTGGCTAAAGTGGCTATTTCTAGTCCTAAAAAGACTAAATAGGTCCTAAGACCATTGATTGCATTTTCATTGGTTATGCTAAGAATAGTAGTGCATATCGGTTTTTTATTCATAAATCAGAACATACCGAAATGCATGTAAATACTATTATTGAGTCAAGGAATGCATCATTCTTTGAACATGTATTTCCAAAGAAGACTGGACAAGAGACTAGTAACAATAAAAGATCTCATAATGCCATTACTAGTCAGGATCAAGAACATGATCAAGAACAAGAGTTAGATCAAAATAAGGAAGAGGAACTTAGACGTAGTAAACGTGCTAGAACCTCAAAATCTTTTGGTCTAGATTTTCTAACATTTTTGTTAGAAAATGAGCCTTTAACTTTTAAAGAGGCTATGTTCAGTCCTGAAACTCCTTTATGGAAAGAAGCTGTCAACAGTGAAATTGAATCCATCTTGCAAAATCACACTTGGGAATTAGTTGATTTGCCACCAGGTTGTAAACCTCTTGGGTACAAGTGGATTTTCAAAAGAAAATTGAAAGCGGATGGATCAATAGACAAATACAAGGCAAGACTTGTAGTCAAAGGTTTTATAAAAAAAGAAGGTCTAGATTACTTTGACACATACTCACCGGTTACTAGAATAACATCCATTAGAATGCTAATTGCCATTACATCTCTATATAATCTAGAAATTCATTAAATGAATGTTAAAACCGCTTTCTTAAATGGTGAGTTAAATGAAGAAATTTACATGGAACAACTAGAAGGGTTTTCTGTTCTAGGGAAAGAAAAGAAAGTGTATAAATTGGTTAAATCATTATATAGTTTAAAACAAGCGCCAAAGCAATGACATGAGAAATTTGACAAAGCAATGATGTCAAATGGATTTAAAATTAATGAGTGTGACAAATGTGTTTATATTAAAAACACAGACAAAGGTTATATCATTGTATGTCTTTATGTAGATGATATGCTCATCATTGGTAGTAATAATGATATGATTAAAACTACTAAGAAAATGTTGAATAAACATTTTGATATGAAGGACATGGGCATTGCTGATGTAATTCTTGGTATGAAAATTATCAAAACATCAGAAGGATATGCTTTGTCACAATCTCATTACATTGAGAAAATACTTGACAAATTCAGCAAAGATAATGATCATCTGGCTAGAACTCCTGTAGATGTTAATTTGTATCTTTCTAAGAATGTACAGGAAAGTATTTCTCAATTAGAGTATGCCCACATTATTGGAAGCTTAATGTACTTGATGAACTGCACTCGCCCAGATATAGCTTATGCAGTAAATAAATTAAGTAGATATATGAGTAATTCGGGAGTAGAACACTAGAAAGCAATTATAAGGGTTCTAAGATATCTCCGATTTACTTGTAACATTGGGCTTCATTATACTAGATATCCAGCAGTACTTGAAGGATACTGTGATGCAAATTGGATATCGGATACTAGAGACTCGAAGTCCACCAGTGGGTATGTCTTTACTCTTGGTGGGGCGGCTGTATCTTGGAAATCTTCCAAATAGACTTGTATTGCTAGGTTTACTATGGAATCTGAATTCATAGCTTTAGACAAAGCAAGGGAAGAGGCAGAATGGCTTCGCCACTTCCTTAAAGATATTTCAATACGGCCAAAACCAGTGCCTACTATATGCATACATTGTGATAGTCAATCAGCTATAGGTAGAGCACAGAGTCATATGTATAACGGTAAGTCATGACACATTCATCGTCGACATAACACCGTGAGACAACTACTCTCTAATGGAATTATTTCCATAGAATATGTTAAGTCTAAAGATAATATAGCGGATCCACTAACCAGAGGGTTAGCAAGAGAGTTAGTTGAGAATTCATCGAGGGGAATGGGACTAAAGCCTATTAAATAAGAGTTACCATAACGGCAACCCAACCTAGTTGACTGGAGATCCCGAGATCTAGGTTCAAAGGGACAATCGAGTTGTGATTGACTCAGAAGGATCACTGTGGAGTCCAATTCCTACCCATTTCTATGATGAAATAGTGATGTCTGCAGCGTTTTAAGTTAAATAAAACTTTTAATGATTCTTATATCTAGGTAAACTTAGTGGAGTATGGCAGGATACTCTTCATAAGAATCATCTATGTGAGTGTGAACTAGGCCGGTTTTATGAGATTTGTGAAGGGCTACAATTCTCTAGAGCACTCATGAAAGACCAGGTTGTTCAGGGCCAAAATGAACACAATAGTGAGAACTAAACTGTGTCTGGAAATATATTGTATGAGTTCTATTGTCTTGGTTTACACAAACGGCTGAACAGTTCAAGACATCATGTTCACTGGTTAGCTAGTAAATCCGATAGTGTTTCACAAGGGAAGGTTCAAAGCCAAAAGCTACCTATCATTTGCAGAATATTTTCAATTTCTGTACTCTTTGTAATTAGATCATGTTGTTGCATTTTCTCTCAGTCAAATTCCATTTATGTGAAGGATTGTTGGAAAAATGGTTTAATATAGGCATATTTTTTAACTCAAAATTGAGTGGGCCCCAAACGTCTTTTGGGGTGAGTCCGAAGAGGTGATGTGTTCCTTGCCGCGTGGCAAGTCACACGTGGTCCGAAGAGGTGATGTGTTCCTTGCCGTGTGGCAAGTCACACGGTGAAGACGAAACGTCAAAACCATTTATGAGTGAATGGGAAGTTGACGTCGTTTTCGGATTTAACAATAATTTTTTAGATAAAAATTCTTTTGAATTTTTTTTTAATAAAAAATTATTGTGGGAATTTAATTTAATTCTAAATTCAAATTTTGAGTTCCTAAGTACTTTTCTAAAATTTGTACCTCTTACTTTATTTATTAAACTATTCAATTTGTTTAATATATAAATATATTCAATAGTTTAATATATATATATATTCAAAATTGTTTATTTAATAAAGGTAAAATAAATTTGAATTCCAAACAGGTTGTTTGACCAACGGATCTTTTCAAATTTGTTTTCAATTTTCCTCGGTCAACTTTATTTGAATATGATACGGGCAGAACCTGTTCACTACAGTTTTGCACCTATTCATTTCCTTAATGCACCTGTCCGGGTTATTTGTTGTTGCCTATAAATACTACATTCTAGCAATGTTAAAGCCCCGGAAAATTCAGTCCATATATTCTGATATTGCTGTCCATTTTGCTCTAAGTACATATATTCTTCATATATTAGATTTAGAAAAAATATTCAGAGAGTTAGAACACAGGTTTGGTTCGCCGAACAAATTGTTTGGTGTACTACTACAATTTGTGAAGATCATTGTATCCTGGGAGATAGACGCCACTCAACTGTAAGTACCGTAGTGGGGGGAATCTGTCTTAAGGACAGAGTGTCACACACTCGACTTGGTCTTAATTTTAATTCGATTCGATAAATAAATCTGGTATGTTATTTATTTATTTTGTTTGAATTTATTTCAAGTTATTTTATTTACACAGAAGATTGTTCCAACAAGTAATCCTAAAATCAACAAACGATAAAAATTGTTGGAGTAGATGTTGTATCAATCTTCAACAGAGTACAAGTCCACAACATAAATATTAGAGACTGAAGGAAAATAAAATGATCTTCTTTGTGCTTGACTTTTGTTTGAAGCAATGTTAGCTATAATGTCCCTGAGTTTTGCTTTATGTGTAATTTGACAAGTTTGAATTACTTTTTGTTGATGTGATTCGATTGGAAATACATGACGTTATGGTGTATTGTATGTGTGAAAATTGATTATGACATGTTGAATGACCCCATTGTTGTAATGTAATTAGTCCTAATCAATTTCTCATCCTAATGCTAGGAAGATAATGGTGAAGGGGCAAAATGCGAAATGGGTCAGGTCCAAGCCTTGGGCCGGCCCAATCCGACAAAGTCCGAATCTAAGTGGGTCAGATGAGTATATGGACAAACCAGTTGAGCCCAACTTCATGATCAACAGCCCACCCAAGTCCTCAAGCACTTGGGCCCAACCCGCAGTGGAAAGGCTAGCCCAGCCGTAGTGCTGGTCTGGGCCGAGCTGCGGGACGGAATCTGTGAGCCGAACAGATAATGGTCCGGCCCATCTCGATGAATGACCCTGAAAAAGGCCGAGCCGAGGCGCATCAGTACCGAACTGAAGTACATGAGTACCGAGCTGGAGAAATCTCATAAGGAAACATGGGATCTGTGAGTGCAAGCATGTGCAGATTGCCACCTCAGTTGGTCCCCCATACCTAGAATCACGGATGTTGTTGAACCAAAGGAATGTGGTTAGTTATCAACATGCCTACAATGAGAATATACAATCAATGACAACTACCAAGTGGTCCCCCACCTGGAGCAATGCTGAAAGGACACCTGGCAGCATATACACTCCATGAACTAACCTTGAGAAGCAAGTAAGGAACACTATATATACAACATGAACTTCACATTGAAAGTAACTGAACTAATCCAAGCTAAACCACACTGACATACAACTTCAACCCTCTTTTTCCGATCGCTAATTCCCACACCGGAGGGGTTATCCGGCCAACCCTGGCCGGGCAGCTCTAACGGTGCATCTTGTGGCAGGAACCTCAGTCCCTGGATAGTCTAACTGGGTGCGGAGCCCCGATCCACTTTCATCTAGTGCGGAATCCGGTACGCACAATTGGTGCGGTGAACGTGGATCACTTTATCTTTGAGCTCTGCATTCAGTTCCGGCAATGGAGATTGAGGATGTTTCGCCTTCAACACATACTCCACAGACAGAGAAGACAAAGGACAAAGGTTTAACACTCCCGACAGTTCTAGAGAAGCAAACTGGAAACAATAATAGAACCCCTAAATCCGTCGAGCATCGATTGCCCTTCGCCGGAGGTTCTTCTTATCATTTCCTTCTAGAAAAGGATTATAGAGATCGAATTATAAATTCCATGGGAATGGAGATACAGGAATTGAAAGCTCAACTTAAGAAGGTGTTGGGTGATCCAACGGAAAAGAGGACGGAAGCAGAGCCCTCTCGTTTGCAACGGAAGAGCTCGTCCAGAGAGCTACCAGTGAAGAAATTCCCCAAGAATGACTCCGGGCAACGAAGCCAACCTATCCAGCACAGAGTGAAGTGGCAAGTAGCCACACACGTGGGTCACACCGGAGAAGGGCCAAGAGGCAGAAGACGGATAGTCAACAAACTAAATACCCTCCTCAGGACCTTCGCACTTGGCTGATTGGCAATAGGCAGAACGAGCAACATCGAGATCACCTGGACCGTACTGTTCACCAGAGAGAACATCGAGCACAAGACAAACTCGTCTCTTCGCCATTCTCTCCGGAGATCGAGACCATGAGACCTCCAAAAAAGTTCACTCCGCAAAAGTTCACTTCTTACGATGGGAAATCGGACCCTCTGACACATATCAGCCATTTTAGACAGATGATGTCCCTCTAGAGCCGAGATGAGGCACTGATGTGCAAGTTCTTCCCATCCAGCTTGGGAGAAACTAGACTCTGATGGTTCGATCGACTCCCTGCTGGATCAATTCATGGCTGGAAGCAGCTCTCCGAAGAGTTCCTGGCTAGGTTTGTCTCCAATACTAAGATCCCAAAGGAGCCGAATACATTCGGCCTCGGGGAAGAACAAGAGGAAAGCGTTGCTGATTATGCTAGGAGATACTGGGAAGAGTATAACGATCTGGAAGAAAATGTGTACAGCGAGCAAATGGCCGTCATGTCCTTCAAACATGGTCTGCGCCCGGAAAGTAAGTTGAGCCAATCACTTACCAAGTGCCCAGCCACAGCTTTGAAAGACTTGCGCGCCAAGATTGAGCAGTATGCTCGCCTCGAAGATGATCAGATCCCCATTAAGGTAGTATCAACAAAACAAGCAGCCCGGCAGAAGAAGAAAACGGATCGAGGAGAACACCGAGGGATTGCAGTGAATGAGGTAGATAAGTCCAAATCCCACGAAGCCGTTGTGACTGTGTTCAAAGAGCCAATCTATCGAATCTTGGAGAAGATCAAGAGAGAACCCTTCTTTGTTTGGCCGCCGAAAATGTTGGGAGATCCAGTTCGGCGCAATTAGAAGCTCAGATGCACCTACCACCATGACAGTGGACACATGACTCAGAACTGCAAGGCACTGAAACAACATTTGGAAGACCTGGTGGCAACAGGGCACCTAAGGGAGTACATTGATCAGAATAAGGAGGTGGCCGAGCTGGGGAACCCACTTCCAGAAACAAACATTGAGCATCCGCCCCAGCTAATAATAAATGTGATCCATGGGATAGCGGCTCAAGAATCTGAGGAGGCACTGAAAGAAGAGATCGCTAAGGCTGCACAAATTCAGCGAATTATGTTAGTGGAACCGGCATCGAAAAAGGTACGTACCGTACCCAAATCCCCCCTGTGCACTGTTTCATTTACTAGCAAAGATTTAGAAGGCATACAGCACCCACATACTGATGCATTGATCATAACTGTTAGGATTGGGAAACGATTTGATGTGAAACTAGTCCTAGTAGATTAGGGCAGTGCAGCAGACATACTGTATTATGATTTGTTCAGAAAACTCGGCCTCTCTGAGCAGCATCTCACCCTAACGATAGCCCCGTTGGTCGGTTTCAATTCACAGCCGGAATGGCTGCTCGGCTGAATAGTATTGCCAGTCGTTGCGGGGACAAAAACCCTCCAGATAGAGTTCTTGGTTATTAATACATCATCCCCTTATAACGCCATACTTGGCCGCCTGTGGATTCATCGAATGGAAGCAGTCCCTTCAACCTATCACCAGCTCATTCGTTTCCCAACAGAACATGGAGTAGAGCAGATCTCAGGGGATCAAATTGCGTCCAAACACTGCTTCATGGCAGCATTAAAGGCAAAGTAGCTCTGCAATCGGGTACAGACGGTAGAAGTGGCCGGACAGCCAATCTTGGAAGATGTGGGAGGAACTCCAGAGGAAAAGATGGTGGAGGATTTGGAGAAAGTATTGATAAAAGAAGAAAACCCGGAAAAGTACTTCCTTATCGGTACCTCGCTAGGCGCTGATGAAAAACTTCAGCTACTGGAACTGTTGAGGGACAATATGGAGGTATTCGCTTGGTCAGCATTTGATACTTCAAGGTTGGACCCAGAATTTGCTTGCCACAAGCTCAACATCAATCCTTCAGCTCGGCTCATCGTACAGAAAAGTCGGAGATCCTCAGTTGAGCACACCGAAGCAGTAATTGCCAAAGTCGAAAAACTCCTGACCTCGGGAGCAATCAGAGAAGTACAGTACCCGTAATGGCTGTCTAACACAGTTGTAGTCAAGAAGAAGAACGGAAAATGGAGAGTTTGTGTCAATTTCACTTGTTTGAACAAGGCCTGCCCTAAAGATAGTTTTTCGCTACCTCGCATTGATCAACTAGTAGACTCAACAGCAGGGCATGAGCACATGAGTTTTCTGGATGCTTATAGCGGGCATCATCAAATACCATTGTTCGGTCCAGATCAAGAAAAGACAGCGTTCATCACTCCGAGAGGGACTTACTGCTACAGAGTGATGCCGTTCGGCCTCAAGAACTTCGGGGCGACCTACTAGCGAATGATCACTCGGATGTTCAAAGACCAATTGGGGAAAACCATGGAAGCCTATATAGACGATATGGTAGTAAAAAGCAAGTTCGCTACAAACCACCTCACAGACTTGAGAGAAGTTTTTAGCATCTTGAAAAACCACCAGTTTCGCCTTAATGCCTCGAAATGTGCCTTCGGGGTAGGAACAGGGAAGTTCTTGGGATACATGGTCACTCACAGAGGAATTGAAGTGAATCCGGATCAAATTAGGGCAATACAGGATCTCAAAGTGCCAACAAAGTCTAAGGAACTGCAGAAACTAACCGGAATGGCAGCCGCACTAAATTGGTTTATTAGCAAATCCTCAGATTGGATAAAGCCTTTTTTCTAGCTCTTGAGGAAAAAGGCAGCATTTGAATGGAGTAGTAAATGTACCGAAGCACTGTAGAGTCTCAAAAGATACCTCAGTACACCCCCTCTATTATCTACTCCAGAACTGGGAGAGGAGCTGTACCTCTATCTAGCAATCTCAGATCATGCCATGAGCGCAGTATTAATTCGAGAAGTTGACACGGAACAGAGACCAGTATATTACGTTAGCAAGACTTTACTAGATGCCGAGACACGGTATCTACCACTAGAAAAGTTAGCTTACGCGCTGCTTATCGCCTCAAGAAAGTTGCAACATTACTTCCAGGGGCATACCATTAATGTCCTCACTGAATTCCCCCTCAGATCTGTATTCAGCCGAGCCGATTTCTCTAGCCAAACAGCAAAGTGGGCAGTAGAACTTGGTGAGTTTGACATTCGGTATCAACCCAGGACAGCAATCAAGGCCCAAGTCTTGGCGGATTTTGTCGCAGAATTCACTCCCATCCAGAGTACTGAACCGAGGAATCTGAGTTCGGCACAGGTTCCATGCGCCACCGAACAAAGAAAACCCAGCGCTTCGGAAGCATGGAAACTCTTTATTGGAAACATTTGGCAACTCTACGTCGATGGTTCATCCAATAACCGAGGCTTGGGGACAGGAGTAGTTCTTATCTCTCCAGAAGGATTTATCTAGGAACAGGCTCTCAGGCTAGGCTGGAAGGCTTCAAACAACAAGGTCGAGTACGAAGCGTTATTGGCCGGCTTGCGTAGCGCCGAACACTTCAGTGCAGAACAGCTTCTTGTTTTCAGCGACTCACAACTAGTGGTAAACCAGCTTTCTGGAGTCTACGAAACTCGAGATGAAAGAATGGCTATGTACGCAGGCAAGGCCAGAGACCTACTCAGAAAATTCCAATCCATACGAGTGGAACGAATCAGTCGGGACAAAAATAGCCACGCAGATGCTCTGGCATGCCTAGGCTCATCAGTGGACACAAAGGATGCCAGAAGAGTTTGGGTTGAGTTCGTACCAGAACCAAGTATCGCATCTCCAGTCCTCTGCAACAACTTAGAGCCGAGCTGGATGGATCCAATATTGGTCTTTCTGAAATCTGGTAAACTCCCCGAAGACAGAAAGGAAGCCAACAAGATCAGGCATAAATCAGCTCGATTCTGGATCTCACCGTCTGGGAAGCTTTACAGACGTTCCTACCTTGGCCCCTACCTCCTATGTGTGCATCCAAATCTCGTCGAGAATGTTCTCTACGAAATTCACGATGGGATTTGTGGATGCCACGTTGGCGGAAGGTCACTGGTGTACCGAGCCCTAACTCACGGGTACTGGTGGCCACGAATGTAGCAAGATGCACAGCAGTACACACAAAGGTGTGACAAGTGTCAGAGGTTTGCTTCACTCATTCATCAGCCAGCCAAAACTCTCACTCCACTCAGCAGCCTATGGCCCTTTGCGCAATGGGGCCTGGATATTGTTGGACCACTAGCGTGAGGCACTAGGAACAGACGATTCTTCATTGCTGCAACTGACTATTTCACCAAATGGGTTGAAGTTGAGGCACTGGCAAGCATCAAGGAGACAGACACAAAGCGGTTTGTTTTGAGAAATGTGGTAGTGCGTTTCGGCATTCCGCGGATACTGATTGCGGACAATGGAACACAGTTCGATGGGAAGATCTTCAGAAAATTTTGTGCCGATCTCAGAATTGAGTGTAGGAACTCTTCTCCAGGGTACCTGCAGAGCAATGGACAGGCAGAAGCGTCGAACAAAACCATCATCAACGGAGTTAAAAAGTGACTTGAGCATGCCAAAGGCAAATGGGTTGAAGAGTTACCTCACGTATTATGGGCCTACCGAACTACAGCACGACGCCCCACAAGAGAAACACCTTACTCTTTAACCTATGGAATGGAGGCCATCATCTCACTCGAAGTAGGTCTCCCAACCCTTCGGTCTGAATTATTTGAAAGCTCCAATAATGAGGAAGCTATCGCGCAAGCATTGGATATGGCAGAGGGCCGAAGAGAGGCAGCGCTGATCAGACTCAAAGCGTATCAGCAGTAGCTCATCAGAAGTTTCAACCAAAAAGTTTTCCCAAGGCAATTTATACCAGGAGAATTGGTTTTGAGGAAAGTCATGGATCACAAACGGGTGCCTGGTGAGGCCAAACTTGGACCGAACTGGGAAGGTCCCTATAAAATCACAGCCATTGCTGGAAATGGAGCTTACTACCTAGAGGATCTGAATGGCAAAGCAATACCTCGGCCTTGGAACGTAGCAAATCTCAAGAAATACTACCGATAGGATCATCTCCTAACTTCTCTATCAGTATGTAAAGACAATTATTTGTTGACCAATGCAAATGTTTTCCCACTCTTCTCAGATTTGTCCAATTCTTGTAATTAGCTTTGATGTTTATCAAATGGAATTAGCTTTGGTTCTCACCAAACGGAATTAGCTTTGGTTCTCACCAAACGGAATTAGCTTTGGTCTTTACCAAACGGAATTAGCATTGACGTTTGTCAAACAGAATTAACTCTGGTTTTAACCCAAATGGCTCAGTTTCAGAACGACTGAACGGAATTTAAATTTAGTTAGCACTCAAACATGCTAAGTGGTATAGCTTGGTGGAAAAATGTTTGTCAACTAAATTGGAATTTAGCCAAGTGGAATTGCTTGGTGGAAACCGCACTAATGTATCTTAAGTAAACATTTCTATTTAGCCAAGTGGAATTGCTTAGTGGAAACTGCACTAATATATCTTAAGTAAAATATCTCTGTTTAGCCAAGTGGAATTGCTTGGTGGAAACTACATTGCATATCTTAAGCACATAATTCCTACAGAATTTCTTAAGTATTTCTTAAGTATCAGCACATCAACACTTCAGTATTGATTCAAACCAGCAGAGTTGGAACAAACTCAACTGAGCTACGTCAAGAGCAAACTTCTAGCATCAGCCTTACTTAACTCCAGCTGGAGGCAAAAAAAAAAAAACTACCTGGACCTGAGTAAGACATCTCTCTTTGCATTTCTCTTATTCAAATGCGCTCATACTATCAAAGTTGAAACAGACTCAAGCAGTTCTATACAAGGGACAACTCTTCAGTATCGATCTTACTTAGCTCCAGTTGGGGGCAAACAATTGTTTTCTTTCGAAACCAACCTGGACCTAAGAAAGACCCACTTACGAACTCAAAGTACAGCCATACCACATATCCGTCAGCCACGCTGATCACTAGTTCGGCCCCGAGGTCCCAACAAGGTTTCGGTTGGGGAACAAGCAGTCTGATTCCACCGAGCATCAGTTCGGCCCGAGGCCCAAACAATACTTTTGGGGCAAGCGATGTAATCGCAGAACATCCATTTAAAGGCAATACAGAACCAGACCTAGCATCTATTCGGCCCTGAGGTCCCAACAATGCTCGGCTGGGGGCAAGCAGTATAGGAAATGTTCAAACATAGAAGCTAAACAGCATCAAATTGCAAGTTCAAAGAGAAAACTATATCATCCAGCAAAAGGCACAGAAGGCCTCACAACCAGCAGCAAAAAAAAAAAAAAAAAGAAAAAAAATTTTCTTCACCAAAACAGAAAAGCAAAAAGTTCAGATCCTTTCAACATCAATTTTCATCAACAGTGGGCAATTCAGGAGCAGCATCAGCAATTTTGTCCAGGCTATCTGCGGGAGGAAAAGTAGAGGAAGCTCCAACTTCCTGAGAAACAGGAGCCACCTTAACCACATCTCCCGTGGCTTCGGTCTCTAGGGTTTCAACTCCTTCAACGTCCACCGTTTCAGCGGCAACATTCATGCTCTGGGTCTTGCTTACAGAATCATCTTCTGGGGAAACATTGTCTGGCAGAATAGCAAGGGTTGGAGTAGTCTTCAAACCCAAAGATTGCGAAGGAACAGGGACATCATGATACAGAGAAGAGCCCTCAGGAACCATCGCAGCGGCTAAGGCACTCGTCTAACCCTTCACAAAGAGCTTGTCTCGCAGCATTAGAACCTCCTCCTTGTACGCCACCCCAGCTTCATCCCAGCCCTGTTGCTAGTGCTTAGCCTCCAGCGCAGTATGCTCGACAACCATCACAGCAATAACGGCCTCCAGTTCGGCCACCTTCCCCTCAAGTTAAGCTTGTGTCCCAATGGCAGCCTCCTTTGATTATTCAGCAAAAGCAACAATCTTGTTCAAACGGAAGGCTTCCCTCTCAGCGGTTCGGCGTCCTTCCTTTTTTGACTCCAAGTTCACCGTCAGTCTCTCTACATCCATTGCAGCCTCCAGCACGGCTCTTTCCAGCTCTTCAGTACAGGTAATGGACAGGTGCATTCTCTGGATACACTGTAAAGGACGACAAAGAACTTAAAAAAGAAGGAAAATAGCAATGCAACAGTGAAGTCAAGTAAAACGAAGAAGACACTTACAGCAGTCATCATTTGAAGGGTCCTCTTCAAGATAGAAATGTCACGAGGCCCATTATGGTCGGCCATATCAACAGGCATCAACAAAAACTTGGTCAAATTAAAAGCAAAATCTTGCAAAACGACAACTGAATCAGAGGTGGAAATGGGCCTGCCCTCATACGATATTGGCGGCTCCCATTTCTCAAAAGCATCATCCTCAACAGGATCCTGAGAAGCTTTCCCCACCACTGCTTTGCCGGTTTCCCTTCTCCTCTTTTTTGCTCGTCTTGGTGAAAAGGTCGTCAGCGATCACTGAGGGTCCCAGAAGCTCCAACTTCCATCTTTACCTCCATGAGGCTCTTCACCTCGGTCTTCTCCAGAGGGGTTTGCAAAGCGCCGGAGGCTCCGAAGGCCTCGGCCTCCAAATCCACCAACACTCTTCTTTTCGCCACAGACCCGCTCCCTGCGAAGCTGGGGGCAGGGGAGGGCGCTCTCTCAGAAAATGCATCTTGGCTTCTACGATGTTTCGAGACCAGAGGGGTGAGAGACGTGTCAGTCTCGGTATCAGAGTCCAAAAGGGCAGCAGCGAGCCTTGCCTTCTTTGGAATAACAGAACGGTAAGTTGACTGGTAGTCCAATAACTCAAGTGCAGATCTCTTCTTATATCTCAAGGCAGCCTTGATGGCTTCAGCATTCTCACGATTCGGCCTTCGTTGGAAACGGGAGGACTCTGCATAAAAGAAAGTAACCCATCAGAGCAATATTCAAAATAAAGTAAGAAACACCAAAGGCATTAAATGGAGAGGCTCGGACCTGGGTAGCCGTCTTTCTGTGGCATCCGTTCAGACTGGAATTCGGTTCCGGCGAGGAACTCCCAATTTCCACCAACTTGAAGAAAATCGTCATTGTGTTTATCCGAATCAGGTAATCCAGTAACTAAATGACAATCAGCCGGGTGAACACGCAGGTAGTATGTACTATGGTCTTTGTTATGAGAAAGGGTGTAACATCCCAAAATATCCCATATGTCAAGGTTCAGGTCCAGTCGTCTATTGAGGGCAGATACGCCGCAAACAACACAGAAAAGATTCACAGACACCTGCATTGGGGTTAACTGGACTTGATGTAGAAAACGACACACTAACGGGTCGAGAGGAAACCGAACCCCTCCCTCAACTATCGTAGCGATGGGAAAAGGCAACGGTGTTCCTCGTACCCATACGTTTGGCGTCTATTTTTGCCAGTGAAAGGGTAACGTCATGAGGAATATTGTAATCCAGACGGAACATGGTCATGGCCTCTAGGGTATCAACTAAGGAACGGAACTTCCCCATTCGACTAAACTAATGGGACAGAAGTGGGATTCAGATAACAGAATATGGGACACGGATAGCAAGTGGACTAGACCAAATGATTAAAACAGAGAGGGAGAAGAGAAGAAGAGTCATGAGAGGACTTACAGAGATCACAACGGTGATAGCGAAGCAGGATCAGCGGCGAAGAAGCCCAAGCGGAGCACCAGCGAGATCGGTCCAGAGGAATGGGAAGAAGCTCTTTCTCTCTCTCTGTTTGGAACTCACCAGAAGAATGAGAAAATTAAATCAAGGGATTTGAATTGATAGCCTGCGCATTTATTACACCAGTCGGCGCGCAGGCACACGAACTACGACCTTCGGTATGGAGTCGACGCATTATCTCTGCACACCTATCACACGTCGCCACATGTTACATGAAAGGACGCATGCAGGAGTTGTGTGTCAGGATTGAACCATCACCAAGGCCAAACTGGGGGAGAACCAAAACGAAGCGACGCTTGGAAAGCAGAACAATAGCTCTCTCCAAGGGGAACCTTAGCGCGAGCTAAGGGGCAAATGAATGAGCTAAATGCGAAATGGGTCAGGTCCAAGCCTTGGGCCGGCCCAATCCAACAAAGTCCGAATCTAAGTGGGTCAAATGAGTATATGGACAAACCAGTTGAGCCCAACTTCATGATCAACAGCCCACCCAAGTCCTCAAGCACTTGGGCCCAACCCGCAATGGAAAGGCTAGCCCAGTAGTAATCTTTGGTGCAGCCGACGTGGGAATCTAATCTGTGAGCCGAACAGATAATGGTCCGACCCATCTCGATGAATGACCCTGAAAAAGGCCGAGCCGAGGCGCATCAGTACCGAACTGAAGTACATGAGTACCGAGCTAGAGAAATCTCACAAGGAAACATGGGATCTGTGAGTGCAAGCCTGTGCAGGTTGCCACCTCAACTGGTCCCCCACACCTAGAATCAAAGAAATTGTTGAACCAAAGGAATGTGGTTAGTTATCAGCATGCCTACAATGAGAATATGCAATCAATGACAACTACCAAGTGATCCCCCATCTAGAGCAATGCTGAAAGGACACTTGGCAGCATATACACTCCATGAACTCACCTTGAGAAGCAAGTAAGGAACACTATATATACAACATGAACTTCACATTGAAGGTAACTGAACTATTCCAAGCTAAACCACACTGACATACAAATTGAACCCTCCTTTTCCGATCGCTAATTCCCACACCGGAGGGGTTATCCAGCCAACCCCGGCCGGGCAGCTCTAACGGTGCATCTTGTGGTAGGAACCTTAGTCCCTGGATAGTCCAACTGAGTACGGAGCCCCAATCCACTTTCATCTAGTGCGGAATCCAATACGCACAAATGGTAAGAGCAATCAGACTACTAATCAAATGTAATAAACAAATATAAATATACTACTAACTAAGGTCCTACTTTACTTTTATTACCCATTACCCATTAGTATTATTAATATTATTTAATAATATTAAATAAATTTATTTTTTTTTTTTATTTAATAAATAAATGATAAATTGATAAATCTCTTTTTTCTTTTTTTTTTATAAATTATTTATCAATTTCTTTGTTTTGTGCTGTGTTTTATTTTTATAAGACCGTAGTAAATAAGTTTAGTTAATAGGACTGATTGGTAAGTACCCCTAAACAATAACACTTCAATACAATCAGTAACTAGGGTTAGATAATCCAAGAACAATATATATTTACACTACATATATGTATGCACAGATAAACTTGTAGAGATGAGAGAGAGAGAGAGAGAGAGAGAGAGAGAGAATTTTATTTATTTATTTTGTGCATGTACATTTAATTAGGATGAAAATTTTATTAAAAAATTATTTCGTATTTTTTTTATCAAAAATATTTTGTAATTTGAAAAGCATGAAAAGTGCAATAAAATCTTTATGCATTCCTCGATCTAAATTAAATGGATAGAATCGTGATAAATCAACAATTGTTTTCCAAAGATAAATGGATAGAAATCAACAAAAAATAATTAAAAAAAAAATTACAATCTTTTTAAATTTAAGAACTAGACAAATCTTTAAACTTGAGGCTTTCATTTTTAATTTGTTTTTTTCCGCTAGGCCAATTCCTTACAATTGTCTTTTAGGGCTCTCATCTTTAAACTTGAGGCTTTCATTTTTAATTTGTTTTTTTCCGCTAGGCCAATTCCTTACAATTGTCTTTTAGGGCTCTCATTTTAGCCAAAGAACAACAAAAAAAGGTTTTGATTTCTTTTTTCTTTTTCGGTTTCTTTCATGCATTTTTAATGGTTATATTGCTAATCAAATTGAACTTAGACAGAAGTGAAGTGAACCGACTAAAAGCCATTTTTGGAAGTAGAAAAAATGCTAATTTATTAGTTTATTAGTTTATTTGGGTCACATTATTTCTTTATTTTTTTATGGGAGAAGACTTATGTTCCATGCAATTTCATTATTTTTTTTTTTTTTTTTCCATTTTCTTTAAGTTATATTAAGTGGACATAATTTGACATAATTAGATCTTGAGACCTATTCACACCAATTTTCATATTCCAATCTGACGTGTATTCGGCATGATTGTCGATTTTCGAATATGTCTAAAAAATTGAATGGCCAGCCGCTTTTTAACCATTTTCTTACTCAAGCAAAAAAAATATACATCAATAACTATTGTTGAGGACACAATATTCCGTGGGAGCAGTTAAAATTCATTCACATACGGCCCGAGAGTCCCCACGGTGATAGGGCGGCCACAAAAATAACCGCCTTTTTATAAGTGAATATTCATTCAACATATATTCTATTTCTATATTTATGAATCAACCATACAGCTGCCCTATTGTGCCTAAACCATTTTCATCTACTTTACGTGTTTGTGAAATAAAAACTTTTTCTATTTATAAGTGAAATGACACAACAATTTATAACAATACCCTGACTCTGAATGTAATATTCACAATAGCAATATAATATTAACATTAAATGGGCACGCCACACGCACCGCTCGTCTGTAAATGCGATCAAGGAAATTTATGTTATTTATCGATACCGGAATATCAAAATACGCCTGTAATGTGAATACATCGACAGAGTAATTTTTACCTTTTAGATTCGCTTGCGCGTTCGCCGGGCGTACCGGCCGCCCCGGTATCCCGGAATCACGTCTCCATTTCATCGACACCTGGCCATTAATAGTGATCTTGCTCTGCATATGCAATTCCAAAGCCCGCCTGCGTTTGAGTTCAGGTTCTCGGCCGCGTGACATTCATACCAGTTAATTGATCGCCGCCGTACATTGATAAATTAGTCTGGAGCTCGGACTCAAATGGGCGCCTGATTCTGTATGATTCGTTCGTGGCCTCGGTAAACCGTTGACAGAATTGATATTGACAAGCCTGCGGGCAATTCAGTTAGGCTTATTGACATAAATTTGCCCCGTGCTACGATTGACGGCCCCATTGGCCGATTACGCGGCTCGCCCGCTTGTCCACAATAAGGACAATGACAATATTCACATAAAGTTGATACTAGTACAAAATTAAACTGTAAGGGAACACATTGACCCGCCCTGTGCCGACATACCGTCTTAAGGCGAACTTGAGGCCCCATCATCATCGCTTTGACCTCAGTGATCGTGGTTTAAACCGAGCTCGGCGACCCGTTGGAATTTGTGATTGCCGCCAAACGTCGGGTGATTCAAATGCACATGTGGCACAATGGAAATAAGATATCCAATTTCAATGGACACCCATCGGTTCCGAGTGTTAACTTTTTTCTATCAATGTATCGACAATGTCAAGTTTTTACCCTTATAATGCGTCGGGCCCGCCGGCACGTCGTGAAGCCAATTTTACATTCTTAGTGCCACACGACATGTCAATTTGGCGCCAATACCACGCCGAATTGTCCACATTTAACCTCAATGCAATGTTACGGTTTCGGATAAAATGAAGAATCAGCACCTTTCACAGGCTCTACTCACCTGTCTTATCAACGCGTTTTAATACGCCCATTCGGGGCGTATTAGGCCCAAGTACGCCGCAATGCCGCTAAGTGGCACTTTATCCATGCGCCAACACTAATAGCCATCAGGCGGTCGCCGTTTACACTGCATGGGTCATGGCCGCGATTCATTCTGTTTACAGCCGTCTAATGTCGCGGCATGTCAATTTTAATATTCCGGAACGCAGGCCACGGGTCGTCATTGGTATCGTTTGGTCGTCAATGTGAATATATTCATCAATTATAATAGCAACAATGTGCGTCTGGTGTTTCGAACGCAGTTGGTCGTTTACCACGGGCCGCCGGCGGGCTAACACGGTGTGGGGCGGTCACAATACCATTCGGTATAGCGTAATCTTTCAGATGTCAATGGGAAACGTAACCACAACGTGAATAAATACATATTCAACGATTCGGGCCAATCAATATTCGTACAATGTCAATACGCACATTTTAACATTAATGGTTGAAGTCGAATGTTGATGCGTTACATCGAAGTGCAGGCGGGTTTCGTCAGTCCACGAATCGCCGCACCAGGGTTTAATGGCCAATGCGAATGTTATCTAGTCGCTAATGTGAATGTTAACATGTCAATATGAATATATTACTATTACCCATATTCAATATCAACATGCCTGCCTTACTTCACTACCATTTTTGGGCCATGGTTGCGTCCGCTTACTAATTTTATACTCTTATCAATGTAAATGTGTGCATTCGTGAATTGTCATTCATTTATCAACCGCAACGCCGCGCGCCGGCCATTCGGGGGCAAGACGGCCACCAATCGTGAATGTTAACATGTCACTATTTATAGCCACATTACGCCAACGGGCCGCCGACGGTGTCCTTCGTCACGCCGGCCGGTTCGCCCGGCCATTCGCCGGGTCAGCCGCCTTTTTTATATTTTATTAATATAAATACGCCGCACAAAATATTAATAACATCCACGCCGGGCATCCAGGTAAATGGGTGTTTGTGTAGCCCGAGACGCGTCGGCCACTTACACACTCCTAACAATGTTATATAATAAATGTGAATATATGAATATTCATCGTGCGCCGCTGCCCGAGAAAGCCGCCAGCGTTTGCTTTGGCTTTTTGTCATGGCGTCATTATACTCGACTTATTTATGTAATATCAACATTAATATTCACACGACTGTGGTCCCGCTGCACCTATGGGTCAAGTTCGCCGTACCGCGGGGCACCACCACCTGACGCCAATTTTACACTCTATTAATGTGAATGTTAATGTCATCCAAACAATGTTATCAACAATACGGCACCACCGCTCGTCCGCCTACAGTCTAAGTCAGCCTCACGCACTACATTTCTACCAAATTGAATTTTTAAAATAAAATTTAAATTTCATTAAATTGTTTGTTTTCCAAAAAAATATTTATAAGGATATCAAAATAAATATATAAATTGAATATAAGGGCAATAGTGTAAATCAAAAAATGAACTTGGACTTAAATAATAAAACACCATACATGGGACTAAATGGGTTAAAAAATTCTTTCATGGACTTCTTAGATTAAAACACTTCTAAATTGGACTTATCAATAAAAATTCCTTTTTTTATATATTTTTTTTATAAAAAGTTTTTTTTAAAAGAAAGCCAATAAATTCATTTTTTTCCTACTTCCCAAACCTAAGAGTAACTCCATCTAAATTTTTAAAAATTTCTATACTAAAATTTTTTAGGCTTTCATTTGCACCCAAATCTTTAAAAATTGGTGTGCTAAATTTTTTTAAAAGTTTAAATGTCAAATTAGTATATATAAATTTTGACATTTCTAAAAAATAATATAATAAAAAATTTCACAAAATATGTCAAATTTATTATTTTATTATTTATTTCTATTAACTGGATTTATATTGGTGGGCCACAGCCTACATCATTAAAATAATATATGTCAAATTTGGCATACTCGGAGGCATGTCAATTTGCCATTTTTTTTCTTCAAGAAATTCGGGTGAGTTTTTTTTTTTTTTTTTTTTTGCGTATGTCAATTTGAGATGATGCAATTGTCACATTAGATTTAACAATTGAGGTGGAGATGATTTTTTTTTTTCTTCTATTTTTTTTTTTTTTTTTTGAACGAAAGAGATATTTAGATCAAAAAATAAGAGTAGATAAATCAACCCTAACAATTCAATTGGAAATGATCTTAAATGACAAATTGTCATATGCAAATTTAATATTTGTAGAAAAAAGCACTGCATGAGATATGCTAAATTTATTACTTTATTATTTTTTACTTTAATTTACTATAATAAAAAAAAGAAGATAAAAGTAATGAAAACTTGAAATAGACCATTAAAATTATGAAAAGAATCAAAATTAAAATATCTCTCAGCCATGTCAAAATTAACATAACTGAAGTTTATGCTAATTCCACATCAGATTTAAGCAATTCAATTGAAGCATTTTTTATATTAATTTTATCAATCATATAGAGCTTTAAATGAAAATGCTATAATAAATCAAATTCACCAAAAATTATTGAAAGTGCTAAGACGGGTTGGGCCAAGCCCAAAATTACTGAACAGTGAGCTGAAGAGCCCAAGGATCATTTTTGTTCCTTTTTAGTTGATATTTAATTGGGCTGATTCTCTGTGCTTCTTGGGCTTTTCATCTCTGTAAAACAAACGGGCCTAAGGTTAACTTAGCCATATTATTTTAGATATGGCTTATAATTTTTTTTTTTTTTTTTTTTTGCTTATTATAAAAAGATGTATAGAAAAATAGATGTGATTTAAATAAGTCAATAACTAATAAGTAACTTATTTATAGTGTTGTCAAATTATTATTAGCTAAAAAAAGGGGGTCGAAAACCAATGCTCATATCATTATCAATTGACAATTCTGAAATAACAACTAAGCGAAATTTTTATTAGAGATTTTTCTTATATTTAAATACTATTTCACTACAATAAAATGCACTTTTGGCGAGCAAATTTAGTGACTAAAAAAAACTTTGGTTGCCAAAACTTGTGGAATTGGCAACTAAATTTTTTTTTAGTTGGCAAAAATATAACATTTAGCTACTAATTATTTTTAGTTAGAAAATATTGATTATTGGCGACTAAAAAAAAAATTAGTCACTAAAAATGGCACAATTGGCGACTAAAAAATGTTTGTCACTGTATATATGGTTTTGGCTACTAAATTTTTTAGTCGGCGAATGAAAAAAAAAAAATTACTTTCAGACTTTTGGTGACCAAAGGCGACCAAAAATTTGGTCGCCAAAAATTTATTTTTACCGACTAAAAAATATTTTAGTCACCAAAGAATTAAAATATTTGGAGGGAAAATTTCGAATATTGGAGTGATTTATAAAATTAATTAACGACCAAAATTTTTAGTCGTCAAATTACTACTTTTAGCAACTAAAATAATATTTAGTCGCTGTTAATTAAGGTTTTGGCAACTAAAAAAATTTTAGTCGGCATTGATCAAATTTTGTTTAAGACTACTCTATCAGTCTTCTTCCATTTCACTCTCTCAGCATTCCTCTCTCTCTCTCTCTCACTCCATCGCAGGCGACCTTTCTACCCGCCACCGTCCGCCACTGTCGCACAAGAGCACCCACCTCCTCACTAGCGACGGTACGACGATACGACCCACCTCCCCACCAGCGACGGTACCACCCATCTCCCCACCAGTGACGAACAACAGTAGCTACTTTGATTTGTGTCTCTTCCAACGCACACCGAGTATTTCCGGCCTCTTCTTCTCTCTCTCTCTCTCTCTCTATGTATATATATATATATCTTCACCCAATTTCTAGGGTTTTATAATAAAGATTTTTTTTTTTTTTGGGTTATAAATCAGAGGGTTGAAGCTTCTCTTCTATCTATTTCTCGCAAGAGTAGTGTTTTTTTCTCTCTATTTCTCGCTCGCAACAACCATTGGAGCACGCCTTGGTATTTTTCCTTTTTCTTCCCCTTCCTTCCTCTCTCTCTCTCTCTCTCTCTCTCTCTCCCTCTCTCAACCATTGGAGCACACCCTGTTAAATCCAATTGATTCTTTTATTGTCCAACATAATGATTCTTAATCGTACTTTCATTCATTTTTAATTTTCTTTTAATCAATTAGTTTGTGTGTGATGATGTTACTATTGTTGTTGTTGGTAGTTTATTTGTTGTTGTTGTTTGGGCTATGCTTTTTATTGTTGTTATTTTCCACCCTCTTGCTCACCATGTGTTTGACAAAATGTTGAAGCGAAATTGGTGAAGTTGAATTGACAATTTGTTTGCCTTTTTATAATTGAAATTGAATGTTATGGAAAGTGAAATTTCAAAGTCATTGAACCTTCCTTGCATTCTTCTGGGCTGACCCACTAGTTGACTTGGAAATTAAGACCATAAACAAGAGTATGTTTGATGAGTTAATAAAGCCTCATTTGAATTCATTAGTAACCCCTCACACAATCACACACACACATATAGATATATGTATTTAAAAACTGAAGAGGTGTATTTTTATTTTCTATTTCTAATTATCAAGTTTTAGGTTAAAAAAAAAAAGTTCTACTAAACAGGGTAATAAATGATGGGATTTGGGTTACCAGATTAAGGACTTGCTAAAAATGGGTTAGTACAATATATGACGGAAAATGTTAGAGTTCCCAAATATGAATATAAGGATAACACATCTTGTGTCATCAGCTAACAAACATCATAAATATATGAAGTGGTTAATCATTGTTAACTTAATCATTTCAAAAGGGAAACCATACATTCATGTTAACTTATGCTCAGAAATTCTAATGGATCTTCGTTGTTTTTCCTTTTTGTTAACAAATATTTTAATAATTACAAAAAAATAGTTGAGTTTTTTTTTGCATACTGGATTAGGACTATATACATCTAATCCTTTTAAATTCTATAGCAACAAGAGTCTCGTGTTCTAAAATTTTCATTTTTATAAGTAATTATTCTGTCTTTTCTAAATACTATGCTAGTTATGCACACGTCCAATAATAAGACTATATACTTACTACGGCCGACAAAAAAAAAAAAAAAAAAAACAGAAGCAAAAGATATTATGAACAAATTATGAAATATCATTAGTTGAACACATAGTCAATATTCTAAACCCATGAATATTCTAAACCCATGTAATAATTTATGCCTTTTTACATAAATCTATCATCAACAAACACAGATGGACATATAATAACACCTTATTTTTCTTCTTAAATTATTAATTCTCTGTGGATCTCTCTTTCTTCTAACAAGAGAAGGAGTTCTTGGTATATAATTGAATTATTATATTTCAATCTCTTCTCTTAAGAGTTAGGAGGTAAAAGGGAGCAAAGACTTAATCTATACTTGTTTGGCTTTATCTGTCGAATCTTATTAATAAACAATCAAGTTACATATGTAATCGATGTATTTTATTGAACTTTTTTTTTTTAGTATTTTCATGTTTGGTTCTAATGAATAAATTGTGTAATATGTAAAGGAGATTGAGATATAATGTATTTATTTTAAACTTCTTTCATTTTATTTCATGTTTGTTTGGTTCTAATGAATAATTGTAAATCTATGTAAGGATTGAGATAGCCAAAGGCTTACATGAACAACATAACATATAACAAATACTTTTTTTTTTGAAAAACTTTTTTCTTTTGATAAATCTTTGAAAGAAACTTTATTGATAAAAAAAACAAAGGAAAAACAAGAAAAATTATATCAAAAAAAAATGGTCTAAGAAACTGAATAAATTAAATGATCCCAAGCTAGCTAAATGCAGCAACTACCTATCATCATCAAAATTCACCCTATCATAAAAAAAAAAGAAAGTTGGAAACCAAAAAAAAAAAAAAAAGCCAAACAACCAACAAAAGACCTAAGTAGTAAGTAGCACCTAAGCATAAGCAGCTTAATATATAAGTAATATGAGCACATAACAGCACTTCAAAAAAGCTGCAGCAGCCATAAGCAGGCATCATCAGCTGCAATCATTGCTCCATGAAACAATGTTCCAAAGTTGTTCAAAACCACTTCCAAGATTCTACTTTCCAATGCTTTCAATGTCTATTCTCAGTTCAGCACCTGGAAATTGAAATGAAATTGAACTAAAGCCATTTATCACTTTGCCCAAACAAGTTAAACAACAAACCCAAACAACACTTTTTGGCAACCTCTTCTTGCTGCTGTTTTCCCCCCCAAATTCTCAAAAAAAAGTCTTCAATCACAGATTCGCCAAAACACAAGTCTTAAGCAACAACTCTCTCAAACATAAGAAAGAAAACAAACAAAGCAGACAGAGAGCTAGCAAAAACCAGCAAAAGCCCAGCAAACTCAAACAACAGCCCAGCAAACATCTTTCTTCCATCAGCAAGCCACATTCTTGCTTCAGCCCAGCAGCAGAAACATCAACCACAACTGCAACACCACCACAAAATTAGTGCTGCAAGCAGCAGCATCAAAGAACACTCTAAGCAAGCATCTAACAGAGGCACCAAGGCTGTAACAGAGACACACAGGCACATCACACCAGCAGTTGACAGGCACACAGCCATCCATCCAGCAATCCAAGGCAGATACTTGAACACTTCAGTATTAAGCACATCTCTGCAATACTAAAACTCTAGGACACTGCTTCCACAGCTATTACAGCAGCTACAAACAGCAGCTAAAACAGACAACGATGTATGCACAACAACAGCAGGAACCACAAAACACCAACTCACATATCAGCAGAATAAGATATGAGACTGAATTACCATGAATTACCATGAACATCAATACCAACAAACCAAACAACCAAAACAAAATCTACTCAATTCAAAAAGCCATTAATTATCCTGAATTTCTGTGGTAGGTTAGGTAAAACCCAGGTCATAGAAAAAAAACTCCCTGAGTTGGTGATGATGCTTTAAACTATAGCTACACAAGACTTTTCTATTTCACCTGGTCTTAAGTTAGGTTGAGAACCATTAATTAAAGATGCAATCATTACGATGCTTCCATGAGAGGAGAGATAGGGAGAAGAGAACCTTCTTTGCTTTTTCGCTTTTTTACTTCTATTCCACCAAACCCAAATCCACCAATTTTGAACATTGGGCATCAAACTTCCACCACCACCCCACAATGTTGGACCAAAGCAACCACAAAAAAACAAAACAAAAAAAATAGTTCCGCATTTTCAATCTCATTGTGACATCTCGAAATTCAAATTAACATTACAATTAGAATTCTTTTATTATTCCAATTCTATGGAGGATTGAGATTTTTAAGTTTACACCCCACCCCAAACATCCAAAAAACATTGATTTTTTAAAGCGAAATTATTCAAATTGCCCGGACCCTTTGGTAGTATAGGGCGAGATGTGATTCACCTATAAGGATATGAGAAATGAAAAATCGAAAAAAGATTAGTCCAGGATTTGATTCCATCGGATCGGCTTGCTCATATGGTATGAAAAGACAATTAGGAATTCAACAAATGATTCAAAAAGTTCTCCTCTTCTCCATCCATACCAACTCCAGTGAAATCCAAATCCATGTTCCCTCACTTTCTCATCATTTTTTTTTTTTCACCCTTACCATTTTTTATTTTTATTTTCTCAAAAAAAAAGGAAAATCCCTCCAATTCCTCATACATTACACAATTACTTGTCCCTCATCCAAAATACAATTCTCTCCATCCTCGTATAGACATAAAAGAATTAGAGATATAGAAATGGTGAAACGTTGGATACAGAAATCTGAATAATATCAGGCCGTATCTTGGATCTTGGATTCATTATATGGTATCCATCATCCATATCCAATGGCACGCATTTGGAGCAAATCACACTTCCTTCCTTAGGGATTTATCTACACATCCATCCACCACCACCATTGATACCAAGACATTGATTGAAAAACTATAATCCTCCCAACCCTAACCCTCTTCTAATTTATTTTTTTTTTTCCACCACCTCCCTCACCATTATTTATCTCCTTCTAAGAATCCCCACCCAAAAAAGAAATCTCATTCTCTTCTCTCAATTTCCTTTGCGATACTCCAGATTGGATTCAGTGAGAGAGAGAGATAATAGGATTAGACATTTAATAAGAGTTAAATTAAGTTAGTTAAAGATAAAAAAAACTTCCTCTTCCCTCTTCCATGGACAATTTCTTTTTCGAGAAAACGGGTTCCAGTACTCCCTCCTCTGTTTTTTGCCCCAGGAAGCCCCAAGTATTTTAGAGGGCAATTATGATGGGCACAAATTAAGGAAGAAGCAAACTCGCATCACACACCCCTCATACCTACCCCCCACCCACATAATGACTCTTGTGATAATTAATTCTCAGACCTGATACAATTTCAAAGCATCTAAGAATTCTTGTGATATAACAAATACTTTGCGAGTTTGAAGTCCCTTTCACTATCACATTCTTGGAGAAATTATTATAGAATGAATCACAAAAAAGAAATTACACTCAAACATGACAACTAATTGGCTCGACGAGGTGGAGGAGGAGGCAATATGTATGGCAAACCTTTGGATGCAATAATCGAATCTCTTCGGTTCTTGTCATGAAACCTCTGAATATAATTTGAAAATCTATTATCAGTATAATCATTAACTTCTGAGACCATGTAAGAAGAGCCCTTATTCTCACCTGGATCTATCAAGTAAGAGTATGACATGGAATCACTCCCTGGCTCTTGTGACTTCTGAGTCTGACTCCCTTGAATTTGAGAAACCTTCAAGACATTCTTGGGAGGGACTACGTCTTTTCCGCCTGGACGGTTTTGGTTAGGTAAGGTATGTCCCACAGTAGTTGTTCCTAAACTTAAACTTGCAAGATAAATAGAAGTGAGTTTGATGAAATTCACCAAAATTTGCATGGATTTCTCACAAAGAGATTTGTTCTTGTGGTTGTTGGCCTTCTTTGTCATGGAAACTTCTTAGCTTACAAGTTACAAAGTATTTCTAATAATTTATGATATGTCACAAAACAATTGAAACAACCGTGTATATATGGGTTATTTATTTATTTATTTATTTATTTGGTGAAATAAGGGATCTCGGGTCTACTGTATAGAAGTTCCTGTAAATTATGGTTACTTTGATGTTTTGTGGTGTACTTGTGTTGTTTTATGGTGTACTTGTCGATTAAATTGCAAATTATAAATAGACCTTGTTGGTGTTCAGAACATTGATGATGCTGCTGCATGTATAAATAGCAAGTTCTCATGATTAAGTTTATTATTGAATCATCTCGATAGTTGTATTGGTTTCTCATATCTATTTTCAGTTTTATGAAAGTTAATAATTTGTAAAAATATCTTGAGAGCAAGAGTCCCATAAAAGCATCAATATACGTATATAAGTAGAGACATTTATCAAGTGATTTTTTATGCATTAATCATGTGCAAAACTAATTATATCTATTTAAAAATCAACTAAATGCATTTCAAATAATGTTTTTATTAATAGTTCAAAACACCAAAAAGACTTTAGGGAGAAGGGGGTCCACAATTGCATAATAAATAAAATTAGCACTATTACAATGATTGTTGAGTGTTCTGCCATCTCTATACACTCTAGATCACATCGTAGAGAGGTTTCCTACCTTTTGTGTGTGTGTGTTTTGTTGTGTGACCTTCAACACTTGGTTTGACCTAATCTTTGAGTTCTTGTCTAGTGGAAGGTATAATTTCTCATTCTATCACACACTTATACTCTAGTCACACAAAGAGACACCATAGGAGCTCTAGATGAGCATCCCTGTTGAAGTGTTTAGGATGTGTTTAGTGGTTGTCAGTTTTAGGTGAGTTGAGAAAACCTTGTTTATTGTTATATTTGAGAGAGTAGTAATTGTGGAAAAGGTTGGTAGGTGATCCTACTGAAAACCCTTTGCAAAGTGGTTGTTAAGTTTTTGGGTGACCTCAGTGAAAGCCCATTTTGTGATGTTGGGGATAGATATGAAAATTATGGAAAATAAGATAAAACTGCAAATTATTTTAGATATCATGTGGGAAGTTTTTTTTTATATATACTATTATTTTAGACTCTTTTTATCTTTTGCGTGTGTGCAACTCAGGTTGTGAAAAAAGGCAAAGAGGTTGCAAGTTCACGGTCTTGGATGGTAAAGCTTTCTCTTTCATGTTGTATGGTCGCTAAGTATCTTTAGATTCTCTCAGTTTCATGTGTTGTGGCACTGGCATTTGGAGGTGGTATGTATTGGAAACTCTAGAGCTTAAATATCAAAAAAAGAGCCACTTCTTCCTCCCATTTTTCTTAACATAATGGTTACTTTAGGATATTGGAACATGCAGACTATTAGGTATCTTTAGATTCTCTTAGTTTCATGTGTTGGAACATGCAGACTATTAGGTATCTTTAGATTCTCTTAGTTTCATGTGTTGTGGCTCTCACGGATAGTTTCCCCATGACAAAAAGGACTTGTGAGAACTGACAGAATATAATTCGGATCCGTAGGTAGGGAGTTAAAGCTGAATATGCCCTAAACTTAGTCGAAAAAGGACATTTCGGGAGTAAAAATTCAAAACAGCCCCCAAACCACCGTGTGACTCTCACAGACAGCTTCCCCATGACAAATAGTGTTACCCAAAAGACAACTTAAGAGGGGGGATAAATTAAGTTTTTACAAATAAAAATAATGATACCCTAATAAAAATTATGACTAGCACAATAGATAAATATAGTTAATGAAATAAAAATAATTAAAACAAGTGTTCTAACAACTATGTTAGTTAATGATTTTAGCACAGTGAAAATGTGAAATATAGCTATGGCAATTTAAATAAAATAAAGAGATAAGGGAGAGAGAGGCAAACAAATTTATAGTGGTTCGGCTTCAACTCGGCCTACGTCCACTCCTCAAGCTTCACTTAAGATTTTCTACTATACTCTAGCTTCACAGGGTGCTAGCAACCTTTTCACAGATGAAGTAATTCTCTATAGATTTTACACAGACTTTCTAAGGCAAAAACACTAAGTGTACTACACTTTTACAAGGTTGAAAAGAATATGTTTTTGCTTTCACAGAAAGTTAGAAGAATTATCTCTCAAAGATAGATATAAAAATGAAGCTTTGGTTTTTCTGTAAACCTCACACAAGAAAGATGGACTTAAAGCTATACGTTTCAGTGTATAATTTCTGAAAGAGGATGTAAACAAAAATTGAATAACATTTCTCAAAGAATAGATGTGAGTAATTATAGATCAAACAATATTTTCTAGTCTTTTTTTTTTTTTTTTTGTAACTTGTTTACACTAGAGGCTTTGGTATATATAATGAAACTTATAGCCGTTTATAACCGTTGTATTCCATCATTACTAATTTGAATATATTCCACTCCATCATTACTAATTTGAATATCTTCTACTTAAACCTTTTGGCTTGCTGCTGTGCTGGGCTGTTTGAACCTTTGTTTTGGGTTGTTTGAACCTCTGGTTTGGGCATTATTTTTGGGTTGAAATGAACTCCTGATTTAAGCAAATATTAAATACATTCAAACAATATTTAGGATAAAAGTTTAGGTGAAAATAATTAGACAAAATAAATTTTGATTCTATTTTTCTTTTTCAAATAAATTAAAACATAATTTAAATAAATCATCTCTATCATGCCAAAGTTCATAAGGAGTCTTTTTGAGAATACGTCTAATTAATGCACGATTTAAAATATAGCATGCGATGTGAACGGTTTCAGCCCAAAAATATTTAGAAAGATTATTTTCGCAAAGCATTGTTTTACTCATCTCTTCTAAAGTTCTATTCTTCCTTTCTACTACACCATTTTCTTGAGGGGTTCTAGGTGCTGAAAAATTATGTCCAATACCACAGTCATCACAAAACAATTCAAATTTCTCATTTCCAAGTTCTTTACCATGGTCGGTTCGATATTAGTAATAAGAAAGCCTTTTTCATTTTGAATTCTACGACAGAGTTTTATGAAAGAAGAAAATGTTTCATCTTTGTGTGCTAAAACATAACCCATGAAAATCTTGAATAATCATCAACAATAACGAGACAATAGTGTTTACCACCTAGACTAGATGTCCTTGAGGGACCAAATAAATCCATATGCAGTAGTTGTAAAGGTCTAGTTTTGGAAATGTGAGATTTTGATTTAAACGATGTTTTAGTTTGTTTTTCTCGTTGACAAGCACTACAAAGATGATCTTTTTCAAATTTAATTTTTGGAAGTCCAATGACCAAATCCTTTCTCAAAAGTTTAACAATTAAATCCATATGAGCATGACCAAGTCTTCTATGTCATAACCAACTATTTTCATTATTAACATATAGACATTTAACATCACTAACATAGAGATCATTGAGATGAAAAACATAAACATTGTCATGACGATTACCAACGAATAAAGCTTTATGATTATTTGTGCTTTCAATTGTGTAATGTGATTTATCAAAAATAACTCGATTACTTTTATCACATAATTGACTAATACTAAGTATATTATACTTAAGTCCATCAACAAGTAAAACATTTTCAATAGAAGGGTTAGGAGAAATACCGATGCTACCAATACCAATGAGTTTTCCTTTCTTGTTGTCTCCAAAAGTAACAAAGCCTCCATCTTTGGATGACAGTGTAGTAAAGAAGGATTTATCTCCGGTCATGTGTCTGGAACTTCCACTATCAAGGTACTACTTCCCTTCTTTAGTTTTGGACTTAAAGCAAACTTACAATATGACAATCCAGTATTGGTTTTTGGAATCCATAATTTCTTGGGTCCTTCTTGGTTAATTTTGTTAGATCCCTTAACAATCCAAATTAATTCCCATGTTTATATTATTTTTGAATGGACAAGAAGATATATAATGGCCTTTCTTTCTACAATAATAACAAGTAATATGATGGTGAGTCATGAGAGATACCTTTTCAAAAATTGTATTAAGATTCTTTTGTTTTTTAATAGGGTCATATCCAATGTTCACTTTATCGAAAACACATCTTTGATTTCTAAGATGCATGTTGAGATTATTTCTACTTTTTACAAAATTTTCAAGTGTTTTTGTTAAATCATCAATATTGTTTTTTAAAGTAGTTTTCTTATTAGAGATAGTATCAAAATCATTTTTCAAAACAATTTTTTCTTTCTTTAATTCTTCTACATTAATAGATAAAGATGCAACAGATTTCTTCAATACATTGTTTTTGGCACAAACTTTTCTAAATTCATCTTGTAGTTCATGGAATGCACTTTCAAGTTCTTCATAAAGAGTAGTTACCTCATCTTGAGTAAAATCTTCATCTTCAAGAGCCATGAGACATAAGTTGGCTACTTCATTTTCAATTTTATCACTTGAGCTTTCATCTTCACTTTCTCCCCAAGCTGTTACCATGGCCTTTTTGTTTCTTTTGTATTTTTTTCCATGATTCTTCAATTTTGGACAATCCATCTTCATATGTCTAGGATGTTTGCACTCATAGCAAATAATAGGCTCTTTCTTGTTATCTTTGTTGTACTCTTTCTTGAAAGGTCTTCTTTCTCCATAATTGCTTTTCTTGAAGTGATTTTTGAGATTTCTACAAAGCATGGCATAGCTTTCATCCTCACTGGTTCTACTTTTCTTTTTGTTTTCAGCATCCTCATATCCTTTCATGGTGATCTCATGAGTCATAAAAGAACCCATAAGCTCATCCAATCCAAGTGTGGAGAGATTTTTGGCTTCTATAATGGCTGTGACCTTTGCTTCCCAATTCTTTGGTAAACACCTAAGAATTTTTCTCACTAACTCACTGTTAGTATAAGTTTTGTGCATAATAATGGTAAGGATAACTTAAGTAAATTTGATTCAAAATCTGATGAAGCAATTTTTCTTGGTTATTCCTTAACTAGCAAAACTTATCGTGTTTTTAATAAAAGAACTCTTGTTGTAGAAGAATCTATACATGTGGCATTTGATGAAACTAATATCTCTGCTTAAAAGCAAATTGTTAATAATAATATAGATTTGGAACCAAATGTAGAAGATTCAAGTATCTACAAAGAAGAGAACCAACCATGTAAGTTGAACAAAGAGATTGAACAATCTATTCTCCCACCTCAAGAAGAAGGAGGAAACAATGATGATTTGCCAAGAGAATGAAAGTTTGTTCAAAATCACCCTAAGGATTTAATCCTAGGTGACCCCACAAACGGTATTGAAACTCGCTCTTCACGTAAAAACTTTTGTAGTAACTTGGCTTTTCTCTCACAGATTGAGCCGAAAAACTTTCAAGAAGCCGAATTCGATGAACATTGGATGATAGCTATGCATGAAGAGCTTAACCAATTTGAGAGAAACAAAGTGTGGGAACTTGTGCCAAAACCTAAAGATCATACCATTATCGGTACCAAATGGATCTTTCGAAACAAGCTTGATAAATCTGACACAATTATAAGAAATAAGACTAAACTTGTTGCATGAGGATACAATCAAGAAGAAGATATTGATTTCGATGAAGCCTTTGCTCCGGTTGCTAGATTAGAGGTCATTCGCATGTTACTTGCATTTACATGTTTTAGAGATTTCAAACTTTATCAAATAGAGATAAAAATTGCATTTCTTAATGGTTTTATAAATGAGGAAGTTTATGTTAAACAATCCCCAAGTTTTGAATATCATGCTTTTCCAAATCATGTTTTTAAACTATCAAAAGTTTTATATGGTTTGAAACAAGCACCTCGTGCATGATATGAACGATTAAGTAAATTTTTGATTGAAAATAATTTTTCTAGAGGAACAATTAACATAACACTTTTTGTTAAAACTAAAAATAATGATTTACTTATTATGCAAATATATATGAATGACATTATATTTGGTGATACTAATGAAACCTTTTGTAAGGAATTTGCTAAGTGTACGCAAGGTGAGTTTTAGATGAGCATGATGGGAGAGTTAAATTATTTCCTTGGGCTTCAAATCAAACAATGTAAGGAAGGAATTTTTATCAACCAAGCTAAGTACACAAAAGAATTACTCGAAAAATTTGATATGTTTGACTAAAAAATAGCTGAAACTCCTATGAACACATCTATTAAGCAAGACAAGGATGAAAAAGGGAAGTCCATTGATCAAACAAAATATCGAGGTATGATCGATTCACTTCTTTATTTAACCGCAAGTAGACCCGATATTATGTTTAGTGTTTGTATGTATGCTAGATATCAATCAAATCCTAAGGAATCACATCTTAGTGCTGTTAAAAGAATTTTTAGATATCTTGTTGGCACTCAAAATTTGGGACTGTTTTATCCTAGAGGTGTTGCATTTGATTTAATTAGTTACTCGGATACTGACTTTGCTGGATGCAAATTTGATAGAAAAAGCACCAGTGACACTTGTCACTTTCTTAGTAACTCATTAGTATCTTGGTTTAGCAAAAAGTAAAATTCTGTTGCTTTATTAATGGCCGAAACTGAATATATAGCTTCCGAAAGTTGTTGTGCCCAAATACTTTGGATGAAACAATAATTGAAGGACTTTGATTTGCATTATGATCATATCCTTATTAAATGTGATAATACTAATGCCATCAATTTAAGCAAAAATCCAATTCAACACTCACGAATAAAACATATTGAAATTCGACATCATTTTTTAAGAGATCGTGTTCAAAAATGGGATATTATACTTGAATTTATAAACACCGACAAGCAATTAACAGATATTTTTACAAAACCCCTAAGCGAGGATCGCTTCAATTTTATTCGTGGCGAGCTTAGAATGTCGATTTCTACTTAAAAAGTTTTGTTATGACTGTGAAACTTGAATTTTTGTTAAAATGATATATGTGTATTGCTACATTGATATGGAAACATTTATATCAGTTGAATGCTCTCAAGTTCTTCATACATTTATTCTCCTTAACAGTTTACTATTCTCAACAAAGAGGGGTGGCGGAGTCATTTTGCGGCTACAAAATTTCAATCATCTGCCCAGTTGGCGGATTGGAAAAAAAATATTAATACATATCCGCCAATCCAGCGGATGTGGATTAAGCAAATTAGTGGTTTGGCGGATGGATGCAAATCGGTTTGGCAGTTTAAAATTTTATAAATTTTTAACATAATTCAACTTGTACACTTCCTCAAAAAAAAAAAAAAAATTACAGTCAATGACTTAAAAAAGCATTACAATTACTACATACCTCATCCAAAGAAAGAAAAGTTGAAACTTTAGAATATCACAATCATTGCATGCCTCATTTACATATTAAAATCACAGCATGCCTCATCCACATAAAGTATTACAATCTATAGTTCTTAAAATATAAAAATAATTCAAACCACCTAAACCATGAACAAAGCAGTAGTGGAGATTGTATGTCTCTGTATTGTTACATCTATATATATTTTTAAAAACAAAAACTAACCAGCATATATCATATTTTTTATTTATTATTTTTAGAATTAGATTTAAAAATAAAAAAAAATATAGATAAATAATACGCTTATTTTTTTCAATTAAAAAAATATATTCAAATTGAAAACTTTTTTTCAACAGAATATTTAAACTCTTTTTCAATTGAAAACACAAGCAGAATATTTAAACATATTGAAAACACAAAGTCTTAAAAATTACTAGGGGTGTTCACGGTTTGGCGGTTCAGTTGCCGCCAAAGGAACCTCAAATCCGCCATCCGTCTGCCAAATTGGCGAATTGGAGAAAATCAATATGCAACCGTTCACTCGTCATCACGCATCCGTCCAAAATATAGCGAATCGGTTCAGTTCAGTCAGTTTTAGCGGATCGGTATATCTGCTGCTCACCCTTACTCAACAGTGTAATTTTTTTTTTTGGTTCTGCATCTTGAGGTAAAATTAATTTTGCATACATTGATTTTTTTTAAACCTTTATGGTAGTTTTTTTTTTGCATTATCATTCCAGCAACACCAACGTCCCATTAAGTTTAATTTCTACTGGTATTATTTTATTTTTTTATTTTGCTATTAGGCTTAATTTCTTTTCTTTTTATTTTTATTTATCACTATTATTTTTTGTTTGGGCTTAATTTTCTTATTTTTTTTATTTTCTGCTTTTAAATTTCATTTTTTCGTACTTAAACATAAAAACAAAAACAAATCAAAATATAAATACAAATACATAAAAAAAATAAAAAAATAAAACACCCTTCATTTTTTTTACAGCCATACGCCAATCACAATAAACATATTTATATAAAAAAAAAAAAAACCCTTTATTTTTTTTTATGGCCATACACCGATCTTATTTACTCGCCTCTTTCATCGTTTTCTTCCTCTTTTTATCACCTTGGGCGGCCCTTGAAGGCCCTGCCCCTGTGCTTTCGTCGAGAGCGACGACTACCCGCTGACTATCAAAGGCTAAGAACGACGTTGCTCAAAATCGGGCTATGGAGGTGGTCTTTCGTTTAAGCTCTTTATTTTCAGCCTTCAGTGCATAAATCTCTGCTCGAGCATCATTGTACATGCACTAGAGCAGCAAGAATTGGGCGTTGACCTAGTGGAGCTCACTCGTCCTGTTTTGCAGTCGGTGAGCCAATTTTGTGACTGTAGTCATTGTCTCCATACAGGACGTCAGTGTGAAATGATTGGCTTCAATATCTGATTGAGCTGCCATTATTTACTCAATCGACATCATAGGAAGGTTGGGAAGAGTAGGAGCCGGGGCACTCGGCCCAGTAGCACTTACAGGATCATTCAGGTCTGGAAAGAGAGTAAGGGTACGGGACGAGGCCATGAAGTAAAAAAGAGAGATGTAATCGAAAGGAGGGTCGTTTTTGGCAGCCTTTCTACTCTGCTCAGTCTCTCTGTTTTATCTCTCTCACGTAGAAGAAGAAATGGATGGAAGCGAATAAGAAAACAGAAGAAGAAGAGAGTGATTAAGAAGAAGACGGAGGAGAAGAAGACAAGAGGGAGAGAGAGCCGAGGCCGTTGATTGACCCGTCTCGCTTTTGTCGATCGGCTGACGCAAAAGCGAGAACGCGTGTCCGACGCGATTTTTGACGGAAAAGAGAGAGGCGCGCAAATCGTATATATATGTATATATATGTTTTGAATTGTATAGATGCCATTTATCACTATTATTTTCCTCCCCTTCCTCCTCCTCCTCCTCCTCCAATTTCTCACCCATGATTTTCTTTTGATAATGTCACAGAGGGAGAAAATTATGTTATGTATTATGGTATTATTTTGTATTATTATGTTATGTATTACGGTATTATTTTGTTATGATATTATGTCTTTATAGTTTGATATCTTAATCTCATATCATGTCTCTAATTAAAGCTTATTTATTACACATGTGCTAACTTATGTATTTAGAAATGAATTCCGAGAGCATGACTTGAGGGGGAGCTTTTCTTACTCCCAAATCAAATCAAAACATTACTGTGTGCTATCATCAAAAAAGGTGTTAGACTTATTTATTTTGATAATTTATTTAATTATGTCTTAATTTATTTGAAAGAGAAAAATAGAATCCAAAATTTATTTTGATGATTTATTTAATTATGTTTTAATTTATTTGAAAGAGAAAAATAGAATCCAAAATTTATTTTGATGATTTATTTAATTTTAATTTATTTGAAAAAGAAAAATAGAATCTAAAATTTATTTTGATGATTAATTTAATTATGTTTTAATAGAATCCAAAATATATTTTGATGATTTATTTAAATTATGTTTTAATTTATTTGAAAGAGAAAAATAGAATCAAAATTTATTTTGTCCCATTATTTCTCACCCAAACTTTTATCCAAAATATTGTTTGAATGTATTTAAGATAAAAGTTTAGGTGAGAAATAATGGGACAAATAAATTTTGATTCTATTTTTCTTTTTCAAATAAATTAAAATTAAATAAATCATCAAAATAAATTTTGGATTCTATTTTTCTCTTTCAAATAATTAAAACATAATTAAGTAAATCATTAAAACAAATTTTAGATTCTATTTTTCTCTTTCAAATAAATTACAACATAACCCAATAAAGGAAAATTTACCCATAAGTCCTAGTTTTTGAAACGTTGAACCATTTAGTCCTAAAAGTTTTCTTATGCTCCATTTAGTCCCATTTTTACATCAGCATGATGTAAATGATGTAAATGATCTGATGTTTCATTCTATAATTTCAAAATTTATTGAAATTTGATGAACATTAGATGTTTTTCATCCTATATTTTCAAACATTATTGAAATTTGATGAACATTAGATGTTTGAAATCTAATGTTTGTAACATGACTCTGATGTTATTAACATTGTAATGGGACCTTTCAGTCTATAAAAAAACTTTTAGGACTAAACAGTGCATAAGTTATTAATTTGGGATTTATTGGTGCATCCCCCTTAAATAAATCATCAAAATAAATAAGTCTAACAAATAGGACTTGTGACAACTGACGGAATGTAATTCAGACCCGTAGATAAAGAGTTAGAGCCGAATACGCCTTAAACTTAATTGGAAAGAGCTTTCCGGGGGGTGAAAATTCATAATAGCCCCCGAACCACCGTATGGCTCTCACGGACAGCTTCTCTTTGACAAATATGACTTGTGACAACTGACGGAATGTAATTCGGACCCGTAGATTAGGAGTTAGAGCCGAATACGCCTTAAACTTAGTCAAAAAAGGACGTTTCGGGGGTAAAAATTCAAAACACCCCCCGAACCACCGTGTAACTCTCACAGACAGCTTTCCCTTGACAAATAGGACTTGTAACAACTGATAGAATGTAATTCGGATTCGTAGGTTGAGAGTTAGAGCCAAATACACCTTAAACTTAGTCGAAAAAGGGCGTTCTGGAGGCGAAAATTCAAAACAACCCCCGAACCACTGTGTGGCTCTCACGGACAGCTTCCCCTTGACAAATAGGACTTGTGACAACTGATGGAATGTAATTCGGACCTATAGGTTGGGAGTTAAAGCCGAATACGCATTAAACTTAGTCGAAAAAAGGTGTTCCGGGGGCAAAAATTCAAAACAACCCCCAAACCAGCATGTGGCTCTCACGGATAGCTTCCTCTTAACAAATAGGACTTGTGACAACTAACGGAATATAATTTGGACCCGTAAGTTAAGAGTTAGAGCCGAATACGCCTTAAACTTAGTCAGAAAAAGACTTGTGACAACTGTTTGTTAAGTTTATTTAATATTTTTCCCTAATCAATTTGTGAAGCATCTTTGATATCTACATGCAGATTGGGTTCTTTTGAGAAAAGCAAAAAATACTTATTAGTATATAAAATTGGATTTAATGAAACAATGCTAAAGAAATGTTATCAGTTGAATTTTGAGATTTTATTAGCATAGTTTATAGTTCATAATTCATAATTTCCTTTTCTGGGCGCATTATATTTTTGTTAGTTCCTCAGTGTCTGATATATTATCTTGTCAATGTGTATTAACCTCTAGCTTTCTCATTAATTCTAAATCTTTGGTAGATATATAATTGAGGTATTGATTTTGTTGTGACTTGGATTTTCTGGTAATTTACTGATGGATTCTGTTTATTTGTATGCTCATGTGAAGTTGACAAAAGAATTTCATTTGGCCAATTGAGAAGATTTGCTTCGCGAGATTTACAGGTAGCTATAGACAACTTTAATGAGAAAAATGTCCTTCGAAGGGGGGGTTTTGGAAAGGTTTATAAAGGGGTGCTTTCAAATAATACTAAAGTGGCTGTGAAACAATTAAATGACTATGAGAGTTCTGGTGGAGACGCAGCATTCCAGCGTGAAGTTGAGATGATAAGTATAGTTGTTCACAAGAATCTATTACGTCTTATTGGGTTCTGCTCAACACCAACAGAACGCCTTTTGATTTATTCTAGTGAATTTTTGAAGTCTTTTGATTTTATATATAGATGGTGTATGGATGTCACTGGTAGCTCATATGTTTAAATAGGTTTGTATGAAATTATTATTTTAAGTTGGAATATACTTTGTTTGCAATGTTGACATTAAAAGTTATAATTTTGTTTGGATGATTGTAAGTGAAATAGATGCAGATTGTGGAATGGGTGATGATATATATATGTATTGTTTTGTTTGTATACATGTTACTGGTTGCACGGAATACATATAAGTTGTAGACAAATTAATTTTAAAAACAAAAAACAAAAAACAAAAAATTATGTTTTTGGCTACTAAGCAATTGGTAGCCAAAAATGGAATAAATATTTTTAACGACTAAATAGTTAGTAGCTAAAAAAAGAATTAAATGGAAATAAATCTTTTGGCGACTAAATATGTAGTAGCCAAAAAAAAAAAAAAAAAACAAAAAACAAAAGAAAGAAAATTAATTGGCGACTAAAACTTTAGTAACTAAACAGAAACTAAACTTTAAGCTGCTAAACCATTTAGTAGCTAAAAGAAATAAGATGAATAAAAAAGAAAATTAGCGACTAAAAGTTTGGTCGCCTGAATTGATTAAGGTTTTGGCGACAAAAAATTTTAATCGCTAAAAATATCATGTTAAATTTATTATGAACTTTTGGCAACTAAAAAATTAGTCGCCAATTGAATATTTTTAGTGACTAAATAATTCTAAGTCACCAATTGAGGACTTTCAGCGACTAAATAATTTTTAGTCGCCAATACCTTTCCCCGACAATAGTCTAGCAACAAAGTTGGCGACCAAAAAGTTTAGTCGGTAAAATGTTTTGGTGACTAAAATATGACTTTTGGTGACTAAAAATTTAGCCGCCAAAAGTATAATTTGTTGTAGTGTTTATTATTATTATTTTTATATATTGTAAATTCCTATGTAAAATTCACTTTGCCCCCACACTTTATTTGGTCTCCATACATTAAATAATTAGAGACTTGCTTTGATTTGGTTTTTAAAATATTTTTAAAAAATCAAAAATTTAAAAATAATTTGGTGAAAAAAATGAAAAGCACTTTCCATTTTTATATAGTTTTATCTTTTAGGAAGATAGAAAAAAATTTTTAAAATTAAAATATATGTTTTTCGATGGTTATTTTTGTCAAATTAATTATTATTATTTTTAAATTTTGAAAATAATTTCAAAAAATCAAACCAAACATGGCCAAATTGGTCCCCGCACTTTATAAATTCAGTTTTAATTTAATTCTTTTATCCAAGTTTCTTTAAATTTTTTTACACATACACCTCAAGAGATTAATAAGTGTTCTAAATTATTAATTTTAACTTCAAACTTGAAAAGAAAGATTAAATTAAAAATAGACTTAAAGTTTAAATTGAAATAATAGGGATCAAAATGAAATTTAGGTCAAATTCTGCTGAAAAGTGTAATTTACGTTTTTAAATTCTGTAGTATGTTCGACCGGAGAATATATGAATTGGGCCAAAGCCCGTGTCAAAGCTGGAGAAATAGCTTCGAGCCCACAACAAGGCCCATGTCAACAATTTTGGGCTGTCAACAACATGGTGCAAAGAAAGTATTTTAATGCTTAAAAATATTCAAACAAAAAATATAAAATATGCAAAAATTATATTGATATTTTAAATTTTAATCATTTTCTTTTAAGTAGTAAATAACGCCAAACCACCACATTCACTGAGTGTTTGAAATAAATAAGTATATTTTTTTTTATTTTTTATGAAAATATATATAAAAAGTAGATAGTTAATGTCACTTAAAAATAAAAAAATAAAAAAATAGACTAATATAGGGGATGCTGGACCCCACATCCAGTCATTACTTTTTGTTGTGGGGTCATATTGAAATGCATAGAAATATGCAAAAAAATATTTCGAAATATGTAAATTTTATATTGATATTTTTTTTGGTCATTTTTTTTCTTTAATGACATTTTATTGCGTAGTTATGAACATCATTCAGTTTGTTTGTTTTGAGTTTTCTAAATTTATTTTTTTTAAAATTGAAATCTTTTATTTTTTGTGTTTTTTTATTTTTACTAATTTTTAAAAATATTTTAAGTAATTTTTTTAATTTTTAGGTGCACCTAACATAAATACATTTAAAAAGTATAATATTTGTAAAAAAAAAATTAAAAAAATTTCACTAAATACCAAAATTATAAAATATATAAATATATATATAAATTCAGTATATTTTTCCTATTTTTGTGTATTTATTGATTTTTTAAAATATTTTTTTACAAATATTTTTTTTAAATACATCTATATAAGGTACATTTAAAAAAAAAACAAATTGCTTAAAATTTTAAAAATATTCACTAAAATAAAAAATACAAAAAATAAAAAAATCAAATTTTAAAATATTAAATCCAAAAAATTGAAACCAAACACAATCATCTTGTTTGATTCTGATTTTCAGAAAACAATTTTCAGAAAATTCTACTTTTTTATTTTTCATATTTTAATATTTTCAATGAATTTATTTAATAATTTAAGCAATTTTTAAAATTTTTAGACATACCTAACATATATACACTTAAAAAGTATAATATTTATAGAAAAAAATCTTTAAAAAATACACTAAATATGAAAAAAAAATACAAAAAAAAAATTAAAAATTCAGTATATTTTTCATATTTTTGTATATTTATTAATTTTTTAAAATATTTTTTCACAAATATTTTACTATTTAAATATATCTAAGTATGGTGCATTTAAAAATGTAAAAAAATTACTAAAAATTTAAAAAATATTCACTAAAAATAAAAAAATACAAAAAATAAAAAAATTAATTTTTAAAAAACTAAATTTTAAAAACTAAAATCAAACATACTAAATATTTTTTTTTTTACACGACATTTAAACTATCCATTTACTTCATTTGTGTCCCCACACCAAGTGACCCCACACCATTACTTTTTGGTGTGGAGTCCACAGCCATTATGATTATAGATTAAGTAAAGTTATATGTATTAATTATTATATTAATTAGTGTATTAATAAATGATCATGTCATAATTTTTGAGGTTTTAGATTTTGTAATTTATATAATGAGTGTGATTCATAATTTTGAAGTGACAATATCGTAGCATATATTGGTACAAAAATGTTAGAGATATCAAAATTCTATTCAAATTTTTATCTAATGTCTCATATGGGTGTGGAACTCATATTGATAGAAATTTTGATAGAACTTTTAAAATCTCTAGTATTACTCATTTTGATATACTAATTAATATACTAAATCTCTAGTATTACTCATATTGATATAGTAATTAATATATTAAATCTCTAATATTACTCGTATTGATATATTAATTAATGCATTTAGTACCACTCTTTGAGTGAGGAAGTAAAAATATGATGCTTTTGAGTCGGTGTGGAGCCAAGACTATGGGTTGGCTGATGTGTTATTATTTTATTATTATTTTTTTCAGGCATAGTTTAAAATTTATTGCTACAAATGTATTTTTTTTCATCTTTTATTCTCTTTCATTCTTAAAATAAAAAAAAAAATAATGTGAGGCTAACTACCATTATAAATAAAATAAAATAAAAAAATGTGTAAAATAGTATTTTAAAATGTGTGAAAAATATATTTAGAATTACTTTGAAACTCGAATTTTTTCAACATTTTTCTTTACTTATTGACAACCATGGCCAATGAAAAATGACCAATGTTATACTTCAACCAAGGTGTAGCTAAATCCTTTTAAATAAAATTTAATTTGAGCAATATTAAATGGTTAAAGGTGCTTAACAAATTCATTTTAATGCAAACAAGAACTATAAAATTGCCTAACCTAAAGCAAAAAATTAATCATAGTATGTACTATTTCCTCTCACAAACACGTGAAAATACGAATCAAAATAGCATTAATTTACTATTTTTTTTTAAAATATCAATTCTTAATTTTGTTTATATTGATATCAACTATTACATATTAATTGTTGAATTATTGATTAATTTTTTTTAAAAAAAAAATCAATGAAGATACATCCTATCAAGTGAATGGGAATAAAATTATTTAACAATAATAATTTAGGAGTCATAAGCATTTTTTATTACAAAAGATTCAAAAAAAATTAATAGATACTTTCCAAATATCATGTATCTTACTCTCCACTAATAAGAAATTGTGACGTATACTAATTAGTTTATTTTGTATTTTTTACTTATTTAACAAATATAAATTAATATATATCATTTATAAAATAATATCACATTATATTTCAAAATTATTAAATAATTACCTCAAAATAGAAAAATTATAGTATGATTTTGGGGCAAATTCATGTGATGTTACAATTTGTATTTTATTAATGTAACACTTACTATTTTTATGTTAAATTTTAGAAAAATGTTTGAGATCTTAAAAAATCTTTCACAATTCAACTTACAATAATGTGGTATGATAAATATCAATTCTTGATTAGTTATACACTTAATGATGAGATCCATCTTCCTTACCACATTATTATAGATAAATTTATGGGTCTAAAATATGAACCTTATAAATTTTAAAAAATTAAAAGACTCATATCACTAATGTAGAATAATATTAAAGGGTTTGGTTATGGTGTGCAACTTACACCTTACACTTTATACCTTACACTTACACCTTACACTTACACCTTTTGTGAAAAATTAAACCTTACACTTACACATTTTTTGAGGTTGCACACCATATGCAACCCACTTACACCTTACACTTACACCTTACACTTACACCTTATACTTATACTTACACCTTACACTTACACCTTTTGTGTAAGTGGCACATGGTGTGCACTTGCACACTTAAAAAAACTCCAATATTAAAAGACTATCAAATAATCTTCAAAAGACAGAGTAATGTTATAAATTCACCTTTTTCAATTCAAAAATTAATTTCTATCACATTTTACATAAATCCTATATAAATCTCACAATACTCAAATTAATTTTCATTACATAATTACTCACTAAAAAAATTTGAAAAATATTTTAGAGTTCTAATTTTTAAGTTTTAAAACCAATTCTATTGAGCTAACAGTAAATTCCACCCACTATAATGTGATATTTCAATCTTGATTTTTTTTTTTTTTCTTTCTTTATCATGTCATTAGTGCGTTATTAAAATATCAAAATTAATACTATAAACCATTACTAAAAAAATTTTGAGTGAAGTAATGAGTAATACAGCTAAGGGGAATCATGAAGCAGCTGTCTGTTTCAAACATCTTTTGAATGTTGATTCTGACCTTTAATAGCCTGTCCGCGTGAGGAAAATCTCACTTTATAATAATAAAAGAAAATATTTAAAAGGGTAAATTGTAAACACATTTTTTAAAGATTAAAGTCTTATATGGCATAACTTAATTTTTCGGCCCCATATGGTGATGCTCAAACGGTTTGACTTCCAAGTTTCAGATCACCGGTTTACTTTTAATAATTTTAATAGTTTATTTTATAAATTTTATTTATGTGTATTATTTATAAAAATAATAATTATAATTATATTTATTTTGTTATATTATATTTATTATTTTAAAAAAATAAATCATCTCTTTTAAAAACATATTTATGGTGTATTTTTCGAAAAGAAACCTGTCAAAATGAAAATGTTACAATTAATTAAAGGGTAAACTATCAATATGTTTTAGAATAATGTTATATGTACCAATTAGTATATTAACTATAGTGTACTAATTGATAATGTAGCATAATTTAATAGGTTTTTGTGATTTGTAATGTAATTAATGAGTATGATCAATAATAATGTCATAACTAGTGTTGGTACACTAGTCAGTACACTAATTGGTGCATGTAATACCACCGTATGTTTGAATAATTAGACTTAATTCTCATCAAATTCTATTAAAAATAAGTCCGAGTAAACTTGTAAATAAAAATAATTTTTTGTAACGATTTTTTTATATATGTCACTAAAAATTGACAATTAATGTCTTTTTTTGTCACGGTTTTTATAAATTGTACCTAAAACTTATAATTAGTGACTTTTTCTGATATTAATTTTTCAAACTATCACTAAAAGTTAAAAATTAGTGACTTTTTTGTGATAATTTTTTTAAACTGTCTCTAAAACTTATAATTAGTAACATTTTTGTGACCATTTTTAAATTGTTGCTGAAAATTAACAATAAAGTCTCGTTTGGAAACAACCTATTTTAGTAATTTTTTGTCTTTTCACGAAAATATATATAAAAAAATAGGGAGAATGATGTGGCAACTTATAGTGACTTTTTGGCTAAAACATATAATTGCCAAATGAGGCCTTTATTTTGGTCCTTGACTTTTCAATTGTGACACATTTAACCATAAATTTTGGATCTTATTCCAAATAAAGACAATTGAAAATGTCATTGCTCAATTCCAAAGGCAAAGTCGTCAATTTGATAAAATATAAATTAATTTGACAACAATAAATGTCAAAATATTTTTAAATTTTTAAAAATCATTTCTACCCACTAAAGATAAAATTATGTAAAATTGTTAATTTTTTATACATTTCTTTATTTATTTATTTTACCAAATTAATTTTTATTTTGTGTTTGAATGATGATCATGTAATAGGTAGTTGTTTTTATGTTCATTAAATTAGTTTCTATTTTTTCAAAAGTCAAATATGGTGACAATTTTAATATCATTATGAAACCAATCAATTAAATTAAAAAATCCAAAACTAAAAACATTTCATAAATTAAATATATCGATTACACATTAAAAGTCTAACAACCACCCATTGCATGATTGTCATCCAAACACATAATAAAAATTAATTTGGTAAAAATAAATAAATAAATGTCTAAAAGATTTATCAATTTTACATAATTTTATCTTTGGTATGTATAAATTATTTTTAAAAATTCAAAAATATTTTTTTGATATTTATTTTTGTCAAATTAGTTTATATTTTATCAAATTGACGACTTTACCCTTGAAATTGAGTAATGGTATATTCAGTTGTCTTTATTTGGAACAAGATTTATAATTTAAGGTCAAATGCGTCTCAATTAAAAAGTCAAAAATTAAAGTGAAACAAATCGCAAACTATAAAGACTGTTAGCGTAATTCGCCCTTAAACAAAATATATGGATTAACTAAAAATTAATTTTATTGAAATGGTCGATTTGGTTTTTGTGAAAGCAACATGAAATTTGTTTTAAATATTTGTGTAAGCACCAAGAATTTTTTTTAAAAAAAGTATTAGATCTATTGGCAATAGGAGTACTCCTTTGATTATTGCCAAAGAAATTTATAATAAAGCACTAATATTTTATACATTCACCGTACACCTTACAAAAAATTAAGGTTTTAGAGATTAAAATTTATAAATTTTTTTTTTTGTAAGGACCAAATAATTTTGTTGCGAAAAGTGTCATTATTATATTTTTAACAACAAAAATTAGACATTAGTGATTAATTATTATCCTTTTAGGACCAAATTTTTTATCTCAAAAAATAAATCATTTTGAAACCAAATTATCTTGTTCCTTAAAATCTATTTATTAGTGACATTTGCGAAATTTTGTCACTAAAAGCCTTATTTTTTACTTTTCGGGACGACCTTTTAGCGACTATCCCCATGACGATGGAAATTGGTTCTTAAATAACTTTTATAACAAAATTTTCACTTTTAGAAATCAAAATATTTGTTCTCTAAATTTCTTGTATGTTGTAGTGACATTTAGTCAAATTTGCCACTGCTGGAAATTGGACTTTTAGTGGCGTTTAAAAAACGCCGCTATATCTATTAAAAACGCCGCTAATTCCTTTTGTGGCGTTTAGTACCAAACGTCAAAGATGCGGCCGTCGCTGTAGCTTTGTGACGTTTTAAAAACGTCGTTGTATTAGTATAGAAGGCGTTTTAAAAAACGCAGCCAAATGTCCTGCTATACACACACGCTGATGTCACCAACGATATTTAGTAACGTTTTGGAAACACCGTCGTATCTATTTTAAAAATATAACCGTTAGTGTTTAGGGTTTATGAGGCGTTTGTAGAAACGCCGTCATATCCTTTTCTTTTCTTTTCTTTTTTGAAATTGTGCTAATTTTGTTTGATTAAATTAAAAAAAGACTTGTAATAAAATATTGAATTTGGTTTCTCATTCAATTAATAAAAAAATACCTGTAATAAAACTAACATATAAAACATTAACTCCCATTCAAATACCTGTAATAAAACTAACATATAAAATAATAACTCTCGTCCAAATAACAAATGAAGCATTAATTCAGTTTCTCATTCAATTAATATCCAATCACCATTACCCACAAAATAACATATCTAAATCCAAAAATCATGTTTTAACATTGACCACAAACTAACATATATCCAAAAATCATGTTTTAGCGTAGAAGCTGTAGTCATCACTAGTTTACATGCCTGCATCAGAACATAAATTACAATCAAATTCACCAAATTAAACACAAATTGAAAAAAAAAAAAAAAAAAAAAAAATCAATGCAATTTTGCAAAAATAAGCCTACTATGAACTTCAGCATACTCATCAAGGTACAAAGGTTTACCAATAACAATAGCCACATGACTCAGCCCATCATTTGTCCAAAGCTCTAGGGGAATATTATAGAATTTCGCCGGAATGTGCACAAAAAAGAATTCACTCTTTGTCAAATGCATGTACAACTGCCATCTTCTCACTAAAATTAGTCTACTTCCAAAATAAAATGGCCCAATTTCAAGAATTTTTCCCATATCTTCTTCATTTTTAATTTGAATATAAAGAAGCCATTGTCAAGAGAATTTTTATCCTCAGTGACACTGTTTTGTTTCAACATATAAAGAACTATTTATTGTGAATTAACAAGCTCCCCAGGTGCAGCAGAATAAAGAATGTCACAATTGTAAACCAACTCTACTAGCATACTTATGCTCTATGTTCGTGCACACGATTGCTATACTCCTTTACATATCTGGCCAACCTCCCAATCAGGGCATACTCAAGTTTCAAAGAACTAGTTCTTTGCTAGAACAGCCTCCAAACTTATGCTCCATTCACCTAGAAAAATATCTTAAATTAGACTTGGGGATTACCTCGCAATGAACTTTTTAAATACTTAAAATTATCCTCTAGACTTCAAATCCAGTTACTTATTGGCAAAGCTCTTCCATAGAAGTGTCACATTGAAACAAACATAAGCTTTTGCAGAATTAAGCAAGCTAAACATTAGTACCCATCTCCTCCCAGAATATTAACGCTTTATTGTCACTTTCAACAATGACAAGAATATCTCCAACCTAAACAAACTCAAGGAATATATATATTCCCAGCTCCATTCTTCCCATGGATTTATGGCCCTATCACCCTAGTGGTGGATTGATTCACAGTTTAAAAACCAGAGTTTCCCATAAAACAGTTCAACAAATCCATAAGACAGTTCAACTAACCTTATGATGATGGATTGATTCACTTCATTTGCATGATCCATGATAAAAGTAGAGTGAGCAAAACAAATTCTTTAGTAGCAAAGTATAAATAGATGAATATGAGCCCTATTTTTTTCTTCAAAATCCCTGCAAGTACTATTTAACTCACCTCTCATCATTTTGTTATAGACAGTATCTGCTATGGCAAAAACATGAGGGTTGTCAAAAAGCTTCTCCCTGTAAGCTGTGATAAAATTGTTTCCAAAACAATGGACATCTTTGAAGGGATTGATTGCTATTAAAACAGGCCCTGCTTTACTCTACAGGAAACAAGCACAAACAAATGAGAGGAAAAAGGAAACTCAATTTGATGGGAGGGAAATTAAGTATCACAATCATGCATACATAAATAATATCATGACAATATCTATATTGAAGGTTGTGAAGAACTGATGGCTCGTTCAAATAACTAAGCTGCTGTTCTACAGCTTTCCTTTCACAATGCTAAAATCACAACCCAAATATATTCATGTAAATACATGAATCAAAAAAAAAAAAAAAATCACTGAATAGGAAAGTACACAAAACAAAATCAAACAATGAATACATCAACAAAGATTGTCAATTTTCAATCTACAAAAATAGCCAAATTTAGTCACTAGTCACAACAGTAACAACCGACACCCTAATTTCAGAACCAACAATGCCCTACAAACCAAATGAACAAAAACCACGAACTAGTGATGTTAGTACTTTTACCTTGTTAGTTCTTCTTCTTCTTCTTCTTCTTCTTCTTCTTCTTCTCTTTCTTTGAAAGGTGAACCTATATTTAATAAAAGCAAGTATTGTAATTAACAAGATATGGTATTTGTCAAAAAAAGCTTTGATTAAATGATTGCTCACCTCCTGGGATGAAAATGCATGAGATTGTTATTGATGTGACATTAGCCGAACAGTGGGATAACTACTAAGTGAATCCACAACCTATCATTCAATAAGAGGCTTAAGTTGTATGGTAGCTCTGGGCAATTTAAAGTAATAACTAGTAAAAATAATGAAAATACATGCTGCCTATGTAATGGGTTCGAAGGTGCAACAGCTGGTGCAACGGGCACGCCCGTAGCTTGCAATTGAGGTTCCAAAATCTCAATTCATGACTGAAAATCTGTGCGTATAGCCTGAATTTGTTTCTCAATTTGTGACTGAAAATCTCAATTCCTAGTTGCATACAATGACTTTGGCAAAGTTTCACCATTTGGGAACGAATCCTTCAAAAGCTCGAGCAACATCGTAAAAGACTTGTCACTCCATCCACTAAGGCACTTGATGTGCAATAACCAAACAATAAATGAGAGCGTTGAAAACTTCTGACACTCAAGATACAACTCTCTTTTGGCCTCTTTCAATAAATTGAAGAATTTTTTGGTTTTCTCATCTGGACCTTGTTTAATACCAGAACTTGCTGCCTTGTGAATAAAGCTTGGTGGAGAAAGTCCAAATCCTTCGTATAGCATTTCATAAGTTTCATCACTATCATTCGAATCAGTTTGCCTAACATTTACATTGTGTGGCACAGGCGACGACAAATTCTCCCCATGAAAAATCCAACTGGTGTAACTTGGAAGAAACCCGTTGATCATTAAATATTCCCCTGACAAGCCTTTCTCTGCCAATTTGACATTACGACACCATTTACATGGGCATGTGACTTCATTCAACAACGGCTTATTTTCGCATGCAAATTTAATAAATTCCTTAACCCTTTGTATGTATTCTGGGTGCAACCTATGCTGATTTATCTAACTTTTATCCATCTGATTCTGTCTTACACTACAAATGTCATTGCCAAATTAACAAAGTTCAAAATTACCGTTCCATTTTAATTAATCTTAACCTCAATTAAGTACCTTATAATGTATGCAATATGACATCATTCACCTCTAACTGGTCTCTAATATGTTGGTTCATCCTACTTTCCCATTCAGGAATGCACGGTCTATATTGTAAAAAGCAGTTCATACCGCTCTGTTCATCTCTAACGAAATTTCGGCAGTATCTCCCCATGGTTCTCCAAATACACGACATAGACTAGGTGTACTGCTACACCTTGTCTATTATGCACTCGGAGAACACAAGGAGTTGCTATACAAAATCTCTACTAGATGGACTATAAATAGTAGAACTATTAATTACAATACAGACTTGTGCTCCTGAACTGTCCAAACTGGACAATCCAATAAGAGTTTCATCAAAGATGACTAGGTATCTCTAATAAAGATTCTTGGACGGGTCTAAGGCTATTTATGCATGCATGCACCATCAATGATTGCATCCCGGTGGTGCAATCTAAATTAGTACTATCAAGAAAACTAAAAGCATATCTAGTATGAAGCATATTAACGAAGAAACCAAAAGTTTCTACAATGCTCTTGATAGATTATGATAGATTCAAGAAATACATTACTCTCTCAAATCAATCAATAAAGACCAATAAGTGTACCAAAGCTCAAATACGTCTGATGATGATGAATCACTCAAATCAATCAAACAAGAAATACATTGCTCTCTCAAATCAATCAATAATAGAATAATTTTGGCAGCAACTCATGGATGTGGAAAGTTCAAACCCACTACCCAAACCAATAAGTGTACTAAAGCTCAAATACTTTTGATGATGATGATGATGATTCAGAAAACACCAAAAGTTTTTACAATGCTCTTGATATATTATGATAGTTATCCACGTTAATAACTATAGGTACCTATAAAATATGATTACCTTTGTTGTTCTAGTATAAATATTGGTTCCTCTAGATAAAATCCATTTCTTCTTTAATTTTATATACCAAAAGAATACCATTGTTTTGTATACCAAAGAGTTTGATGTAGTTGAATGATGGTTCAAACTTGTTGAGGATACAAACTCTGCAATTGAGGATACAAACTCTGCAGCTCCCAGATCAGTTCACAGATCAATTTCAGTCAAGACAGTTCACAGAGTTCAAAGAGCTAGCTCAGGTCTTATTGTATCAATCCTGTGCTGCAGCTATAGCTGAATATATGCTTCAGTTAGTTAGATAGTTTGTTAATAGTTTGTTAAGTGGTTAGTTAGTTAGAGTTAGTTATCTGCTTCTTGTATATATAGAAAGGACTACTGGATAGTTCTGTATGCATTGAAACTGAGTTGAATGAAATATACTTGTTCTGTGTTTTTCATCATGGTATCAGAGCATTGATGCTCTCACGAGCTCCTGATCCATGGCAACTTCATCTTCCCTATCTTCATCTGTTTTATCTTCTTCACTTCCTTCAAACTTAACTCTGCTGATATCCAATCTTTCATCATTTGTCACTGGAAAGCTCGATGGATCAAACTTCATCATCTGGAAAAATCAATTGTCCAACATTCTCAGAGCTACTAATCTTCTAGGTTTTGTTGATGGTTCAACACCATGTCCTTCTCTTACAATTACAGATTCAACAGGAAATGAAGTACCTAATCCAGATCATCTTCAATGGTGTATGATAGATGCTCATCTCTTGAGCTGTATTACTGCTACACTTACACCACCAATCTACTCAACTGTGCTTCAATTTCAGAATTGTTCTGAGATCTGGTCTTCTCTGCACAAGAGATTTACATCTCTGTCTAGATCTCATATCCATCAATTGAAGAACAAGTTGAATCTTGTTTCCAAGAAATTAGATTCAATGGAGGAGTATCTCTCCAAGATTAAGGCCTTAGTCAGTCAACTAGCACTTGCTTCAGTAATCATTGAAGATGAAGATTTGGTGTTAATTACCTTGAATGGTTTGCCGTCTGAATATGATGCTTTCACCACAGCCATTCGTGCTCGATCTGACACTATCACTATGGATGATTTATCATCTCTGCTATGTTCTAAGGCCATTCATTTGGAAGCTAAACACAAAACAGTTGCAGAACCAACTGTTGCATTTTCTTCATTCAAAGGATCTAGATCTGGTACTTCTGCTTCACGAGCACCTCCTTTCACCTATTCAAGAGGCAGATCATCTTATAGAGGCAGAGGAGGTCGAACTTCAGGATCATATAGAGGTAATAGTCGCTATTATAACAACAACAGAGGTAGAGGATGCAATTTCAATCAGATCTCTTCCACTTCAGGTTGTCAAATTTGTGGAGGACTGAGTCATTCTACACTTGATTGCTGGCATCGCATGGATCCTCAATATCAATCTGTTTCACATGCTTCTACTCATTCTCCATCCTCTCAATTTTCTTCTCCTCAGCAACCTAGAGCACATCTTACATCTTCTTTACCTGGTTCTAGTGTTTCTTCACATCTGTCTCAGGTTTCTTCAGATTTTCAGTCTAGTCCTTGTTACTTAGACTCTGCAGCCACTGATCATATTACCAATGATCTGAATCATCTCAGTAACTATCAGGCTTATCCAGGCACAGATCACATGACCATAGGAGATGGAACTTCCATTCCTATTCAGAACATTGGTAAAGGTATCCTTCCTACCCTTCATTATTCTTTCAAACTCAATAATGTTCTTCATGCTAATTCTATGTCTTCTAATCTTGTTTCTGTTCAAAAGTTGGCTAAGGATAATAATTGCATTATTAGTTTTGATGAAGCCAATTTTGTGATTCAGGACAAAGTTACGAAGAGAATTCTTCATCAAGGATCTAATCTCAATGGCTTATACCATTTTCTTCCATCAGTTACTAACACATCTGCTTCTGCTGCCTTTGCTGCTCCAAACACAGCATCACTCACATCTGCTATTACTAATGTACTAGATTCTGTTGTCAATAAGTCATTGCCTACTTCTAGTATTGTATGGCATAATAGATTAGGTCATCCTAGTAGTTTGAAATTTCAGCATCTTGTTCCTCATTTGCAGCTTACTACCAACAAGTCTGTTAAGACACTTGATTGTATTGACTGCTGTATTGCTAAAAGTCATCGTTTGCCTTTTCAATTGTCAAATTCTTCTGTCAATAAACCTCTCTCATTAATACATAGTAATGTTTGGGGTCCCTTTGATTCTACATCTGGCATCAAATATTATGTTCTCTTTGTGGATGATTTTAGCAAATTTACATGGCTCTATCATTTGGCTTATAAAAGTGAAGTATATGATAAGTTTCTTGAGTTTAAAGCTTATACTGAAAAACAATTCTCTACTTCACTCAAGATTCTCAGAACTGATGGTGGTACTGAATACTGTAATAAGAAAATGAAAGTTTTTACCACAGCTCAAGGTATTGTACATCAACTTTCTTGTCCATATACACCACCACAAAATGGTGTGGCTGAGAGAAAACATAGACATCTCACTGAAGTTGCTATAGCCTTGTTACATCATTCCTCTGTTCCTCTTCATTTTTGGTTTGATGCTCTTGCTTGTGCTACTTATTTGATTAACAGATTGCCTTCTTCTAAGTTGCATCACAAATCTCCCTTTGAGGTTTTGTTTCATCATCTTCCAGACTTTGCTTTTCTAAGAACATTTGGGTGTCAATGTTTTCCTTGGTTAAAACCATATAACTCTACTAAGGCTGTGACCTAAATCCCTTACCGTGTGTTTTAGGCTATCATTCTTTTGCTAAGGGTTATAGATGTTTGGATCCCATTTCAGGTAAGGTTTACTTATCCAGGCATGTTGTGTTTAATGAACATGTGTTTCCCTTTGCTATGGCCACACCTACTTCTCCTTCTACTTCCTCTATTTCTTCTTTACCTCAGATTCAGTCTTTCTTCTGGTCTTCTCCAGTTCCTAACTTTACTTCTTCAGCTGCTAATATGTCTTCATCTATTTCTCCCTATATTTCTGCTGCTGCTCCAAGTTCTGCTGCTGTTTCTCCTTATATTTCTGCTGCTGCTCCAAGTTTTGCTGCTGCTCCCATTTCTGCTGCTGCTCCTATTTTCAGCACTTCTCCTTCTAATCAGGTTCAGTTTCATTCTCCTGGTTCTTCTCCACCTGCTGCACCTGTACCTATTCCCATTTCCTCTATTTCCATTGATTTGCCTCTTCCTTCTCCTTCTAATGTCCATCCCATGGTTACTCGATCCAAGTCTTCTTCACATTGTTTGATTCATACTAATTCTTCACAGCCATCTATTGTCTGGTACTTCTGCTTCACGAGCACCTCCTTTCACCTATTCAAGAGGCAGATCATCTTATAGAGGCAGAGGAGGTCGAACTTCAGGATCATATAGAGGTAATAGTCGCTATTATAACAACAACAGAGGCAGAGGACGCAATTTCAATCAGATCTCTTCCACTTCAGGCTACTGCATTTTTCTGGGTAATAATCTTGTCTCTTGGTTCGCTAAAAAGCAACCAACCGTGTCCAGATCTTCTATTGAGGCCGAATATAGGTCTTTTGCTCATACTGCAGCTGAGTTAGCTTGGATTGGCATGCTTCTTCAAGATTTATCGATTGTCTCTCTTGTGCTCCCTACACTTTGGTGTGATAATGTTTCTGCAATTGCCTTAGCCTCCAACCCTGTTTTTCATTCACGCTCTAAACACATTGAGGTAGATTGTCATTTCGTACGTGATCAAGTTCTGGCTAAGAAATTGCTTCTTCAGTACATTCCTACCATTGATCAGCTAGCCGACATATTCACTAAGCCCCTCTCTGTTTCTCGATTTTTGTATCTTAAAACCAAGCTCATGTTGTGTTCCTCTTTCCCCATTCGCTTGCAAGGAGATGTTGAGGATACAAACTCTGCAGTTGAGGATACAAACTCTGAGCTCGAATCGATTTTTCAGAGATCGATGATCAAAAAGCGATCACAGAGTTCAAAGAGCTAGCTGAGGTCTTATTGTATCAATCGTCTTTGCGCCTGTCTTTGCGACTATAGTGAATATACTTGCTTGATTAGTTAGATAGTTTATTAATAGTTTGTTAAGTGGTTAGTTAGTTAGAGTTAGTTATCTGCTTCTTGTATATATAGAAAGGACTACTGGATAGTTCTGTATGCATTGAAACTGAGTTGAATGAAATATACTTGTTCTGTGTTTTTCATCAAAACTAATACAATAGGAATTGGACCCAAACACCAAGATCAAAGCTGAAATTATGCAAAATTAGCTTTTAGGTCTGAAGCACTATGACGTCATTCTTGTAATATTTTATGTATTTATTTTGTTTCTCTTGTTGACACCCTTGAGAAGTTTCTCATCCTTTTCTTCATTATTTCTTCCTCACCTTTTACTTTTATTAATTTCTTTGTCGGTGAAGAACAATTTTGGTAGTGGTCGTCCAGCCATCACATAGGCAAACCCCACATACCAAGCAGTAAACACCACATATAGCTCAAACTCAAACCCAAGAAATCCCAATGTAACAATTATATTTTATTGCCTTGACATGCCAATCTCAAAAATCTAGCAGTAAATTGTTGATGTTGTCTGATTTTTATTAACTTTATTCTAGTTTCAATTTTGAAAATTGTTGAACTGTTCAAATCAATTTGATTTCTGATTCTAAAGTTTTGATTATAGCTCTAAACTGAACCGAACCGTTATATATTTATTTATTTATTTGTATTATTTTTATATGTAAAAATAAGAATATAGAAATTACTAGTGACATTTTAAACATTAATTTTGATTGTAAAATTGATAAAATTTAATCAACTTAACTAAATTAATTATTTTTAGTATGTTTAGGAGTATAAAATATATACTATATTTCTTGTTATATAAATTTGGTAGTTATAAGGTGGAAATTTTGCAGGTTTTCTTTTGGTGATTTGGTAGTCATTTGGTGATTTTCTCTGTAGTTTCAACTCTTATTAATTTTGTATATATCATTTTTTTTTTCAATCGATATACACGGTGCAATACATGTTGATAAACATGTCTTTTGCCTAATCCCATTTTTTTATTTGTCATTTATGTTCATGAAATCAATTTTAAATTTAAAAATATCCTAGTTATGATATAATGGCATTTTTTTTTATTCCATTGAAGTAGTCAAAAACTAACTAACAGTGTAAAAGAGATATATAGTCCTCTCTGCTATTTGATTTTATTCCTCTTAACATCTGAAAATTATTAGAATGTTTAATGCACAAGTCAAACAATATTAATGTTCGCGTTCATTTTTTTTCAATGTTCATTTTAATATGTTGTACTCTAACTATATATGAGGTTGTATAAATACACATACACACATATGTATATCGTTACATATTAAGCAATACTATATTGATATAATTTTTGTACAAAAAAAAAACTCTGAAGTCCAATTTGAAGCAAACAATCAGAGTATCAAAAAAAGCATTCCATACACATCACAATCAACACAATTCCCAATTCCCAATTTTCCTTTCACTTTCTTACTTTTTCTCACCAACCAAACACAAAAATAAAATAGCAAAAAACAACAGCTAACAAGACAGCTATACTAGAGAAGCACTAATGTAACAGCAGATATACCAATGTAACAGCAAACTAGAACACATATACAGCAAAACAGAGCACAGGTACACCAGAGTAGCACACATATACAGAAGCACCAGATTAGCAAAATGCAACAAATTAGAAGATTAGCATAAAATATAACTCTAAATTTTCCATCATGTTTATATTAGCTTCATGTAGATGATTTCTATGAAATCTTGAAAATGAAACTTTCTATTTACGTAGCTTCATGTAGAGAGAGAGAGAGTACCGATTTGAGCTTGAAATGCGAGTAATCGAGGGGTCAAAGTTCAAATCTAAGCTTCTAAAAATCACCGAATCTCTGAATCTCTATCTGAATCTTCGATGGAGCTTAGATCTGAATCTTCGATGGAGCTTCAAAATCGCTTTGATGGAGTTTCGAAATCGCTTCGATGGAGCTTCGAAATCACTTCGATGGAGTTTTGATCTGAATCTTTGATAGAGGTTAGATCTGAATCTTCGATGGAGCTTCGAATATCTGAATCTTCGATAGAGGTTAGATCTGAATCTTCGATGGAGCTTAGAGAAGGTTGAGAGAGAGAAAAAGAGAGAGAGAGAGAGATGGCTCAGATTCAAAATGATGTATGCGTATAAGGGTTGAGAGAGGGCCCAGATACAAAATAAGGTTTGAAAAGACGCATGTGGCTACCGCATTCGGAGGCGTTTTAAACGACTCCTATTATAAAACGGTGTCGTTTTGGTTAAAAGAATATGCGGCGTTTATAAAACGCCGTTAAATATTAACAATAGTGACGTTTAAAAAAACGTCGTTAGAAAAACGTCACCATGTCTCCTTTTTTCAGCAGTGTGCTCCCTTTTCTTTTTTCTTTTTTTTCATTTTGAGTCTTCACATTGCATATGTTTCTCCAACAATTTAAAGCATGAATATAGGCTTGTATATTAACATCACTAATTAAACTTTTGTGTGACCAAAATATAGTAATTAAGCACGTGTTTTATTTTAATGGTCAAAATGGATGGTAAAATAAGTTGGTTAATGGAAATTTTGCACGTGAGATAATTTTTTTCTATCATGTTCTCCTTTTTATTTTATTTTCTTTTTTAGCGTCACTACTGTCGTAGTAGTGTGATATTCAATTAAACATTTGTCTTTTTCCTAAACTCAATCATTGTCGAATGTGTCACGCTAAAAAAAATGTCCATAACAGCTCCTTCAACGAACTCTAAGTCAACTATGTATCACGACAAAAATAATCTTTTTATGCTTATAAATGCCAATATTTATTGGGATTATGATGTGGAACACACGTTTTATATTTTAAATGGATAACAAATTCCTTTAGAAAATTCCTTCTTTGTTTTTCGAGAACTAATAGTTAGATTTTCTATCGAAATTAAGAGTGACAAGACAAAACATGTTTCCTACTTTTGTGTTTGACAATTTGCATTGTACTTTTGCATGTAATGATATTTTATTTCCAAAATACTTATTATATTACTTTCAGGAACTACAATAACGTATTTCAGGCAAGTGAGATGACTTACTACTTTCAATTTGCTTTATTATTTCATGGGATTATGCCCATCCATTTAGAGCTTAAAAGACAATGTTAAATGTTTTGAATCTAATTATTATTATTATTTTTTAAAAATACTTTGAAGCAAATATATGTATAAGAAGATGCATTGAGAAACTTTATTGAACGAACACAAATACAATAGTAGTAAATAAATCTTGCACAATTTAGTTAATTAGTAGGGAAAAAGAATTTGTCAGTTAGAAATTAATTTTCTAAACATTTCCATTTAACAAATGTGAGGATATTTTGTTATTTTTTGGTAGGTGACATAAGCATTATGTTATACTTGAAAGCTAGTGATACAACTTCCAAATTAATCATGGTTATGACAATAAAGCATAAAATGAAATTATGGTCACATAATCTCTACCCGGGAAAAAGATTTTACTTAGAGCCATGCATTTAGTATTATTAGCATATAATATTTTGGACAAAAGAGTAAGAAATAATAAATCATTTTAAAAAATTCTAAAAATACATACAACTAAGCAAGTCTTCCTTCCTTTACCATGCACCATGCAAGAATACATGGACCTCATTAATTAGTGAAATAAGATGCAAGTTTATCATAGACAAAAAAAAAAAATGAGAAAAATAAAGAAAGAAAACTACTTCAATAGTTTTCTTTGTATGGAATGGATTTTATTTTTAATATACCACCACTAGGGATAAAGGTTTATCATCTTACAACTAAGCAAGCTAGCAAAATCTCACCCCCGCTCCTCACATATATGAGAAACCATTAATCTCCATTAACTAAAGTATTTATGTTTGTGTGTATGCATCAATTTATCTATATATAATTTTCTTGTTGCAACATTCTACTCCATTTTAACTCTATTCCAAATTCTTTGATAAGCAAAAAAATGGAGATACCACATCTTTGCAACAACCTTGATGAACCATCATGGTTCTTTATCTCTTCGCCACCTCCACCAATGCATACCGAGTGGACTTTTGAAGAGAACAAGTTGTTTGAGAACACTCTTGTTGAGTTCGACCTTAATTCTATAGACTTATTTGAGAAGATTGCTTCCAGGATTCCCGGAAAAACAGTTGATCAAATCAAAGAGCACTACGAATCACTAGTTAAAGATGTTGAGATGATTGAATCAGGTTTTGTTCCATTACCTGATTATGAAATAATTAAGAATGATGGGAATGGATCAACCCCTACAGTGCAAAACAACTTTAATTATCAACAAATGAGGAAAGGCGGTCCTTGGACTAAGGAAGAACATGGGTTTGTTTCTCCAACCTTCATATATTTTGCCATTTATATGTCATTTGTTTTGTTTTTTTAATTTCACAATTTGATTTGGTCTGGACTTGAATGCCCTTGGCATTAAAATTTAAATTTGCATCTTATTCCATGAAATCAGGTTTAATGCAATGAAATGACCTATGCATTCTGTAACAAGGGCCATCTATGATTTTAATATAATAGCTAATAAAATTAATAGCTAGAGTTCATAATTCAAAATTTTATTTTTTTCATAATTTATGAATGCATAAAGTTATGTATCTAGAAAAGTAATGTATCCAAATTCAATTTTTTATGGTGGTACATTTCTAATGAATCTAAAGCACAAATCAATTTTTCTCATTAAATTTTAAATAGAAATTCTAGATATGTAGCATTACTTTGCCGATTGATAAACTTCTAAAAAATTTCCATGAGCCTGTTAATTAACACCTATTCTATTCTTAGAGAAAAATTATGTAAGAAACAGGAGATAAGAAAGAGTAAAATTTCAGTACAATATAAATCATGCCTTTATTTTTATGCGGAAGTAAATCGATAATGATTGTCATTTTTTGTTTTTCTTTCGAAAGAAAGAAAAAATTGCTATTTTTACTCACTGCGGAGGAGTTTGAGCGTTTTTTAAAAATAAATTTTTGAGTGATTTTTTACTTTAATTGATAATTTCCTGAACTTTAAATGAATAGATTTAACCAAAACTTGATATGCAAGTCCTAACCTTTGCTTCATTGATTGATTAGGAAAAAGTCCTCCTGCTAGCTATTATTACAAAAACAAACAAACAAAAGGACAAAAAAAAGTTTAAAAACTTCGGAATTGAAAGATGTGGGGGATAGAAAAGCGCGGGCAGTTCTCGGTGACCCTTCCTACTGACCCCAAAACGACGTCGTTTTGGGGGCAAATTTTCAAAAAAAAAAACGCAGAGGAAGAGGGAGGAAGGAGGAGGAAGGAGGGAGGAGGAGGAGGAGGAGGAAGGAAAGGACCGGACTGGAGGGAGCCATAATCACAGGGGGAGGAGGAGGCGGAGGCGAGGCTAGACGGCGGTCGGAGCTGCTGCGACGAGCGACGGCGGAGAACTATCGGGAAGCTGCGACGGCGGGCGGCGAGGCGACGAGCTGCGACGGCGAGCTCGCAGCCTCCTTCCTCCTCCCTCTTCCTCTCCTTTCTCTCTCTTTCTCTGCGTGTTTTTTTTTTTTTTGAAAATTTGCCCCCAAAACGACGTCGTTTTGGGAGTTGCAGGAAAGGGCCGCCGAGAAGGGTCGCCGAGGATCCGGATTCAGAAAGACGTGGGTCCACCCTTGTCACATCACTCTCTAAGAAAAATTCCTATTCCATTAAATTTTTTGTGAACCTAATAATATATTGTATTATTACATTCAATCAGATTCTCTACGGTCCAGTGGTTGTTTGGGTTTGTCACATCACAAATCTTTGATAATTTAAATTATTTAATATATAAAATAATATTTTATTTTTATAAAAAATCACGTTAATTGAATATCGATAGTTAATTAATCAGATCAAATTTCTGTCAATAATTTTTTTTTAAAAATCAAATTTATCATTGACAGAAATATGATTTGATCAAGTGACTCTCGATATTCTTTTTTTTTTTTTTTTTTATCGGCAAATGTTAGTTGTTAGTTGTTAAGTTAGCACCTATGAGAGAAAATCTTTCCATCATTGACAAAACACATAAGTGCTTCCACTCTCTTAATTCAATCTCTCTAAGGGAAATTGAACCCATGACCTCCTTGACACTAAGCCTTAAGAAAAGCATGATAACCAACTAGGTTACGTAAGTTCTACACATTAAACGATTCGAATTATCGAAATCTAACTTGTGATAAGCCTCCACGGGCCAAAAGCAAAAGCTTGACCCGTAAGCAGAAGCTTGGCCCTTATTACATTTCATTTATTTCTTTAGTACACTTGAATTTAGTTTATTTTGCAATAATTAATATGTTATTCTTATATATGATTATGAGCTTTCTTTATTCTTTCTATGATTTGATTTTCCTCAATCTAAACAGGAACTTTCTAATTGGATTGGCAAGGTTCGGCAAGGGTGACTGGAGGAGTATTTCCAGACATTGTGTACAGACTAGGAACCCGACCCAAGTTGCTAGCCATGCCCAAAAGTATTACATCTGCCTCCAGAAATCTAATGTTGCCCACAAAATGCCAATTCAACCATGGCTTTGTCTTCCGTTCGTTAAAGCCGGTGATCGTGACGCTTCCACCTCGACCATCATCTACCCAAATCCCATTTCATCCATACGAGCTCATAAGCGTGAAGTAACAATATGCAAATTCAGTGTGTTTTTTTACATATACTGCATTTTGTGTTTTAAGTGGTGTTCATTTTCTACTGCAAAAATGTTGAATCGAATCATTATAGACTGTGTGAAAATTGGATATTGTTGGAGACTTGAAGTTAAGTTTTATGGAAGTGCTACGACTAAAGAAATAACTATTCGTTCAATAGTTAAGACTTAACCTAATAATTTTAAAGTTTTGAGAAGTCTTGAGGCCACCACTTTATGCATTATGTCAAAGGTTAGGTACATTAATGTGTACTAATTTAGAATATATATTAATGTGTGTTAATTTAGCATTGTTTTTTTCTAAGACTACTTTTGGATGACCAACCATTGCTATTAGGAAGGAAACGTAAGCCTCAATAAATTTAACCAAAACAAATTAAGTCTTGGTTTCTAATCAAGTAATATCAGCTATACGAATCATTAATTTTTATTGTTTAAGGTTCTGAATTCGAAGCCTAATTTACTCTTGATACCAAAACCAAACCAAACCAAACCTTAACTCACATCAAATGGAGTCGGCTATATGAATTCTTATTCTCCACGCAATCCTATCAAAGGCCATTTCATTAGTCAAATTAAGAAAATCTATATCTCTATTTACAACGCTAGCCAATGTTAATCTAGACCTACCGCGTCCCCTAACACTCTCATCTACCATTACAGTATCGTATCTCTTCTTCTTCTTCTTTTGATCGGCAAAAGAGAAGCTTTATTGATGGAAAACATAACAAGTATGATACTTACATCAATAAAGAAGAGGGTGCAAAAAGCATCACAGTGAAACAAATTGATCCCAACTAGGTTGGCGCCAAGATGCACACCAAATCATCTGCTAGCACACACTCAAGGCTCCAAGTTAGTGAGAAACCAACAAACAGAGCGGAACAAAAACAGAACAAACAGAAAAAAACAGAACAAAACACTCCAAATCGGTCAAAGCGAGAAGCGGATGAGACCCTTTGGATGTTAGATGGTCAATGACAGAAGGTCATTAACATAGGTCATTAACAATATCGTATCTCTTCACTACTGCCTCATTTGGTCTCCGTTGAATATGACCAAACCACTTAATCGATTCTCTCTCAACTTATTTTCTATCGGTACTTCTCCTATCCATTTCCCGAATACACTCATTTCTAAGTCTGTCTTGTCTAGTCTTGCCACACATCCACCTTAATTTTCTCATCTCAGCCACACTCATCTTATCTACATGTTATTTCTTGGTTGCCCAACACTTCATCTCATACAACATCACTGGTTTAATAGGCGCTCTATAGCACTTACCTTTTAGTTTAGTGGGTATTCGTTTATCGCATAGTACCCTAGACGTACTTCTATACTTACACCATCCCGCCTTAATTCTATAGGCTACATCCGCATCAATCTCCTTCACTGTTATGATAATCAACCATAAATAATAAAAATGTTCACTCTTAAGTAGTTCTTGGCTTTCAATCTTCACTTTTCCTCTACTTTCATTGTTACTGTTACTAAATTTACACTTGTCATTCAAAAAAAATTTACACTCTATGTATTCTATCTTAGTTCTGCTTATCCGGAATCCTTTAGATTCAAGAACTTTTCTCTAAATCTCTAACTTTGTGTTAAATCTTTCTCTAGTCTCATCCACTAGCACGATATTGTCTACAAAAAGCATACACCATAACACGTCATCCTGAATATTTATCATCAACTCATCTATAACTAAAGTGAAAAGATAAGGACTTAAGGTAGATCCTTGGTGTAACCCTACAGTGATAAGAAATTCATTTGTCTCTTCAGCAGGCGAGTGGTCACCACCTCTTCATACATGTCCTTAATTATATCAATGTAACCTTTTGTTACCTCTTTCTTCTCTAACACCTATCATATTATATCTCGGGGTACTCTATCATATATTTTTGCAAGATCGATAAATACTATATGAATATCTCTTTTCTTTTTTCTATACTTTTCTATTACTCTTAATACATTGTATTTAATTTGTCAATACAAAAGTGCATATCTACTGTCTTAAATTTGTGAAAAGGTTTATAGAGGTAAAGAAAAAGGAAAAGAAAAGTTAATGAAGTAGATTTTTTTTCACTTTTCCTTTTTTTTTTTCCACCATTAAGTAGTGTGCATCTCATTGTCAACATAATAGATTATTTCATGTAATATATATTGCAATATGTACTTCGTTATAAGGTCAAGAATCACATGTACCTTTCTCTCCGTTCTTTTTGTCCCAAATTTTGTCTCTCTACAATATATACAATTAAACTAAAAAAACTCATCTCATAATACACAAATGATTTGGCACAACAAAAAAGACGATAGAGAATTTCTAATCACATAACATTCCACTTCGTGTCAAATGTGGAAAGTGAAGGTTGGAAATGTGGTTGTTAAGACGGGTAGAGTCGTTGATCTCTCGTCGGCAGTTTGTGTTTTTGATGTGTGCCTCGGATGCTCTCTTCCTTGGCCTCCTTTTATTGATGTAAATTTAGTGTACTTCTATTTTAACTATGTCATCAGTTTAAAGATGGTATTAACTTGTCTTACATCAATAAAACTGTCTTTCACTTATCATAATAAATAAATAAATAAAATGGAGTGAAGCTAAATAATTTATTTTCTTTATTAATTACAATTACATCACATGTAGGGTTATAGGTTTCACTCTTCTAAACCTAAAAAACATCCCATTTCATCTTTGCTCATGCAAACCCTTGTTGATTTGAATCTCTGAGTGATGGAATAATGCGGCCAAAAGATTGTCGAAGCTCAGCTCTAGCAGATAGGCTAGCAGTAAGTTTGGCTATAACAAAACACTTGGCATAATGATACGAATCAGGCTTTAATGCGTTCATATATAATGTCAAATTATTCCGTTATATGCTTTTTTTTAATAGATAATTCGTTATTAAGTATTCTGTGCGAGTTTGAAATATGGTACACCTATCTAAAAACTTAACACATAAATCACCTCAAGATGAATATGTTCATTAATTTCATGTCCATGTATACCCTTCTAATGTTTGCTCTTGCAAACTCTAAAATTCTTTACTTAGGCTGTAAGAAATGATAAGCGTTAAAATTTTCTTGCCCAACAGGACAAAGGTAGAGATCTTCCAGGAGGAGATTATACAGAGAAAACCAACCAGCATCACCAAAGTTGACTTTGCCCAATACTTTCATATTACAATTTTACATGCCTCACATTTGGCTGCAGAAGTGAAACACACGTGTTCATTTGATGTAAAAATTAAATGTCACTCAAAAACAGGAAAATTACATTAAATTTTCAAGGTGGTTGCGTATTGTTTGAGCAAGGTGGTATTGGTTTGATTTGGTTTGCATGGCCTCCCCAAAAGATTCTTTGTCTTTTCTTACATGCTTCCTTCTCTGTCAATTACCTTGGATTTGCGTTTTTCTCTCTTTTTCTTTCATTTTATTTTGTAAGAAACTCACTCAATAGATAAATAAGATGATTTCTCCAAAAATATAATCGTAGTCCAATAAATGAAACGCTCTTGTTAAAATGGAGTTTGAATAGGGTAAGGTATATGTTATCTTATCCCATTATTAGAGAGATTATTTTTGTAAATCAAACTTGCGCCGCTAGAAACAATAACAGAATAGTTAATAATAATGATGATGAAAATTAGAATTATACACCTATTTGACGTTTGATACCCATTGTCCGTTGTAATTATTATTCGTTCCATCTAAAGAAAATTGGTTTGCAAAATTATTTTTAATTTTTGAAAGAAAAAAAAAAACCCTATTTTATGATTTCTTTCATAGAGACTTAAAGTACTTCATCAATCAATTTATAATTTTGATTATATTAAATTCATAGATATTAGTCATTAAATCATTTCCATATTTTTTTTGAAGACAAAATAAACTCTTCCTTGACATAAGGTGACACTACTTTGGCTTAAAAATTAAACTTACTTTTTAAACTCAATGATATGGCAGTCTATTAAAATATTTAAGATAGGGGTATTTTGTACTTTTCGAATCTCTCTCGATGCATGTCATCTTCTTGTACCTTTAATTTCATGCTGTTAATGAAATTTTTCTTTACTAATAAAAAAAAAAATTAGAATATTTAAGATAACTCTCTCTTATCTTCTCTAATTATTAACTAATCATCTTAATTTTATGGCCCTGTTTGGTAGAGCTGTAGGAAAGTGCTTATAGCTTATAACTGAATATAAGCTGATTTCTGACTTATAAATCAAGCATCTCCTGCCCCACTCAAAGAATAAACTAATTTCTGACTTTCAAAAAGCTATAAGCTAAACCAAATACATCAAAATAGCTTAAATTAAGCTGAAAGCTGAAATAAACAGTTTTTAAGCTGCACCAAACAGACACTATATATTATTAAGTCTAAAAAGTAAGAATAGAAAATAAATTTGTATATCATTTTCTTTTACGAAGCCTTGCCAACATTGTTTTACTCATTTTCTCTTTCCTTCTCTTGGCCAAATCTCTTCTTTATTCTTTTGGGTTCTCTCTCGTTTTTGTTTTAAATAAGTCCATTGTTTTTGTTGCATTTTGTGCAGCTAAATAAAAAACATCTCGCAAGATCCTCTGTTATTTATAACAAGTAGATGTAACACCACGATCCATTGATTTTGTTCATGCCCATTTTGGTAAATTCATTACCCTTTCCATCCTATAAGTATCAATTGACTGACTCTGAAAATTTGGAAAATGACTAGAGATCCAAGAAAATGAAGAAATGCTTCACAACAACTCTCAGTTGTGTGCAAGCTAGTTAGTGAATACCACAAGATCTCTCTCTCTCTCTCTCTCTCTCTCTCTCTCTCTGATTATACACACCGTTTTCTGTTGGTATGAAACCCTGGATATACAAGAAATGGAATGGCCAGACATATATGAACCAACTGCTTCAGACTCTTATTTGTTGTCATCTTTGACACCCCAATTTGAAGTTGATGATCAGCAGTACTCTAAAGAGTGGACTTTTGAAGAGAACAAGTTGTTTGAGAATGCTTTGGCCGAGTTCGGCCTTGACTCTCCAGCCTTCTTCGAGTATGTTGCTTCCAGGCTTCCCTGCAAGTCCATGAAAGAGATCAAAAGGCATTACGATAGCTTACTCGAAGACGTGGAGATGATCGAAGCCAGTCTTCTTCCTATCCCTAATTATGTGAACACCGAGGGAAGTGAAGGAGGTAACAGTGCAGAGAGTAGTAGCATGAATGATCAAGAGAAAGGATCTCCGAGTACTAAACCTGCTCGAAGGACGTGCCCCAGTCATCTGAGGAGAAAAAGTGTTCCATGGACTGAAGAAGAACACAAGTATATATACTCTTCATAAGCCATTAATCTTTAATTTCCTTTTTGAAAGTTTCGGTTTGGTTTGGAGTAGTACTAATATTTGTTCCTTTATTGAGCAAGGTTGGAAATTCACAGCTTTGTATGTTTGCAGGTCTTGGTGGATTTTCAGTCTAATCTGTTAAGAATTGCATGCTTTGGTTACAAAAAAAAAAAAAAAAAAAAAAAAGGGAAAATTTTGCAGGCTAGGTTTTTTTGTGTTAGATGACGTCAATCTTGGTGCTTGATCAGATTATTCTCTAGTTTTCTTGGCTTTCTTATGACAGTTTCATCACTTTCATTAAATCTTATAATTGAATTCAATGAGTTTAGTTATGATGTTTCCAGTTATATTCAAGTTCTTTGATTGAGATAATCTTCTCTTATTTTGTCCTCTCCCCCCGGCCCCCCGGGGTACACAATCTTTTTTTAAATGTGAATTCGAATGAAGATTGGACCCTTAAACATCTCTCGCTGATTTATTATTATTTTGGTTCTTTGCATTGTTATGGGCATTTTCTCTTTGTTGCATTTAGCCCATTGCTTGTTTTCTTGTTTCAATTTTTATTTTTATTTTTTGTCTGTTTTGGGCGTGTATGTACATGTCTGCAGGTTGTTCCTCATGGGACTAAACAAATATGGAAAAGGAGACTGGAGGAGCATATCCAGGTACTATGTTGTGACCAAGACCCCAACTCAGGTTGCTAGCCATGCTCAGAAGTTCTACAGGCGGCAAACCAACAACACCCCTATTGACAGGCGCCGTCCCAGTATCCATGACATCCGAACCGTCAGTTCCTCCTTTCTCCCAATGCCTGACTGGCGCAATGAACTACTACAGCTGCCCGTTCCGATGCCCAATCTCTATGATGCTAACTATGGCATGGTTCCCGAGCACAACAACAACAACTTCGCTACAAAGACCCCGGTTTTCCCACCAGGACATAACAGCAACTTCAATGGTTGTGAACTGCCCAACTTTGCTGCGGAGACCCCGGTTTTCCCTCCAGGACCTAACAACAACTTCAATGGCTATGAACTGAACAACTTTGCTACAGAGACCCCGAATTTCCCACCGGGACCCTCTGCATTCCCTATGGCCAACTCCATGATCAACCAGCCCACCGGCGCGTACCCTCATCCATCGTACCAATTCCCTTATCCGATGAACTATCCTTGACATCAAACTAAGCTTTGAGACACCAACCAGGCAGTGCTGTTGATCTTTTCTTTTTTGCTTTTAATTTTGGAAAAACTTAAGATGAAATGAAATAATATAATAACATATGTAATAACTAGCCTTATCAAGGCTTACAACCTCAGTTAATTAAAGTCTGATTTGCAATGCAACAGCTATCTTTTTTCTGATTTCCTTATGCTGGATTAACTGTGTGAATTAACATATATACTGCAAAAAGTTACTATATAGATTCAAATAAGTGCTATCTAATAAGAGGAAACTTCTCGCTCTTATAGTCTTATTTTAAATTTTTGTAGTTCACATATATAAAAACTTTCTAAAGATCTTTTTACTTTCTAAACTCAGTAAAATCAACCTAATGAGTGAAAATCAGCTATCATCTGTAAGGAGTTTTTAAAAAACAAAACAAAACAAAAAGTACTAATTTCCCCTTTTTTGAACACAAAATTGTATTTAAATGTATGTGCTTTTTTCGAAATTTCGCGTATAAAATCCAGTTGGAAAATATATATATATATATACATAATTGATGCGGGCATTGCGTTTTTAGTACATTCATTATCTCTCTAATAATAATTCCAAGGAAAGATACATGGGGAAGTTATAAATCAAGTCAATTTTTCAAAAATAATTACATAGACATGAAAAAATTTATGACTTTAGTAATTAAAATTTACCATTAATTTGGAAAAAAAAAAAATCAACCTTCAACTGATTTGTTATTTCCCCAAGATACATTTTTATTGACATTGTTACTATATAAATAGTCTAATACTTGTAAATTAATAGAATAACGATTGACTAGACACCCTCATAAGAGATGGTGGCTGATATTGTGAAGAGTATTCTTTGAATAAACTTGAAGAATAAAAAGCATGTAGCTACTATGGAATTAAGAAATACTTTTCGTGATATAACTTGGTGAATAAGGGCATAGTCAAAAGAATCTTAGGATGCCTCGATGAATGTCGTTATGCAATTCTACTTGAGGAACATAACGTGCAATCATTATCATGCCCATCAAAATTCAAGATTCAGGTGTTTTTGAAGAAGAAGAAGATTCAATAGTGATTCTTCAAGTCAAAAAGAATATTGGCTCATGTCGTTTGGATATTGACAAAAATCACAAAGTTGCGATTTTCATTTTTGGTTGTACGCACAATATGATTTCACATGAGGCTATCAAATACTTGGCCTTTAAAAGAGTAAAAACAATGCTTCTACGCTTCATCGGTTTCCTAGTCCACGAAATTATACGAGTAAGAAATTGTCAAATAACATGAGAAAATTATAGGCGGTTAGAGGATAAATAAATTAGAGACATTTCAAAGCAACACATGGTATAGTTAACAAAGAAGAATAATTACCATAAATTGTCAATAAAGATGGTTTCAAAGCGACACATATCTTCCATTAAACTACAACGTGATGTCGATGGATATCACAACAACTTAGGCCTCGTTTGGCAAGAGGCTAAAATAGCCAATTAGCCAAAAAGTTACCTTTTTAGCCAAAAAGCCAACAACCCATACCAAAAAGTCAAAGATTCCCTTTTCTCTCTACTTTTTGCACGTCGTTTCGTAATTAGCCAAAAAGTTGGCCCAAACATATAGGTTTTTCTTACCAACCTTTTTAGCCAATTAGCCAAAAAATTACTAAATTAGCCTGTTCCCAAACGAGGCCTTACTTTGTGGATGGTTGTGAGATTGATTAGAAACAGTTAATATGATTAGAAATGATTGATATCTGGGATTATTTGAGATGATCTAAATATGTGTATTTTTGACTTTTTATAAAAAGATTTGTAGAAAAAAAATAAAAATGTATTGTGACATAAATAAGTATATTTATCTAAATATAAGTACACTTATTTAGGAGATTACAAACAAACTCGTAAGCGCCAGCCATGGTAATGCATCCTCAAGTCATACAATTCATGCATCCTTATCCTATTCATAGTAGCTTGATGGATTATGACTAAGAAATTGTACTTTTGGCAACTAAATTTTTAGTTGCCAAGATTCAGATTTTGGTCACCAAAAAGTTTTCCGACTAACTAGTCTGGTCACCGGTTTGGTCATGGCAAGACGGTCGGGGAAGGTATTGGCAACTAAAAAAAATTTAGTCATCGAAAGTTCTAAATTGGCGACTAAACAATAGTCGCCAAAAGTAAAGATATTGGCAACAAAAAAAAAGTTTAGTCATTGTTAGGCTAAATTGGCGACTAATCTTTTAGTCGCCAAAAACTTTCAAAAAAATTTTATATCGCATTTTCAGCGACTAAAACATTTAGTTGCCAAAACTAAAATTATTTAGGACGACTAATTTATTTAGTAGCCAACCAGTTTTTTTTTTGTTCATCTTATTTTTTTTAGCTACTAAATGTTTAGTCGCCTAAAGTATAATTTTTTTTAACTACTAAAAATTTATTCGCCTAAAGTCTATTTTTTTATTTGGCTACTAAAATTTTAGTCGCCAAACTTTTTTTTTTCATTTTATTTATTGTTAGCTACTAACTCAGTTGGGCAGTCCTGAATTCTGGTGTATTATTAAGTTTCAATTCTATTTTGATACAGTTGTCAGACAGAGGAGTGTCCATCTGCATTCTTGGTATGCACTCAAAATTTGCAGAGGTGGCTGGTTCAGAGGAGGTTGATTCAGAGTTTGCAGATTCAGCTCTGGTCTAATTGAATAGTTAGAATGTACTCCATAATTGGAGTGATGAACAGTGCTTGACAATTTTGAAGAATTGCTATAAAGCATTGCCAAAGAATGGGAAGGTGAACATTATAGACATTGTGTTGTCAGAGACTCCAGATTCTAGTTTTGGTGCTAAGTATGCAACCCAACTTGATAATGTGAGGTTACTTCAATTTGGAGGAAAAGAGAGGACTAAGAAAGAATTTGAGTTAGCTTCTGCTGGGTTGTTTGGGTTGACTATGCTGCTGGGTTGTTTGGTGCTTGAATTAGCTTCTTGATTTCACTAAAGCCTTTACTGCTGGTCTGCTGGTGCTAGAGTTAGCTTGAGTTGTTTGCTGGTGTGCTGAGTGGTGTGGGTTTCCAGTCATGGTCTGAATTCTGTGGCTGCCTATTCCTTCATTTCTTGGTTGCTGATCTGTTATGCTTTTCTTCTTGTTTTCTTTGTTGGTTTCTCACCAACTGGAGCTTGGAGCTTCATTTAGTTCCAAACTCCTCTTTATTGATATTCTGTATCTGTTTTGCATGCTTTCATCAATAAAGATCTTCTTTGCCGATCAAAAAAAAAAAAAACTATTTAGTCGCTAAAAATATTTACTACTTTTTTGGCTACTAATTATTTAGTGGCCAAATACATGATTTTTTTTTTTTTTTAATTTGTCCATAACTTGTATGTATTTCGTGCAACCTACACCATGTATATAAACAAAACAATACATATATTATCAATCATTTCGTAATTTGCATCCATTTCACTTCTAACCATTCAAAAAAGAATAACTTTTAATGTCAAATTCCATGCAAACTACGTATATTCTAATCTAAAATAATAATTCCATACAAAACAGAGAATCATACGAAAACCATTATATCCGTATAGACTCTGGGGATGACAGTGAACTTTTGAAAAGTCTGTCCAATATTGAACCTCATTTTTCTAGAGCTTTAACTATATCCTTATCTTGAATGTCACTATAAAAAGCATACTTCTCGCATTCAGGTGACTGCTGCAGTGTTGTTTTGGTGCATTCAGAATCTTGGAAGTAGTGTTGTTTTGGTGCATTGAGAACTTGGAAGTAGTGTTGTTCCAGGCGTTAGTTCAATTTCCAGGTGTTTTTGTCGCTCTGTTTGGAAGTAGTAGCTTTGACAATCTTGGAACATTGGATATAAGCATCAATGATTTTCATGGAGGGGAGTTTGCAAGGGATTAAAGCTACTGCTGCAGCTTTGGTGTTGTCTTCAGGGGATTAAAGATGCTACAGCTTTGGTTCTTCGTTCTTCTTTCTTTTTTTTTTCCGTTGGTCTCTCACCAACTTGGGGTGCTAGCAAATGATAGGGTGAGCTCGGTGATGCCAACCTAGTTGGGATCATTTAACGCACTTTGATGCTTTTGCACTTCCCTTTCCTTTGTTGATGTAATTTTTCTTGTACCTTGTACTTGTTTTTTCATCAATAAAGTTTCTTTTTGCTAATCAAAAAAAAAAAAAAATGCATACTTCTCGCTGTTGTTACCATTTGTCATATGTGATTTCTCCTGCTCCTCTTTGTATAAAATTTACAAAAATAAGTTTTTTTGCGAGGTTCAGATACATGAGTGGAGAGATCAGCAGTCCTACATGTTGGCAAAGTGAATATTAGATCCTAGTCATTAAAACTCAACTCTTACTGATCCAATCTTTACATTCAAATGGACAAAGAGAGACACCTTCTATATGTATAATAAATCAATAACACTACATAAAAACTCACATTGTCCCAAAACAACACAAAACCCCACATAATTTTCCATCACCACCATTACAAAATGAGCAAATTTCACAAAACCATTGACTCCCAAATCTATAACCCATTAAAAAAATAATGTTTTCAGAAATTCCAAAAAAAAATACAGAAATTTCAATGAAACAAATTGATATCCACTTCATTATTCAAACATATCAACTATACAAATCGAAATCAATAGAAATCATCAATTGGGACATTAAACAAAAGATCCAAAGCTAACCTGTTAGTGAATAGCATTCCAACACACAAGCATCCAATACTCATTCAATAGTTAGAAAGCTCAATTGAGAACCATTTCGAACTATGAGTGAACTCAGGTCAAGTGATTAAGAGCTTTGACCACCTATGGATGCATCACAAATTTATGTTCCTCACATACTTATGTAAAATTGTAAACTTACAGAAAATGTTTAAAGCTTGAACATGGTATGCAAATAGTCCACAAACATCACTCAACAGCCACAAAGTTTGCTTAATGATCATCACAAAGAGTTCCAATGGAACTTTGTAACCTGTTAGACTACTCTTATTACACCATGGAGCATTAGACTTTCATTTTACCTATAGAACACAGCTAATGCCATTGTATAATTACAAACTCGCTTTATGTAATCTCTACACTCAAGTGCATATTTCAATCACTAAAGTTTTGATATTTAATAGTTTGCTACTCAACTCGCTGTTAATGACAGACTTTGAACTCGTATATAGAGCAGCCTAGATCTTATTCATTTTTTACCCAAATAATAATTTCTATACATTCCCCATTAATTCCACCAACCAAATGAATCAAATCAACCATAAAATTCAAACTGAAACTTTAACAAATAAGACAAAAATCATACATCTACTAAATTGAATGCATTTTGGGTCTTTGGAAAAAATAATGAATCATTGTCATACAATTTTTACCAAAAGCTATTGCAGTAAAAATCAATCACATACAACCAGTGTTTCAGAATATACCCTACACACACATACACATACACACATACACACACACACACATATATAAATATTCTTGATTTCATTAATTAATCCAACCGAAAGGGGGTCATAGGAAGGGTCATTAAATATTTTTTCAGCAAGAAAAAGTATACTATGGACAAATATTTGAATTATGTACATACCGAGGTTCAAAACATAAAGCTGGACCTTCAAGTCTTCAATTTTAGACTCCATTTGCTAAACAAAAATATAAAAATGATTTATCTTGTAAGAGTCTTTGAGATATTTGTTTCTTGAAAGTTTTCAATTATCTAATCATTTTCATTGTGAGACACATTATTCAGGTTGCATTCAAGTCTCTCCATGGCCTTCTACTAATCCTTTTGACAACTTCAACTAATCAAATCAGTTGGAGCATTGATTAGTCTAGATATAACATCAGGAAATCATATTAGCTAAACTCCTCTTATTTCATCTTTAAAATAACTCATTTCTAATTTTCCATTATAGCACTTGTATTGCCATTCATGTATGTTGAAATCCTCATTCAGGTCATAACCACAGAAGTGCATTAAAATCAATCAAAAATATGACAGAGTAGAACAAAAACTTACAAATTGGCTGATCATCACTATTGCAACGTCTTCTTTTGTTGTGAACTCCTTGAATGCTTTTTCAATTTGCTGAACAGTTGTTTCTAAGCCATACTAAAAGAACATCTATAAGCCAAAATAAGAATATCCAAAAATTCAATTGAATTGAAATTAACTCGGGGGAAAGGACATATTCTAATTCCATAACTAAGGATACAGGGCAAGAACAAAAATTTCAGAATGGTATAACAGCATCTGAAACCCATGTAGTTTCAAGTTCTCTCTCTCTCTCTCTCTCTCTCTCTCTCTCTCTCTCAACAGTTTTAAAGCAAATTTTGAATCTCCTTAGCTGCTCATTCTGTTGTAGAGAAACAAAATCTACAGCATAAATGACAAGAGTAACTAGTAGGCTTTAATAAGGCAAAAAAATTGCAAAACTCGCAAGACGATCCTTATGGTGACAAAGTTCACATCTCTTTTCATAATCTTTTTGGTAAAGCAAAGTTCTAGTCTCTAGAGAATATATTAGTCGAATCCTGTGCTTTAAGGTACAATGACACACTTATAAAGGAATTGACAAATACCACATGTATAATGTCAAATAGACCTCTCAGCCCTCACAATTCCTTTCATTCCATTCTTTTCCATAGCCTACAAAGTAGCTAGACTATCAGATGCCACTATGTTGACTTCATTTCCATGAATCGAAGTGAGCATTGCAAGCTAAATTAAAAAAACAAGCCCAAATACTCAACTCAAAAGTAGAGGTTGAAATAAAAATACAACAAGGGGGGATGATACCAACAATCAATAACAAACCACACACTTCAGCTCACTCATTAAAATTTCGAACCTGTAGCATTTTACATCTCCAGATTTGACAAGAGTAACAGAAATCCAACATAACAATGCCTAAAACATTAAAATTTCAGAACATTTGGAGCTGAAAAGCATACTTGAGTCCACAATTAGGTAATTTGTGTTTCTCCGCAAGTCCACATTGCCTACTCCATCCAAATAAAAGAAAATAATTCATTATCAAGAGAAATGAAAAGAAACTTATATATAAAGGCAGTGGCGTAGTCAGAAATTCAGTGAAGATGAGACACAAATTAATGACAACATTAATTTTTTTTTTTTTTTTATAATAAACAACAATGAGATATTACTAAACTTAAATATTAAGAGTTTATTGGGATAAATGTGAATTTTAAATTAAATGATTTGAGATTAAATTTTATACAAATATTGTGAAGTAACTATTTTATATGTGGATTAGAAATTTAAAAAAGAAGATAAGTTGAGATAGAAATGATATATTTTAGTAGAGAAATTCTATAAAACATACTGCAAAAAAAGTGTCTATCATATGTCGCAATTATTATCTTCGTAGTGTTTAGTTTTAATACATTATAGTGTTAGATATAATTTAGTTATAATTTTGTGTAGTTGTTGTATTGGTTATGACCATATATTAAGTAATAGTTAGTTATGACTCATTCTGATATTAATTATGACCTATTGTAATTTTTTTTCTTTTTTTATTTTTTATAATTGAAGATGTGTTGCTTGATTATAATTTATATAATGGTCATTTTAGTTATGAATAGAAAGAAACATATGGAGGATAAACTCTACATGTCAAATGTAACTAACAATCCAATAAATTATATATCTTCATTGAAATTAATTATGTTTGCATGTCAATAATAATAGATATTACCATTATATTGAAATTTTCATAAATAATAATATGACTTATCATATTCTCTTTATTTTCAATCAAAATAATCATTATTATTCTCATAATTTTAAATGTCATTGACATTTCACTTTAAATAATATTTTTTATAAATTTTTTTATTTAAAATATTTTCTTTATGTTTGAAAAAAAAAATTCCCAAAACCCAAGCGGGGCACGTGACCCCCCATGGGCCTAATGTGCCTCCGCCACAGTACATATCTATATATATATATATAGAGAGAGAGAGAGAGAGAAAGCATACGCGAGATGGAACATCAATAGAGTCTCTTCTCAGCAATGAAGCCTCTAGATCTCGCAGTGGTGGCGGTGGATCTATGAAGATCCACGGAAGAGGAAAAGACGGCGGTGACGTGAGAAAAGGGCAGTAAAGGAGGTGTTAGTGGCGGCAGTGGTGGTCACGGTAGTCATGATGACGATGGCGGAAGAGGAGAAGGTACTCTGATTGTCGACGAATGCGAAGAGGAGCAACGACGGGACTATGACGCAGCGGGACTCCTCAACCCTTCATCTTCTCTTCTCTCTCTCTCTCTCTTCCTCACATCTGAAACAAAGATAACCCTAATATTTTATTGGTGAGGTATTGATCTCATCTGTTGGTTCTTCAAGTGATCTTAGCCATCCGTTTTACATCCTTGTTAACTTATTTTCCCCGACTAAAACATAACTTTGTCGTTAATTAAGTAAGAAACCCTCCAAAAATTCAAAATCGTTCTTTCAAAAGAACCCTCCAAAAATTCAAAATGCTTCTTTCAAAATTTTAACTACAATTGCCGACTAAAAATTTTAGTCAGCAAAAGTCAACTAAAGGCAACTAAATTTTTTTGGTCACGAAAGATTAAAAATAAGATTATACTAAACATAAAAATAAAATTATACTAAACATTGGTGACTAAATTTCTTTTAGTGCAAAAGTGTACTATACACAAATATTTGAATTACGTACATACCCAGGTCATTAAATATCATCTTTGGAGACTAAAATATGTTTTGGTCGCTGAACATAATTTTTTGGCAACTAAACTTTTGGTCACCAAAGATAAAAAGTAATTTTTTGTTTCTCATTCAGTAACTAAATTATTTTAGTAGCCAAAAATAACTCTACAGCGACTAAAATATGTTTTGGTCACTGAAAATTAATTTTTGGCGACCAAAAGATAAAAAGTATTTTTTTTTTATTCGGCAATTAAATAATTTTAATAGCCAAAACTAACTCTACAGTGACTAAAAAAAAATTGTCGCCAATTGTGGCATTTTTAGCGACGAAAAATTTTTTTAGTCGCCAATAATCAATATACTCCAACTAAAAAATTTTTATAGCTAAATCTTCTACTTTTGCCGACTAATATAAATTTTGGTCACCAATTCCATAACTTTTGGCACAAAAATACCCAACAAGTGGAATTAGCTTATGAATTAACTTAGGAATTAACCGTATGTATTGTTGTGTAGCCTGAAGCAGATCTGTTGTATTCTCTACATCTGTGAAAATCTATCTTTTGGTTCTGATTGTTCTGTTCTGGTTACTGATTTGCATATGATTGAGCTCTGATCGGTTAGTTGCAGATTAACCGTTTCTTAGCAGTGTTTGTCTTCTTTCTTCCTTGTTTTTCTTGTTTTGTTTGTTGGTTTCTCACCAACTGGCGCTTGGAGCTTATGTTAGCTCCAAACTCCTCTTTATTGATGTCTAGTATCTTCTTTTGATTACTTTCATCAATAAAGATTTTTCTTTACCGATCAAAAAAAAAAAAAAAAACAACTTATGAATTCTCTAAAAGTGTACTATTCAATTCAAAACTCACTAATTTTCCTTAAGGCTTAAAAATTTTAATTATAATAAACTAAACATAACTATTGTAAAATAAGAAATCAATAAAATGCTAATTATTGTAAGCTAATAAGGGAAGTCAGTGGTAAATTGGTATTTCAAAAAATAAGGGGTGAAAATGTGATTTTAAGAATATAAAAAGTGTCACTGTAATTTAATCTTTTTATTACATCCAATATCCAACACACTAGTTGCTCTGTTGCACTAAAATTAGATTGGGTATGTTAGTCCTTTTATAGTTTGATTGAAGCGTCGGTTTAGTTTTCATAATTTTTAATTTAAATAATTTGATTTTTATATTTTCAATTTTCACTATAATATATAACAGTTTTAGAGACTAAATATTTTAGTTTTTAAAAATGAAAATTTTGCTCCAAAAGGCATTGGGAACCAATTTCTATCGTCATGATGATAGTCGCTAAAAAATCTTCTCAAAAAGTCAAAAATAAGAATTTTAGCGACAAAATTTTGAAAATATCACTAATAAATACCCTTTTAGGGACAAAATAATTTGGCATGAAAATAATTTATTTTTTGAGACAAAAAATTTGATCCCAAAAGGATAATAATTCATCACTAATATATAATTTTCATTGCTAAAAATATAATAACGACATTTTTCGAAACAAAAATATTTGGTCCCTAAAATATAATTTTGTCCCTAAATTTTAGTCTGTAAAACCTTAATTTTTTGTAGTGTTGTTTATAATATGGTCCCTCCATCAAATGTTGTCAACATTTTAAATAGAAAAAATCATATGAAAAATTAGAGAGATCAAAGTGAAATTAAAAAACAAACTATAAAGACAACCGGTGTAATGAATATATTACACCGGTAATTGTTGTAATTTATTTTGAATTACATTTTGGTCTCTCTAGTTTTAAAAATAGTCTTATTCTGTTTCAAAATTCTAATTGTAAGTGACAGAAGGATCACATTACAATAAATTATTCAAAATAAAACTATGAGAAATAAAGTCACAATTTATTTAAATTATAGAGACTAATCATCTAATTTACCCAATTAGAAATCACATCATATGAACTCTCTGTAAATACAATTTGTATCTGTCTTAATTACTAGAAAATCACGAGAAGATTTGGGTAAGTATTAAATAATGAGGATAAAGTAGATTGATAATTTAACCAGCTTGTCACGACCCAAACCCGGCCCTATGGGTTTAGCAATCAGAATGGCGATAATCCAAGATTAGAAGGCTGCGACGATGTCTGATTAAGCAAATGAGAACTGGCGGAAGCCAATACAGTAAGTAACTAGTGTCCATTGAGCTGTGAAAATCTGTATGCCAAAAACATTTTTCATGCATTCATACGATTGAGCGATGCAGTCTATACACATCTATACAATCATATACAAACATTCAAGACGGGGACCTAATCCTCGATAAAAGACTGATGAAACGATGACAGCCTATATCTGATGAGTACAAAGCGGTGAGGAGACCGATGGGGACAAAAACACCCCAAGCCATAGCATGGCAACTCCGGAACCTCACGGTGAGGCACATAGTGGCTTGACAAAGCGAGGGACTAACCCACGCTCCTAGCTCGGTGCGCTCACGAGAACCTATATATATATATATATAAGCGATGAGCTAAAACCCAGTGAATAACATAATACGTAAAGAGGTTATGAATGAATGTCCTACGATAATGAAACGATTCATTAAACATATTTGATCTTCAAGATATTTGATCAATCATCATATGTGGTACACCCATTAGCCTATAAACAAGAGGGTCCAAAGGACCGGGTCTTATGAACTGAACAGAATGATGGCCATCAATCAAGAAATGATGGTTCCACAAGGAACCGGCTTCTATGCTTGAATACAAGAAGTGCTAAGGATGATACAGTACAGTTCAGAATACAGGACATACATTCATTCAGTAAACAATATTAGTTCAATAAACAGTTCAGTTCAATATTCAAAAGATAACCATTTTGAACATATCTTTACACAATTGTTACTCACAGAGATTGGGCTAATAGCAGCTAGAGCGCGTCCCCGAGAGCCAACCCTAAACAGTTAACAAGTAAAACACACACTAAGTTTCACAGTCAGGAAGGATGATAATTAAATCCCTAAATTTCCTCGGTGTGGTTCTATATCTAAATCCTCATTAAGATGCCTTAAACTAGGCCTAAGAATGCGTAGGATGGGATGAGGATGCAAAAATACAGTTAGAAGGCATTTTTCAAAAGTTGCTGAAAACAGGGGTCTCGCTCGAGCGAGTCTTCCTTCGCTCGAGCGAGGTTGCAAAATCAAAGGCTTCGCTCGAGTGAACAATCCTTCGCTCGAGCGGTCTGATGAAACAGTAAAAGTACTGGATGCTCGATTTTTACACTCGAGCCACCAATCCTTCGCTCGAGCGTAGCTCAGAGGAAACGTTGGTCGCTCGAGCGAGGAATCCTTCGCTCAAGCGAAGAAGGCAAATCTGGAATTTCCAGATTTGCCTTCCAAGCTCAAACCAAGCATTCTCAACTCAATTCTCGACCTCTTGGGCCCAAATTCTGGAAAATACATCCCAAAACAATGTATAACAAGTTTCAAAAGCCAATTTATGAATTCAAGCCCCAAAGGTGAGTCAATTAAATCTAATATTCAAACCTATTTTCAAGAACAATTTCAAAACATGCAATGCATGAGTTTTTAACCAAATTCAAGGTTCAAATCTTGCTCAATTGAGCTCAATAGTTGGAAAACAAAATGAAAACATGGACTTTGATAGAAACATGAGCATGCATGTACAATCCATCATGAATTCAACTTCAAAATGCACCAAAATGGCCATGCATGCAACAATGGAGTTCCAATTCAACATATATGAGCAAATTTATGACTTAACTTCTCTATATCCATGATACATGCAAGATGGCACTCAAAGACAACAAGAAGAAGATGAATTCACTTACCTAAGTCTAAATTTCAAGGTTCAAGAGTCCAATTATGCCGATTCTCTAGCAATTTCTACAAATTCTTCAAGTTAATTCCACAAGATGAACTTCCTCTCTCTCTATCCTCTTGTTTGGTCGGCTGAAAGCTCTAAATTGTGGCTGATCAATATATGCTAAGTGTAATAAGGCTCTAGAATAATAATAAATAAAGGCCCACTATAGGTGGCAATTTGGTAATTAAGTCGAACTTTGCAATTAATTCATTGTAATCTAGTTTAACCATACCTAATCACATTTTAGATAATTTTACCATAAAATCACATAAATTATACTGATTACGAAACACGAAACGATTCCTACTTCGGCCGCCGATAAGGCCTTCAATTTGCAGTTTACACATATGAATTCAAACAGATAATCGATCAATCAAACAGATGCAATATGCAATTCAATGGATAAACTTATTCAATTTCAGTTTCGATTTCAATCAGTCCATTCAGTACTTCAGTTAATTCAATTATCAGTCATTATCAGTTCGGTTTAGCAGTAATCAGTACGTAATTCAGTAGTTAATCGGTAATCAAAACGAGGGTTGTTACACAGCTTTTCTTCTCTTTTCTTCTCTTTTTATTTATTTATTTATTTTTGTCTAGGGGTAGAGATAATATTAGGATTACTCAAACAAAAAGTGTAGAAATAGAGTATTGTTATTAATCCCCTACCTTTCTTCTTAGAAGTCCCATTTCTTCCATTTTTTTTTTTAATTTCAATTTTATCCCAACTTAAAATTCCACTCTTGCCATCATTCCTAATCTTCTAACCCTAATTTTCCAAACCCTAATCCTAATCCTAATCCTAACCCTAACCCTAACCCTAATTACCTCTGACAGTCACCATCTCCAACCACCCCTCACCGCCGCAACCACCACCATCTCCAACCACCGCTCACCCCTTAGAAACAGGGATCGAGCGAGCGAGCGAGAGAGAGAGAGAGAGAAAGAGAGAGAGAGAAATCAAACAAGATCAAGATCGAGCGAGATTGATCTCCATCGTGTCGCCATCATCTCGCTGCAAAACCCTAGCCCAACTATCATGTCGCCATCATCTCTGTTGCATTGCAGAACCTAAGGCTGCAAATGAACAGAGTCATTCGTGAATAGGCTTGAGTTCGGCTCGGTAAGAGCTCGTTTGAACTCGGTTTTTTTTTTTTTTTTTTTTAGTTCAGCTCTAGCTCGTTAAATTTTTAATAAATAAGCCCAAACATTCTAAAGTTCGGCTCATTGACTGGCTCGTTTAATATATATCATTTATATATTAAATAATGTAAAAATATGTATAAAAAAATAAGATAAATATGTTATTTATATATTTAAAAAATATAAATGTAAACAATAGTCAACTATAGATAGTATATTTATATAATAGTGGCAGTAGCTATTATTATTTTAGTAAAATATTGACTTTTTTTTTTTAGTATGTTTATAGACATTGTATATATAATTATGTAATCAAAGTTTTAATTGTAATTTTAGTCTCATATGCAAGTATGAATTTATAAATTTTTTGGCTCGTTAAGGTTCGTGAATAGGTTCGAACTTGAGTCAAGCCTAAGCCAACTAGTCTCAAACTCAACTCGCTAAATTTTCATCGAGTTCGAGTTCGTTAAAATCTTAATAAATAAGCCCAAACATACTAAAGCTTGGCTTGACTCAACTCGTTTGCAACCCTAGCAAAACCATCGATCTTCGTCTCCTTCTCATGTGAATTGCTCATTCCCTCCTCCTCTTCCTCCTCCTCCTCACTTTCGAAGAAGAATCTGGGTCGCGGTAATGGCAAAAGAATCTAGGTTGCTAGAAGAAGAATTTGGGTTTTCAAAACCAGATCTAGGTTTAGAGGAGAAAGAATAAGAAGAAGAATCAGGGTGAGGTTGGGTTTAGGTTTGGAAATTGAGAGGGTAGAGGTCGCCGGTGAAGGACTGTCAGCGGTGAAAGCATCGCCAGAAAAAGATGAGTTCGGTGTCCAAAGAACAGAGGTATAGTTGGTATTAAGATAAGGGTTCAAAGAGAAGATGTAAAGGTTTCAATTATGTGAGTGGGGTTCAAAGAAGTGGGATGGCCAAAGTAAAAAAGCGGGGGCAAATTGTAGCCCTCATAGAAATAAATAGGGTAAATTACAAATACAGTCTTTCAAGTTTGTTTAAAATACAAATTATCTTATGTAATTTTAGAAATTACATCTCGTTCTTTCAAAGTTCTAACTATATAACAAATAACCTCTTTTAGTAATAAATCATCAAGTCAATTAATTATTTTTAATGATATCATAAATATATTTCAATTAACAATTAATATAATTTTATTGTTGTATAGAAGAGTATTTAGAAATTCATTTTTATTTTTATTTTTTGTTAATTCTGCTAATTTTAAAATTTTGAGAACAAGTATATGTAATTTTCAAAATTACATAGGACAATTCATATTTTAAGTAAACTTTAGAGGTATATTTTTAATTTACCCAAATCAATAAAACCAGATTGAACCTGTGGGCCAAAATCACTTGAAGTTGATGCTCAACTTACACAATTTTCATTGCAAAATAGAAGCCTTCCTACTTTTAACAACCAGTAGAAATAGTATTGAAAGTATGGTGATAAAAACAAAAATCAAATTATACCTGTGATTTTTTTGATTTGTCTATTGTATCAATCTGATCCTGTAATTTTAATTATATCAATTTTTCCTTTAATTTTTCACATAGTATCAAATTTAATTCAATTAATAACAGTTAGGATAAATTGTAAATATATCTCTTGAGATTTACTTAAATTATAGATTGCCCCTTGTATTGAAAATTACAAATATCCTCTTATCAAAAAAGATTATTTAACAGAATTAACAAAAAAAATAAATTTTCTAACTACTCTCCTATGCGACAATAAAATTACTTAAATTGTTAACAAAAAAGTATATTTTTGACATTATTAAAAATTGTTAATCAACTTGATAATTTATTAATAAAATAGATTATTTGTTATATAATTATAAACTTGAAGGGATGAAATGTAATTTTTAAAATTACATAAGGCAACCTATAATTTAAGCAAACTCCAGATGACATATTTATAGTTTACCCTAACATCTATTAATAAATTGAAGGGTTAATTACATTTTAGTCCTTAAAGTATGAGCCTTGTTGGTCTCTAATGTTTAAATTGTGTCAATTTAATTATAATGTATAAAAGAAATTTAATTTAGTCTCCACTATTTAAATTGTATCGATTTGATTTTCAATATATAAGTGTCAATTTAATTCTCAATTTTTGAAGTGTCAATTTAATCCCCCAATATATACAATGTATTTCAATTTACTCCCCTAATACATTAGGGACCAAATTGACACTACCATACATTAAAAACCAAACTAAAACACTTTGGTTTTTGTTTTTATTATGCCAAAAATACAACTTAAAATTTGTTCACAATTTTTTTTTTTCTAAAACAACTAACTTTTACAGAAACACCAAAATGTTATTTTTAAATTTTTTTTAAAAATCAGGCAAAAATAAAAATGATATAATAACAATGACTGTTTTCGAATGCTCACGAAAAACAAATTCGAAGGTGCATGGCACCCAACTGAATAACTTGGAACACAGCTCCTTGGGGTTTAAAATGTCACATTGGGGTGACACTACGAGGATTTCACTACTATTGTGGGTGCATATAGATAATCACAGTAACATCAGAACCTTTTCAGCATTAGCATTTCTATATGCTTTGAACCATAGAGTTCAAATAACAAAAACTAAGCAGAATCAATGACAAAAAAAGAACATGAACATGTTCAAGATCTATTTACCAAACAGCACAAATGACGAGTATGCCCATTTCAAAACCAATGGCAATCTTATCATTAGGGCACAAGCACATATGTTGATATATACCAGAAGACACAGCATTTTGTAGCTCATTTCTCAAGGCAAAAATAGAAAATTATGGTGAAAAGTAAACAAATAACAATTCAAAGAGCAAGTGCTTCAGACCTACCAACTACAAGAAACGAGTCCAATGCATTGTTGATGTCTCAAACTAATGGCCATGGATCAACGGATCAATGACTCAAACATAGCTGTCAATCAATGATTTCCTCATCTCATCAACAATGGCACTAGGTTGGGCTTCTCGCAACTTGAAGACGCTCTCAATGACTGACAATTCTGTTGCTGTAGTGTCTGATCCACAGAATGCTGTCCAGTCGTTAACTGTCAAGCCAGCGGCTATCACTTCACTACCACGATTCACAGTCCCTGCCACCAAAGGGACCTGAAGGAGGGTTGAAAGTTCATCCAAGTCTTCAATGGATGTATGAGGATGGACCTGCTCCAACACAGTTTCCATTAGAAAGCGGACAACAAAAGATAAAATTTTGGTACCTGATGTTTGATAAGATTGCCACAGATGCAGGATATAATTTCTTACCAGGCCACCTTTATTGGAGAAGGCACAATAGCTGCCCACAAGAATGTTACCAGCAATTGTCTGCCTAAAAACTTCTACCCCAAGAACATCTGCAATCAGCTCCTCAGTTTCCTGCAAGTCAACATGAATGTAAGTGTTATCTAATAGAAGTTTAAGTCCTACAACATAAAAAAGAAGAATCATCACTGCCTGTTGATGCCGGCATCTACCTAAATTTAAGGAAGAATCATTACCCAGACTGAATGAATTATCGTAAACTAGAAAAACACAATGCAACCAGTCTATAGAACTATTCAAGAACCTGATGAGTTATGTGCACCTCCACTTTACATGGGCTAAGTAATAGATGAACAGACAAGATCAAGGACATTCCAAGAGAACAAAATTACGGCCCTGGGACATTCCAAAAGAACAAAATAGTGGATTTGCAATTGCATAGGCTTACAAGCTACCTCGAGAATCAGAAATGAAATTCAAAGGTTTAACAAACCAGGAGAGTATATCAAATATATTTTTTAGCAAAATTGGGGGTAGAAACAGGTGATTGGAAACAATGGAATAATAATGCTATGTTGCTGACTGAGACTTCACCACAGCAATCACCCATAGAGAGGGGAAACTAACGAAGACAAGCTATATAAATTGGTGGCATCAATGAAGTGCACAATTGTCACCAGAGTATAGTATGCTCAACAGATGCTTGGTAATTATTAACAGAAACTCTGCACAAAATAGCTATAAGTCTAGCCATCTTCCATGGAATCAGAGTAATCGGAAGCAAAGATACAGCTAAACTACATAATCAATGCAACAGAATAAGAATGTTGAAATGGATGGGTAACCAAAAAAAAATTAGAGGATCAATTTAGAAACCTTCATGTACTCATCAAATGATCAAAGGTTTTTTGAGTGCATAGTGGATAATACTAGCTAAGATTGTTTAGCTATGCAAAATAAAGACCAGAAGCTGCACTAAATAAAAGGAGTGGACTGGTTCAACTCAAAGCAACCTACAAGCAAGGAGAAAGTTTTTCATAAATGAAGAAAATCATTTAGAAAGACTCAAGGCTGAAAAATGACGACATAAAATTATTGCACTGAAGCTATAGCCACAATCCCATACATGGTACTCAACCAGAAGTAGTTGCGAAATAGCTTTTTTTGAGTGTAGATGCATGGTTAGAAAAATATGAAGGGTGTGTTTGGTTTGATTTTGGGAGATAAATTTTTTTTTAAAAAATTGAGAGAGTTTAGAAATTTTTTTAGTTTGTTTGGTTGTATATTTTGAAAATAGTTTTGGAGTATGGGAGTTTGGAATGATTTGATATTTTATTGTAGTTGAGTAGATATATGTGAGAGAAACAGTAATTGAGAAGGAGGGGGGAGAGAGAAAAAGTGATTGATTGATGTGTAGGAGAGAGAGTGAATTTGGATTTTTTTTTTTTTTTTTTTCCAAAATCACTAAACCAAACAAAATTTTGAAATTTTTTCTCCAAAATTACTCTCAAAACCAAACCAAACCAAACAAGGCCAAAGACTCCAACAAAAAGGAACACAACCTATGGCCTGCCTTAGTCTTGGCTTGTAGATGTACATGTAGGAGATGCTCTCAACTTTACAGCATGTGTTTAAAACCATGGTCAGGACACGGAAAGCCAGCTCTTAGGTTTCTAGCAGAAAATAATCTATTTCACATTCAACTATGCACACAGGTGCGCAACTACCCCAAACCCAAAATCATGAAAGTGGATTATCTTGTGTCCACAAGATATTACCTGCCTTCAAGTCCAGGAAGTAAAGAAAGCTCTAAATGCATCTTCCAAAGTGGATTTAGCACATTAATTTAAACCCTTTGTAGGAAGAAAAAGCAAAGAAGAGGGAGGGAAGGAATCATCAAAAAACAGGCAATAACCAATATTTATTCAAATTGATTAGCAATTGAAATTCAATCTCCAAAGAAACAGGCAGCTTTACCTTGTCAAGATCAGTGTGTGTTAGAGCAACGTAATCATTGCACGCTATACAATTCCCTAGAGCAGATAATCTCTCTTCAATGCGCTGAACAACAACTTGATCTGGCAGACTGTTCCTCAGGTGTTGAAGTTCTTCAATCAGGAAAAAAAAAAAAATAGGAATGTGAGATCCACAAGTATAGAAAAATGCCATGAAATATTTTGAAGGCTAAAACTTAAAGAGTTAATTCAGTTCAATCTTTATAACAGAAAGTCATTACATTACATGTTTATCTATACCAATATGTGTACAGTGTAAGTGTAACATTCAGAGGAAGCTACCTTCTAAGAAAGTTCAAATGTTCATAAAACACTGCAGTAGCTATCAAACATGAATTCACATAGAGTAATGCTATACAAATTAACAAATCTGACAAACTTTCTTACTCACTGATGTAGGTCTTACTTATCATATTATTAAAGTAGGTCCTGCTTCAGATTCCAAACTTTCATTATTGCATGCCACATCAATTTGTAAGATTTGTTTGCTTATATAGCATTTTCCATTCACAAATTTTAATTGAGAGATGCAAAACAAGACTTGAAGAATTGTGAGCTTGTCAAAGACTGCCATGACAGCTCCCGTTTGCATTTAGAATATAAAGTTGGTAGAGCAATCAATAAACAGATTGTTCCACTTCCCACAAGGGTGAACAACTCCTGCCAGTTGCCCTACAAAAATCATAGAAATATACTAGAGCTACATGGAAGAGAGATCCTTCTGCAGCTGAACAGAAGGTAACAAAATGGCTTCCTAGATCTCAACCTAAGACACTAATAGGATCATGTTCTTCTTCTGAAACCCTTTAAACAGTTCTAAGATCCAATCATCTCGTAGAAATTTAATGGAAGCAAAAAAGAAAAAGCATAAAATTCTGTAACATAACTCAGGGACTATGGCTTAGACAAAGTTGTTTCAACTGAATGAGTAACTGCTTGACAGACCACTAAAAAGTATAGGATTACTCTGCAGCCAATAACAAAGCAAATATCAGTCAAATCATTAAAACCCTTCAACGTATCTCCTCTTGGACAAGAAAGGTTTTGTTTGCCGTCTTCTAAAGCAAGAAAATTGGGGGAAAAAAAAAATTAAAAACAACAATATCATTTAGCTATCACACTCTGTTTCACCACAAAGGATCAACCATATGAAAACAACACCAAAACACCTTCATACCTTGAATTTTGAAAGAATATTTTATCATTCTATGATATATTATATGAGATTTTAATGTTCCAAAATGAGGATAACTATGCAATCATTTTCCTTATACATGGACGTAATTTTCACCCAGTAGCATCAAGTGGAATTAAAAAGGAAAGATTTGGTCAAATAAAATTCTAAGAAACACAAGAATATCCATGATAACTAAGTGCAACATAAAAATGTAATCCTACTTAGAATAACAAAATGTTTGTCACAGCATTACCTTGGTCAGTGGTGGTGTGAGGCAATAGAAGCCCATTTTTGTTTCCTACAACAAAAATCAAATGATGGCATTGAGATAATCAGTTTAAAGCTCATGGGTCCTCACATGGGTGCTTCTTACATAAGACTACATAAAAGAAACTTCAAAGTATACCAGCACAAAGCCGTCCAATTATCCGAGTACCACCAATGGAGGTTTTAACCACAGGGATAGCATCTGCTAACTCAGTCTCAAACACACTGTACACAAACCAGTTATGCTAAGATTCATTTCTTTCTAAACCCACATACAAAACCCAAAATTCCAGAAAAAAAAAAAAAAAAAAAAAATTCATATTTTTGCACATCCTCAACAGACAAACAAACCTGTAGAAGTTTTCTGAACCTCCAATTGCAACCAAACAGTAGGCATTGGTCAGCTTCGAGAACACCCCAACTTCACATGAGTTCTCAAATTGAAGGCCTACACAAAACCCAAGTACAAAAATAAGCAAAGGGCACGGAGAGACAACAAATCAAGATTGAAACTTTTACCTTCAATAAATAGCGATCAAACAATAAGGAACAATCATATATGTGTATATATATATCAAGTGGTGTGAATAACTTACGAGTGGCCATGGTGAGAAGAAAAAGGTTCGTTGGAGTCAGAGAATTACAGGGTCTGCGATTACCAGGGGCAAAAAAATTGTAAAAAAATGAAAATCGAAAATCAACAGGAACGCTTCAATAGTTCATTAAACCATATGAACATATATATACATATAGATAGATAGACGTGTGTATGAGTGGATTACCTGAGATATGTTTTGCCGGGAGCTTAGGTCTGAGAGGTTCGCTTGTATTTCACCAATGGCAGTGTTCAAATTAGGGTTTTATAAGCGCTTAGGGTTTTTTAATGACAAACCGAAAAAAAGAATTTGATTTTTTAAAATTTTGCTAACGCTCTTGGTTTGGAATTTGAAACTTGAAAGAACAAATATAAATAAAATATATTTATGTTTTATCTAATTTTATATATATATATATATTATTTTAAATTTTTTCTCAAATCTTTCAAGGGCAAATTACAAACACACCCCCGAGGTTTGGTGAAATTACAAATGTCTCTCTGAGATTTAAGAAATTACAAATTGTCTCCTGAATGTCAAATTTGCATAACAAATTAGGAGGGAATCTATATAAAAATAAAAACCTCATGGGGTAATTTGTTATAGAAATATAAACCTCAGAAAGCGGGATGTAATTTCTCAAACCTTAGAAAAAATCTGTATTTTCACCAAACTTAAGGGGGTATTTGTAATTTGCCCATCTTTCAATCAAACCTGAAGTTGAAGAAGATTCAGTAACTATATTTTAGACCGTTTGGAATATATTATTTTATCTTAAAAGTCAAAAAATTCCTACAATAAATCGTCATATTACTCGTTTTATTTTTTTACCGATTTTTAAAAAAATTAAAAAATCAACTACAACAGTCAGCTTCCAAACTATCTCATAGTATTTTTTTTTTTTGTAAGTGATAAATTATAAATATATGATTTTGAAAATTACATTTTGCAACTTCAGATTTATAATCACATAATAAATTATCTCTTCTATTAATTAACTATTAAGTCAATTAATAAATTTTAATAATATTATAAATATATTTTTCAATTAACAGTTCTAATAATGTTATTATTATATAAGAGATTAATTTGGAATTTTATTTTATTTTTTAGTTAATTGTGTTAAATAATAAATTCGATAACAATTTCTAAAATCACAAATAACAAATCGTATTTGAAATAAAATTTTAAGAAGTGTATTTATAATTTATTCTAAAAATTATTAATTAAAAGTTAATTGTTAAATTATTTTTCAGTCAAAACAAAGTTTTTTATTTTGTTGACTCATTTAACCAAATCAATGGCCTGATAAAACGCTTAGGAACATGAGAAAACAAAATATATATATATATAACTAGTTGAGTTTTTTTTTTTTGGGTAGAAATAATTAGTAGAATTATTAAGAGAGATGGACAAACGAAGAGGGGGAAAAAAATCCTTGATTATATTTTAAAGTAAATTATCAATAAATTTCAAAATATAGTCTTATGAACTGTTTAGCCCTTCTTTTTTTTTTGTAAATCCAAAAGTCCTATTAAAGTGAAATTTGTAAATCCAAAAGTCCTATTAAAGTGAAAATTACATAAAATGATTGTCACTTATATGTTTGGATTTAATTTTTTAAGAATAAAAGTGAGTTTCTCCAAATGTAAAATTATATATTTGGGTAATCCGCACTATAGAGGTTTTGGATTTTCCCTCTTCATGGAACAAATCTCACATTACGAATAAAAACGTAACAATACTCTAATAACGTAACACTCTAATGTAACACACTAAAAAACTCCTTAGTATACTTTTCTCAAACGTAACAACGTAATGCTCCAAAAAAATTACTCAGTGTACTTTTTCCAAACATGACAACGTAACACTTCAAAAAAACTCGTTAGTGTATTTTTCTCAAACGTAACACTCCAATGTAACACACAAAACAAACTCATTAGTGTACCTTTTCTAAACATAGCACTCCAATTAATGTAATTCCAAACGCAACACTCTAATATAAGATATTCCAATGTAACACATAAATACTAAAAAATAATTTAATGTACTTTTCTTAAACGTAACACTAGCAGTTTGAAAATTATACATTTATCCAAAACTTACTAACGAATTTTTGTACTCTTTTTTGAATGGTTTAAAAAATCTCACATCTTTTTTTTATTTTTATTTTTTAGTATTATATTAGAATGTTATGTTTGGAAATACTTTACATTAGAGTGTTACACCAAAAAAAAATTTACGTTTGAAAAAAGTAAGGATTTTTTTTTTTGAAGTATTACATTAGAGTATTAGATTGAAGTGTTACGGTTTAAAATTATACATTTGTCCAAAGCTTACTAATGAGTTTTTATACTCCTTTTGAAATGTTTGAAGAATCTCATATTCTTTTGGAATATTTGAAAGATCACATATTTCAAGTCATTTTTATACTTATTTTGAAATGTTTTCCAAATAAAAAAGATTCTCATATAAAATTTAATTCAAAGTTAATTCTCATAAATTGTGTACCTTACCTTTCTAGCACAAAAGAAAAATGAAAATGAAACATAATAGAAATGAGGGTATAACCGTAAATCTAATTTTTAAATAATATATTAAATCTACATTTCTAAAATCAATGGAACTAATTGGTTTATAAAAAAATCTTTGGGACCAAATGGATTATCATTTTTTAATATAGGACTTATAGATAAATTTTCCTATATTTTTAAATTATATTACTAATGAGTTAGCTTTGTGTGTTTTCTGACAATATTAGAAGAAAATAAAAATATCACATTGCATAAAAGTAATTTATGCAAACAATCACACTCAAAAGACATATCATATATATATATATTAAAAGTAATATTTTTACTATGCTTAGATGACACATTATAAGGGTTTATTTTTTTTTAAAAGAGTCGTGTCAACATCTATTTTCTTAATTAAAAATAGTGTTTAAGTGGCACATTATAAGACATATTATAAGGGCTTATTTTTTTCTAAGAAAGTTGCGTCAACATCTATTTTCTTAATTATAAATAAAGTTCTACAAAAACTCAAACCTAATTTAAATTATACTAGCTTTACCTTTTTTATATGGATCCTATTTGACAAATATTTGTTTTCATATGTTTTTCATCGTAAATTAAGATAATCTACAAACCCAATATCAATTTTACGTTTCACATTTTTCTTCTTAATTCTGTCAAGGATTTTTTTTAATACTAAATTACTTTTTTTTTTTCTTATTTTTCCGTACATTATTCTATACCCAATATCAATTCTATATTATTCTATATTATGGATTTGTTGTTTAAATTTTGTAGTGATTCTATATATGAAATTATATTTCATTTCCTACATTATTTTATATAATCACAATTCACAGGAAGAAAATTTTGCACAACAATAATACTCTCAAGGAACTCTAAAGTTTGGATTTATTGCTTGAGTTACTTTTTAATTGTTGAACAGTAAATTTTTTTATATTTTGACATCATATCACAGATGATTAATCACTTCACATACTGAAATGTATTTATTGTTTGGATGTTTTCATTATTTTTTCTTTTTGAGTTTAGATGTTGTTATATGATTCTTTCTTGTTTTGTCGTTATTGAATTTCTTTTATATAGTTGATACTTTAATTTAATTAAGAGTGCTTATTTTACAATCTTATAATTATATACATCATATAAAATCATAATATGATAATCCAACTATAACATATTTATATTTAATTTTTTTTAATAAATTTTATATAATTTATATTTCTACGTATTTTTATTTTTCAAATGAATATAAAAGAAAATTAATTAGTTAGAATTACTTTTAATTTTATATTACTAATTCTTCTTCTAATTTAACTATTATTTTTAATATCAAAATGAGTAATTATTTTATTATTTTATAATTTAATATATATCATACAAAATTATTATATAATAATTACTCTTTTATAATACGATAGAACTAAAATTATCAAAATATACAAATAATTTATCTAAAATTAATATATATATATATATATATAAGTATTTAAGTAACAATTTAATAGAACGATTGTGTCAATATTATCAAAATAAATAATTAAAAGCATACTTTAATTTTAATTTTTTATAACACACATTGTACCATCAAAAATTTTTTTTTTTTTTTAAATGGTACGTGTATTGCACGGGTCAACTGTTAATATATATATATATATATATACATACTAGCGTATGCTTGTACCTAAAGGCACGGTATAAATAATAATGAATAGCTATCATTGGTGCAATTTCCCCTTTATTGAACTACTAAAATTCTGTGGCACTACCTTGGTTTACAACAATTAATTTCTTCATTAATCCATCATGCAAATCTACAAATAATGGACAAAAAATAGTGCATATATTAAGTACTTAGTACGATAAGGCAAACTTTTTGGAAAAGAGTTGCAGATCTAACATAAATCTATATAATAAACAACGAGTCTGAAACAGTACCTGTAGAGAGCACTTAGCAAAAGAAGCCAAAATTGTTTTTCGAGTTTCAAAATTATACTGCAAGATAAAACTCAAACCAGTCATGCACTTCAATGCAACAATCAAATAGCATAAAATATAACCATCAAGCCTAATTCATACTGTTTCTTCCAATCTATCAACTAGGGGTTGGATTATATATATATATGAAGCTTAAACATTCAAATGGGAGATCAGACAAAACAACCCCTTGTTCACTTTTCCTTTCTTAAATATTAGGAAGAAACTTCAATTGGTTGGAGCTCATGTATGCCAACAGGAGGAGAAGTAAAAACTTACTTGATTCAGTACATGTGGAAAAAGGGCATAATCAACAAATGCAATTAAGTGCCCTATAAGTTTTCATAATCAACCATGGAAAAAAGGCGTTAAACTTGAAAGAACAATAGACAGGTAATATAATCTTACTAAATTGTAAGGCATTAAACTTGAAAGAACAATGGAAGTTTGGGTTTTAACATAAATAATAAAAGCATGCCTAATATTTACAAAAGGAAGGATGTCAAAAGTAGAGAACAACAAAATTCCTCAAGTAAATGCAACAGTAAAAACACAATTAAAATTGTTAATCACTTGAAGATACAAAGCAAGCAAGAGATCATTGGTAGAATAGCTAGCATGAGACAAATGATGAAAAGCAATCAATTCCTAAAAACTACCTATGCAAACAGATTGGTTTTAGAACTCTCCATGGGTTTCTTCAAACTTAGCACACAAATTGCAAAGAAATTTTACTAAACAACACTATTACAGTGAGCAAGAAATTGGGTACCGATATTACCAGATGATATGTTACTATCACCACAACCATACTATACTACAAGTAGATAACAAATTTCAATTGAATTTTGTAAAATTACTCGGGCATAGATGACAAAGTTCTTGGTGCTTCAATGGGTTTAATTAATTTTGAATGATGGGTTCAAATAAAATGTAAATATTAAAACTAAATAGAATGGAAATAGTATGGATAAAAAACAAAGCAAACAATCAAAATTAAAACAACCAACAAACATTATTAAATTATAACCACATAAACAAAACAAACATTATATTGCCATACACCTAACTCGATAATATATGTATGCAGATAAAAAACCAATCAAACAACAACAATCATACCACTTGGATTTCCTCAGATTCAATCGAAAAACATCTGTTCCTTCGACGATTAATCTAGACACAATTCAACACACCTGAGAAAAACAAAAGTATGAATAGAGAAAATCTGCTAACCGATAGAAAAAGTTCTTTATAGAAACAAAGCTATTCTAGAAAGAAGAGCCAAACACAAATAGAGAGGGAGAAATCAAGTTACTTGGTGGTTGTGTTGATTGAATAGTGGTGGATAGGTACAGCGATAATGTGATTCTGGCTGGAACACATAGCTAGACTTTAGAAATCTTATAATAAACTGAAGCACACGGGAAGTAATAAACTGAAGCACCCAGATATCATATCACTTTGTGTACAATAAACCCATTTGGGGAAAGTTTTGAATTGAGATTCACAATTAAAACTGTTAATAACTGTATAAAGCAATAAACTTTATAGTGATTAGGGTATTGACAACAAATTGAACTCAATGTACAAAGCAATAAACTGTATAGTGATTACAGTATTGACAACAAATTGAACTCGGTGGTAACAGTCAATGGTGTTCATACACTCAATGATGATCTTCACTACAACTATATAGACAAACTAGTTCGAGAATAAGAAATAAACCCAGATTGAGAGAGCAAATGTTAGCCCAAATTCAAGATGCATTATGGTCCAAAATGAATTAAAATCAATCAAAATGGGTGATCAAGGGCCTCAAATCTCATACTTTACAGCTTATATCCATGACAGTAATGCCTTTACATGCAGTAAACACTATGATGTATTGTGTCATTTCTTTTATTTTCTTTTCTCACCCTTTACATTCCAACCAAAGGCTTATATATTTTTGTAACCTCAAAATAGCAAGAAAGCTACAAAAACAATTGGTACAAACATGTAAAAAAACACAGCAAAAGAAATCTAAAGTGGAACTAATAAAGAGAAACCCAAAAGAGTCTTACTTGCCCCATTTTCAAGCCAAGACTAGACAGACACCCAAAAGAGTCACACAACACATCAAGAGTAGGGAGTGAATTCACAGGAAGAAAAAAAAAATCCTAAATGAAGACATGAAACCCAAATGAAATACCAATTTATTAGTAGCCCAAATAAACTCCAAATTCAGAAAATTTATTAATTGATAGAAAAAGTTGTTTATAGAAACAGAGCATAGATTTCCCAAGGAAACACTAGCTTTACTAGCATTTCAACTAGACTCTCAATTTTGCCAACAGCCCCATCCAAAAACTTTATGGTAAAACAATCCAATTCCAACCCCAAAATAGAACATTTCATAGCACCAACACTTCAAAAAAAAAAAAATGAAAGAAGTTAGCAAACTTCACATACAATTACTTAATTACCCTTATTTTCTTACTCAATTACTCTTCATTCTTTTTTTTCTTTTTCTTTTTGTGCAGAAAATGAAAACATAGCTATTCCAGAAAAGAAAGCCAAAAAGAAAGAGAGATAGAGAGCAAGGAAGAGAAAGAGAAATCAAATTACCTGGTTAATAGGGGTTAGTGGCGTCGAAATGGAAACCACAAAATTCGAAACCACAACTCTTTGAGAGCAGTGTCGAAATGGTCTACACAAAATTGGAAACCACAACTCATGGTGTTTAATAAATGTATTAGATTGATGCATTGATTCAAAAATTCGCCCAACAATAACAGCATGGAGAATGGAAACAGTATGGATTCAAAAATATTAAAACAAAGAACTAAAGAACTGACCCACAAAATAGTCGAGAGAGAGAGGATTGTACAGTTTTTTTGCGATCAGGGAAAGGTAAGAACAGTGGCTTAAAATCGCCGTCGTTCGCTAATGCCGTGGCATAAATCCTTGAGATTATAGCAATAAACTTAGTGGTAACAATCAATGGTGTTCATACACTCAATGATGATATTCACCATAACCATACTACACTGCAGGTAGATGTTGCAACCATATAGACAAACCAGTTCAAAAATAGGAAATAAACCCAAATTGAGAGAAAGAATGGCAGCCAAAATTCAATTGCCTCATATCAGTTTGTGTACAATAAACCCATTTTAAACCCAAATGGTAAGACTAAAAATATATCATGAATGTCATAAACAATCAAACCGTGAAGCCTCAAGATTCTCAATGACCCATAAAGAACTTCAAGAACAGGAAATAAACCCAGATTGAGAGAACACAGGAAATATATCATGAATATCATAAACAATCAAACTGTGAAGCCTTAGTATTCTCAACGACCCACAAAGAACTTCAAGAATAGGAAATAAACCCAAATTGAGAGAAACAGGAAATATATCATGACTGTCATAAACAATCAAACTGTGAAGCCTTAGTACTCTCAATGACCCATAAAGAACTTCAAGAACAAAATAAACCCAAATTAAGAGAAATGGGAAATAAAACCCCAAATTCAATTGCCTCAATACTTTACACAGATTGAAAACCCCGAATTCAATTGCTTTATATCAGTTTGTGTACAATAAACCCATTTTAGACCCAGATTAAAATCAAACCTCGAAACCTGAAGTGTAATATGCTAATTGGTCCTTAATTTGAGTATGATTATGTGTTTAGCGTGATTTTGTGTGCCATTATGTGAATATATGTGATTTTGAAATTCTATCTGTTCACCGTAGGAATATCTGTTTGAATAATCCGCTTTGGAAGTTAAATTGAGGGCCTTATCGGCCACAAAACCCGAAATTGATTGCGCCCTTGTGATTAGTATAATTTTTAGAGCCTACGGTGAAAATTAATTAGAAATTTATTCTGGTCAGATTAAATGATTAAGTTGATAATTTGAGTGCCCAACTATTTTATATTAAAATAGTATGTTAGTGGGGCTTATTGTATATTAACACTTCACTCTCCTTTAACTCTATTGAACTCAAAATCTGAGATACACTATTGAGAGAGAGGGAGATCCAGCCTTAGTGAGAGAAAGGGAGAGAAGTTGTGCAAATTTTATCCTAAAGCTTGGGAACCTTGAAAATCATTCAAGACTTGATCATAGATTGTGAGAATCAAGCTCCTAGGTGAGTAATCCTTGATTGTAATTTGTAATTTTGTGTATATCCAAGCTAATCAGGTGACCAAGAGTAAAATTGAATGAAATTGGGTTGGCTTTGTTGAATGAAAGCTTGATATATGCATACATGTAAGAAATTAACTTGAAATAGCATGTATCATGTCAATTAAGCAAGATTTGAAGTTTGATTATGCATGCAAACCTGGTTTGTTGAGCTTTGACACCATTTGCATCTTTTGAAATGAAAATAAAGTCAAGATGACCATGCATGTTTGAATAATTGAGGATGGGAGCTTGAAATGCATGAATATACATGATAGAGTTGAATTTGGTGTCAATTTGAGGCATGCAAGTGTGTAATTCTTGATATTGAGCTCCCTAATGTTGTAATCTTGTATTGGTAGCATGTTAACATGTATAAATGTGTAATTTGAGCCATTGCATGCATATTTGGTTGGTTGGAATTCGAATTGGAGCTCAAGAACTCAATCTGGAAAACCCAGATTTTTGATGGCCACTCGAGCGGGGAAAAGGCCACTCAAGCGAGAAAATCGTGCTTCCAACACTTTTTGCAAATAGGATGTTCGCTCGAGCGGGATGTTTCATGCTTGAGCGGGGAGCTTTTATAGACAGGTCTTCCGCTCGAGCGCCCTAACTCACGCTCGAGCATAATTTTGAGGTAACCAGTACTTTTGCAGGTCTCTTGTGTCTGCTCGAGCAGGGAAGTCCATGCTCGAGCGGGAACCCTGTTTTCTGAAATTTTGTTCATGCGTTCTATGTTTCATTTTCCGTTCTCTTTCACTTGTAATCACTCTTAGGAATATGTTAAGCATTGTAAATGAGTTAATGGGATAAGAATAAAGCCTAAAGAGGAATATGTGAATTAAGGAACGGATTGAATTATTAGTGACCCTTTTGTGTTCATGAAATAGGGTCAAGCTCCGGAGCAAATCTACAAAGCGATCACTGTAAGTAATATCTTAACAAGATATTTAAAATATACTGTTGTCCAATTGTTTACTCATATGTAAGTTTTATAAGTTCATTAATTTGAATGGTGGACAACGATTGATATAAATAATTGGGCCAAAGGCCGATTGATACGAATGATTGGGCCAAAGGCCGATTGATATAAATAATTGGGCCAAATGCCGATTGATGCAAATGATTGGGCCAAAGGCCGATTGATATAAATAATTGGGCCAAAGGCCGATTGATACGAATGATTGGACTGAAGGCCGATTGACATGAATGATTGGGCCGAAGGCCGATGAATACGAATGATAGACATGGATGATTGGGCCGAAGGCCGATGGATACGAATGATGGATATAGATGATTGGGTTAAAGGCCGATGGATACAAATGATTGGGCCGAAGGCCGTTTGCTATACTGTTTCAATGATTACTTATATATCTTTCTCATTTGATATTATTCACTAGGCATTTGCTCACGTTCATTCATATACATGTAGGTGAGCCAAGGGACGCTCAGAACTAGCCCCGGTGAACTTGTGAGAAACAGTTTAAGTTTTGAAGAGTCAGCCCAAACGTCTCACGCATTTTGACCCTTTTGACCTTGTTTATAGTTTTGTTATGTTGGTGAATACGTTGAACTACTTTTGTATATAAGACTTGGGTTTGACTGACTTAAATCTGTATGATCCTGTATGTACAACGTTTTGTGTTAGTATATATTTTGATGTGAGTTATTAACATATAAATGTTTGGAATGTTATGGTATGCATTTAAGCACGGCTCTATGGACAAAGTTTTTGAATTGCTTCCGTTTGGCCCCTTTATTTCTGATGATTTTTGATTTATTTAGTTTGAGGCCGTAAGTAATCACACGATTACTGGCCGGTTATAGCCTTAACCCATAGGGGCGGGTTGATGTATCGTATCAGTGGTATCAGAGCACGAATTAATAACTCACACACTTGTCCAAAAGAGCAATAAGCGTTTAGAAAAGATCTATGATGCATTCATAGTATGAATTTGAAAGCACCAAGTATATGCATTAATGTTTTGATATGAACGACTATGTGCCATAAGTTATGATTTGTCTGCATCGTAAATTATCTGGATATGTATGCTCTTTAATATAGGCATACTTGTAAATCTTTTGCATAAAATATATTTGCATGAAATATAATGCAAGTTTAATCAGATGGTGAGAACAAAAGGTGATGAGTTGGAGGAGTCCTCTACTGCCAGACTAGACAGAATGGAAATATTTCTACAGGAAATGACAGAAGCCTTGAGACAGTAACAGGAGTGGCAACAGCAGTGGCAGCGACCACATCCGCCACCGCCACCTCCACCTCCGGCACCCCCTGTGCCAGATTATCAGAACGATGACCGAATCATAGCCCTGACCAAAGAGTTTAAGAAAATGAAACCACCACAGTTCCATGGCGGACTAGATCCTTTGAAAGCTGAAGCTTGGGTCCTCGGCATCGAAAAACTGTTTGAAGTATTCCCATGTTCAGAGGCACAGAAAGTACTTCTAGCCACCTTTATGCTAGAGGACGAAGCGAGAAGATGGTAGATATTAATGCGTGAGAGTTACAAAGATGCTAATTGGGCAAAGTTTTTAGAAATCTTTTATGACAAGTACTTTTCGCAGTGTGTCCGGGATAGGAAAGTGGCGAAATTTATGGAACTGAAACAAGGCAGCATGACCGTAGATGAGTATGAGGCCAAATTCACCAAATTGGCCAGGTTTACGCCACACGTGATTGACACAGATTATAAGAAGGTGCGATATTTTGAAGGTGGGCTCCGAGGTGATATTTTAGAGAGTGAATGTCTTGAAGTGGAGACTTACATTGGGGTATTAGACCGAGCCATAATATCTCGAGGCTAATATAGCTGCACAAACTAAACCCACAACCGATTGGAAGGGTAGCAAAAGATAGGGCTTCTTTTCAAAGAAGAAGTTTGCAAAGAAGCAGAATACGGGCTCCTCGAATACTTCTAATTCTTCCCGAGACACAACCCCGTTGTGTACCACTTGTGTAATAGGCATCGTGGGGTTTGCTACGTGTGACAGAGCTTGTTTTAATTGTGGTAAGCAAGGGCATATGGCCGAGATTGCAAGCGTAACTGTGGAAAATTTGTCGCTAGTTCAATAGCATCACCCCAAAACCAGAAATGTTACGGACCTACTCCACCAAGATACCGTGAAACAGGGAGAGTTTTTGCGCTTGTCCCGGCGTCACGCGGAATGCCAATGCCGTTGTCTCAGGTACCATTTCAATATGTAATCAGGATGCCTTTGTATTAATTGATTCTGGATCAACACACTCATTTGTGACATATACATTTGCATCTAGACTGAAAAGACCCCTAGAGTTATTGCCATATTTGTTGTGTGTGTCTGCTCCATCGGGGGAATCTGTGTTATGTGACTATATATATCGGTTTTGTGATATGCACATTGAGGATGCTACCTTATATGTAGATTTGTTGCCCTTGAACTTTAGACATTTCGATGTAATTTTGGGCATGGATTGGTTGACCAAGTATTGTACCACTATAGATTGTGTGACAAAAAAGGTTGTATTTAAACCACCAGAACAAAAAGAAATTGTGTTTGTGGGTAATGGGGTAGTGCCTCCACCTTATTTGATATCTGCAATGAAAGCATGTAAACTGATCAGGAAAGGGTGCCAGGGTTATCTGTGCTATGTGTTGACTGAACAACCTGTGAATGTTGAATTGAATGATATACCTATTGTTAGAGAATTCCCAGATGTGTTCCCAAATGAATTACCAAGGGAATTGATAGACAGGGAGATAGAATTTATTATTGAGACTGTGCTAGGCACCCAGCCCATTTCTAAAACTCCCTACAGAATGGCTACTGCTGAAATGAGAGAATTGAAAGAACAGTTGCAGGATCTGCTTGATAAAGGGTTTATCCGACCCAGCACTTCGCCTTTGGGTGCACCAGTGTTATTTGTGAAGAAGAAGGATGGTACTTTGCGCCTGTGCATCGATTATCGGGAATTGAACAAGGTAACGATAAAGAACAAATACCCTTTACCCCGTATTGATGATTTATTTGACCAACTACATGGATCACAGGTGTTCTCTAAGATTGATTTGAGATCCGGGTATCATCAGCTGAAGGTTAAGGCAGAGGATGTTGAGAAAACCGCATTCAGAACGAGGTATGGTCATTTTGAGTTCCTTGTTATGCCATTTGGAGTGACTAATGCTCCGGCAGCATTTATGGACTTAATGAACAGAATTTTTAAAACCTACCTTGACGAGTTTGTTGTAGTTTTCATCGATGATATTTTGATATATTCCAAAGATAGACTTGAACATGAACATCACTTGAGAACTGTTTTACAAATACTTCGGGCCAAGAAATTATTTGCTAAACTAAAGAAGTGTGAGTTTTGGTTGGATGAAGTTGTTTTCTTAGGGTATGTGATCAACAAGGAAGGAATTTCAATGGACCCGCAGAAGATAGAGGCAATCGTGAATTGGCCTACACCGACCAATGTAACAGAAGTCCGTAGCTTCATAGGCTTAGCTGGGTACTACAGGAGGTTTGTGAAGGATTTTTCGAAATTAGCCGTGCCTCTTACCCAATTGACACGTAAAAGATAACCATTTGAGTGGAACGAAGAAAGAGAATCAGCCTTTCATGAATTGAAGACAAGATTGACCACTGCACCAATTTTGACTTTACCTTCAGGTACGGAGAATTTTTTGATTTTCAATGATGCATCATATAAGGGTTTGGGTTGTGTGTTAATGCAGAACGGAAAAGTTGTTGCCTACGCTTCCCGGCAATTGAGGCCACACGAGAAGAATTATCCAACACATGACCTGGAACTAGCCGCAGTTGTTTTTGCTTTGAAAATCTGGCGGCATTATTTGTATGGGGCAAAGTGTGAAGTCTACACGGATCATAAGAGCCTGAAATACTTCTTCACGCAAAAAGAGTTGAATATGCGTCAGAGAAGATGGCTGGAATTGATAAAAGATTACGACCTAGAAATTCAATATCACCTTGGGAAAGCTAATACAGTGGCTGATGCCTTGAGCAGAAAATCAACAGGGGGGTATGGCTTGTTTGTTTACTGAACAAAGGGAGATTTTACAAGACTTTGAGAAGTTTGAAATTGAAGTGGTGATATGTGAACAGGGCGGATTGATAGCCGCTATTACAGCCGAACCAGCAATTGTTGATGAAATCAAGCAGAAACAGAAAGATGATGAGTTTCTCAGGAAGGTAATTAATGAATTTGAGACAAGTCCCAAAGCAAAATTTAGCATTGCAAATGAAATGTTGAAATTCCGGAACAGAATATGTATCCCTGATATCCCGGAACTAAAGAAGAGGTTCTTAGATGAAGCCCACAAATTTGTATTTGCTATGCACCCGGGCAACAATAAAATGTACCGGGATTTGAAACAGACCTATTGGTGACCTAAAATGAAGAAAGAGATTGCAGGATATGTGTCCAAGTGCCTTCAATGCTAGCAAGTTAAGGCTGAACATCGAAACCAAAGGTCTACTTCAACCTCTCCCTATTTCCGAGTGGAAGTGGGAACATGTGACTATAGATTTTCGTTGGCCTACCTCGGACTTCTCGAGGTATGGATTCTGTTTGGGTTGTAGTTGATAGGTGATTAAATCTGCACATTTTCTGCCTGTCAAAACTACATTTACTGCTTATAGATTGGCCACCATTTACGTTGATGAGATTGTCCGTTTATACAGTGTTCCAGTATTTATTGTATCGAATAGAGATCTGAAATTTGTGTCTAGATTGTGGAAGAGTTTGCAGGAAGTTATGGGAACAGAACTGAGGTTCAAGATCTTGCATTTCACCCACGCATGCATCGCAATCGGAACGAACGATTCAAACTTTGGAAGATATGCTTCGCATGTGCGCTTTGGATTTTCAGGGGAGTTGGAAAGATTATTTGCCACTTGTAGAATTTGCTTATAATAACAGATTCCACTCCAGCATTGGTATGGCACCATACAAGGCTTTGTATGGTAGGAGGTGTAGATCACCTATTTGTTGGACAGAGGTCGGGGATAGAGCTTTACTTGGGCCAGAAATTGTGCAAGACACTTCTGAAAAGATCAAAACTATTCCGCAAAGGCTCAGAACAGCTCAAGACTGATAGAAGAATTATGCAGACGTTCGGAGAAGACCTTTTGAGTATGAGGTTGGTGACCATGTGTTCATCCGTGTTTCTCTGATGAAGGGCCAAGTCAGATTTGGGAAAAATGGCAAGTTGTCGCCCCGTTACATTGGGCCGTTTCAGATTTTGAAGAGGCTTGGTCCAGTTGCTTATAGAGTTGCCTTGCCATTGGGATTCGAGCAAATCCATAATGTGTTTCATGTTTCGATGTTGAGGGGTTACCTCCGAGACTCGTTACATGTGATTGATTATCACCAGGTAGCTATTGATGAGAATATGGAATACGCCAAATGGTCGGAAAGAATTGTTGACCGACAAGCAAAAGAATTGAGAAACAAATTCATTCCAATGGTGAAAGTGGAATAGAAGGAACACTATGGGACAGATGCTACATGGGAAAAAGAAGAGGAGATGTGACTCCGCTATTCACATTTGTTTCCTGATGAAGGTAAACCAAGTTTGGAGGACCAAACTTCCTAAAGGGGGGAAGACTGTGATACCCCTGTTCCGTAATATGCTAATCGGTCCTTAATTTGAGTATGATTATGTGTTTAGCGTGATTTTGTGTGCCATTATGTGAATATATGTGATTTTGAAATTCTATCTATTCACCGTAGGAATATCTGTTTGAATAATCCGCTTTGGAAGTTAAATTGAAGGCCTTATCGGCCACAGAACCTGAAATTGATTACGCCCTTGTGATTGGTATAATTTTTAAAGCCTACGGTGAAAATTAATTAGAAATTTATTCTGGTCAAATTAAATGATTAAGTTGATAATTTGAGTGCCCAACTATTTTATATTAAAATAGTATGTTAGTGGGGCTTATTGTATATTAACACTTCACTCTCCTTTAACTCTATTGAACTCAAAATTTGAGATACACTATTGAGAGAGAGGGAGATCCAGCCTTAGTGAGAGAAAGGGAGAGAAGTTGTGCAAATTTTATCCTAAAGCTTGGGAACCTTGAAAATCATTCAAGACTTGATCATAGATTGTGAGAATTAAGCTCCTAGGTGAGTAATCCTTGATTGTAATTTGTAATTTTGTGTGTATCCAAGCTAATCAGGTGACCAAGAGTAAAATTGAATGAAATTGGGTTGGCTTTGTTGAATGAAAGCTTGATATATGCATACATGTAAGAAATTAACTTGAAATAGCATGTATCATGTCAATTAAGCAAGATTTGAAGTTTGATTATGCATGCAAACCTGGTTTGTTGAGCTTTGACACCATTTGCATCTTTTGAAATGAAAATAAAGTCAAGATGACCATGCATGTTTGAATAATTGAGGATGGGAGCTTGAAATGCATGAATATACATGATAGAGTTGAATTTGGTGTCAATTTGAGGCATGCAAGTGTGTAATTCTTGATATTGAGCTCCCTAATGTTGTAATCTTGTATTGGTAGCATGTTAACATGTATAAATGTGTAATTTGAGCCATTGCATGCATATTTGGTTGGTTGGAATTCGAATTGGAGCTCAAGAACTCAATCTGGAAAACCCAGATTTTTGATGGCCACTCGAGCGGGGAAAAGGCCACTCAAGCGAGAAAATCGTGCTTCCAACACTTTTTGCAAATAGGATGTTCGCTCGAGCGGGATGTTTCATGCTTGAGCGGGGAGCTTTTATAGACAGGTCTTCCGCTCGAGCGCCCTAACTCACGCTCGAGCATAATTTTGAGGTAACCAGTACTTTTGCAGGTCTCTTGTATGCGCTTTCGGCGAAGGAACCCATGCTTTTCAAATTTTGTTCATGCGTTCTATGTTTCATTTTCCGTTCTCTTTCACTTGTAATCACTCTTAGGAATATGTTAAGCATTGTAAATGAGTTAATGGGATAAGAATAAAGCCTAAAGAGGAATATGTGAATTAAGGAACGGATTGAATTATTAGTGACCCTTTTGTGTTCATGAAATAGGGTCAAGCTCCGGAGCAAATCTACAAAGCGATCACTGTAAGTAATATCTTAACAAGATATTTAAAATATACTGTTGTCCAATTGTTTACTCATATGTAAGTTTTATAAGTTCATTAATTTGAATGGTGGACAACGATTGATATAAATAATTGGGCCAAAGGCGATTGAATCTGAATGATTGGGCCAAAGGCGATTGATATAAATAATTGGGCCAAATGCGATTGATGCAAATGATTGGGCCAAAGGCGATTGATATAAATAATTGGGCCAAAGGCGATTGATCTGAATGATTGACCGAAGGCTGATTGACATGAATGATTGGGCCGAAGGCCGATGAATACGAATGATAGACATGGATGATTGGGCCGAAGGCCGATGGATACGAATGATGGATATAGATGATTGGGTTAAAGGCCGATGGATACAAATGATTGGGCCGAAGGCCGTTTGCTATACTGTTTCAATGATTACTTATATATCTTTCTCATTTGATATTATTCACTAGGCATTTGCTCACGTTCATTCATATACATGTAGGTGAGCCAAGGGACGCTCAGAACTAGCCCCGGTGAACTTGTGAGAAACAGTTTAAGTTTTGAAGAGTCAGCCCAAACGTCTCACGCACGAGACTGTCTTTGCCTTTGACCTTGTTTATAGTTTTGTTATGTTGGTGAATACGTTGAACTACTTTTGTATATAAGACTTGGGTTTGACTGACTTAAATCTGTATGATCCTGTATGTACAACGTTTTGTGTTAGTATATATTTTGATGTGAGTTATTAACATATAAATGTTTGGAATGTTATGGTATGCATTTAAGCACGGCTCTATGGACAAAGTTTTTGAATTGCTTCCGTTTGGCCCCTTTATTTCTGATGATTTTTGATTTATTTAGTTTGAGGCCGTAAGTAATCACACGATTACTGGCCGGTTATAGCCTTAACCCATAGGGGCGGGTTCGGGTCGTGACAGAGTGGTATCAGAACACGAGTTAATAACTCACACACTTGTCCAAAAGAGCAATAAGCGTTTAGAAAAGATCTATGATGCATTCATAGTATGAATTTGAAAGCACCAAGTATATGCATTAATGTTTTGATATGAACGACTATGTGCCATAAGTTATGATTTGTCTGCATCGTAAATTATCTGGATATGTATGCTCTTTAATATAGGCATACTTGTAAATCTTTTGCATAAAATATATTTGCATGAAATATAATGCAAGTTTAATCAGATGGTGAGAACAAAAGGTGATGAGTTGGAGGAGTCCTCTACTGCCAGACTAGACAGAATGGAAATATTTCTACAGGAAATGACAGAAGCCTTGAGACAGTAACAGGAGTGGCAACAGCAGTGGCAGCGACCACATCCGCCACCGCCCCCTCCGGCACCCTGTGCAGATTATCGAAACGATGACGAATCATAGCCCGACCAAAGAGTTAAAGAAAATGAACCCACCACAGTTCCATGGCGGACTAGATCCTTTGAAAGCTGAAGCTTGGGTCCTCGGCATCGAAAAACTGTTTGAAGTATTCCCATGTTCAGAGGCACAGAAAGTACTTCTAGCCACCTTTATGCTAGAGGACGAAGCGAGAAGATGGTAGATATTAATGCGTGAGAGTTACAAAGATGCTAATTGGGCAAAGTTTTTAGAAATCTTTTATGACAAGTACTTTTCGCAGTGTGTCCGGGATAGGAAAGTGGCGAAATTTATGGAACTGAAACAAGGCAGCATGACCGTAGATGAGTATGAGGCCAAATTCACCAAATTGGCCAGGTTTACGCCACACGTGATTGACACAGATTATAAGAAGGTGCGATATTTTGAAGGTGGGCTCCGAGGTGATATTTTAGAGAGAGTGAATGTCTTGAAGCTGGAGACTTACATTGGGGTATTAGACCGAGCCATAATATCTGAGGCTAATATAGCCAGACAAACTAAACCCACAACTGATTGGAAGGGTAGCAAAAGATAGGGCTTCTTTTCAAAGAAGAAGTTTTCAAAGAAGCAAAATACGGGCTCCTCGAATACTTCTAATTCTTCCCGAGACACAACCCCGTTGTGTACCACTTGTGGTAATAGGCATCGTGGGGTTTGCTACCGTGTGACAGGAGCTTGTTTTAATTGTGGTAAGCAAGGGCATATGGCCAGAGATTGCAAGCAGAACCGTGGAAAATTTGCTGCTAGTTCAATAGCATCAGTCCCAAAACCAGGAAATGTTACGGGACCTACTCCTACCGAAGATACCGTGAAACAGGGGAGAGTTTTTGCGCTTGTCCCGGGCGATACGCGGAATGCCAATGCCGTTGTCTCAGGTACCATTTCAATATGTAATCAGGATGCCTTTGTATTAATTGATTCTGGATCAACACACTCATTTGTGACATATACATTTGCATCTAGACTGAAAAGACCCCTAGAGTTATTGCCATATTTGTTGTGTGTGTGCTCCGCATCGGGGAATCATGTTATGTGACTATATATATCGGTTTTGTGATATGCACATTGAGGATGCTACCTTATATGTAGATTTGTTGCCCTTGAACTTTAGACATTTCGATGTAATTTTGGGCATGGATTGGTTGACCAAGTATTGTACCACTATAGATTGTGTGACAAAAAAGGTTGTATTTAAACCACCAGAACAAAAAGAAATTGTGTTTGTGGGTAATGGGGTAGTGCCTCCACCTTATTTGATATCTGCAATGAAAGCATGTAAACCGATCGAGAAAGGGTGCGGGGTTATCGTGCTATGTGTTGGTGAACAACTGTGAATGTTGAATTGAATGATATACCTATTGTTAGAGAATTCCCAGATGTGTTCCCAAATGAATTACCAAGGGAATTGATAGACAGGGAGATAGAATTTATTATTGAGACTGTGCTAGGCACCCAGCCCATTTCTAAAACTCCCTACAGAATGGCTACTGCTGAAATGAGAGAATTGAAAGAACAGTTGCAGGATCTGCTTGGTAAAGGGTTTATCCGACCCAAAGACGCCTTTTGGGTGCACCAGTGTTATTTGTGAAGAAGAAGGATGGTCCTTTGCGCCTGTGCATCGATTATCGGGAATTGAACAAGGTAACGATAAAGAACAAATACCCTTTACCCCGTATTGATGATTTATTTGACCAACTACATGGATCACAGGTGTTCTCTAAGATTGATTTGAGATCCGGGTATCATCAGCTGAAGGTTAAGGCAGTGGATGTTGAAAACCGCATTGAGCGAGGTATGGTCATTTTGAGTTCCTTGTTATGCCATTTGGAGTGACTAATGCTCCGGCAGCATTTATGGACTTAATGAACAGAATTTTTAAAACCTACCTTGACGAGTTTGTTGTAGTTTTCATCGATGATATTTTGATATATTCCAAAGATAGACTTGAACATGAACATCACTTGAGAACTGTTTTACAAATACTTCGGGCCAAGAAATTATTTGCTAAACTAAAGAAGTGTGAGTTTTGGTTGGATGAAGTTGTTTTCTTAGGGTATGTGATCAACAAGGAAGGAATTTCAATGGACCCGCAGAAGATAGAGGCAATCGTGAATTGGCCTACACCGACCAATGTAACAGAAGTCCGTAGCTTCATAGGCTTAGCTGGGTACTACAGGAGGTTTGTGAAGGATTTTTCGAAATTAGCCGTGCCTCTTACCCAATTGACACGTAAAAGATAACCATTTGAGTGGAACGAAGAAAGAGAATCAGCCTTTCATGAATTGAAGACAAGATTGACCACTGCACCAATTTTGACTTTACCTTCAGGTACGGAGAATTTTTTGATTTTCAATGATGCATCATATAAGGGTTTGGGTTGTGTGTTAATGCGAGCGGAAAAGTTGTTGCCTACGCTTCCGGGCAATTGAGGCCACACGAGAAGAATTATCCAACACATGACCTGGAACTAGCCGCAGTTGTTTTTGCTTTGAAAATCTGGCGGCATTATTTGTATGGGGCAAAGTGTGAAGTCTACACGGATCATAAGAGCCTGAAATACTTCTTCACGCAAAAAGAGTTGAATATGCGTCAGAGAAGATGGCTGGAATTGATAAAAGATTACGACCTAGAAATTCAATATCACCTTGGGAAAGCTAATACAGTGGCTGATGCCTTGAGCAGAAAATCAACAGGGGGGTATGGCTTGTTTGTTTACTGAACAAAGGGAGATTTTACAAGACTTTGAGAAGTTTGAAATTGAAGTGGTGATATGTGAACAGGGCGGATTGATAGCCGCTATTACAAATGAACCAAAGAATTGTTGATGAAATCAAGCAGAAACAGAAAGATGATGAGTTTCTCAGGAAGGTAATTAATGAATTTGAGACAAGTCCCAAAGCAAAATTTAGCATTGCAAATGAAATGTTGAAATTCCGGAACAGAATATGTATCCCTGATATCCCGGAACTAAAGAAGAGGTTCTTAGATGAAGCCCACAAATTTGTATTTGCTATGCACCCGGGCAACAATAAAATGTACCGGGATTTGAAACAGACCTATTGGTGACCTAAAATGAAGAAAGAGATTGCAGGATATGTGTCCAAGTGCCTTCAATGCTAGCAAGTTAAGGCTGAACATCAGAAACCAGGCGGTCTACTTCAACCTCTCCCTATTTCCGAGTGGAAGTGGGAACATGTGACTATAGATTTCGTCGTTGGCCTACCTCGGACTTCTCGAGGTATGGATTCTGTTTGGGTTGTAGTTGATAGACTGATTAAATCTGCACATTTTCTGCCTGTCAAAACTACATTTACTGCTTATAGATTGGCCACCATTTACGTTGATGAGATTGTCCGTTTATACAGTGTTCCAGTATTTATTGTATCGAATAGAGATCTGAAATTTGTGTCTAGATTGTGGAAGAGTTTGCAGGAAGTTATGGGAACAGAACTGAGGTTCAGTACTGCATTTCACCCACAGACAGACGGGCAATCGGAACGAACGATTCAAACTTTGGAAGATATGCTTCGCATGTGCGCTTTGGATTTTCAGGGGAGTTGGAAAGATTATTTGCCACTTGTAGAATTTGCTTATAATAACAGATTCCACTCCAGCATTGGTATGGCACCATACAAGGCTTTGTATGGTAGGAGGTGTAGATCACCTATTTGTTGGACAGAGGTCGGGGATAGAGCTTTACTTGGGCCAGAAATTGTGCAAGACACTTCTGAAAAGATCAAAACTATTCCGCAAAGGCTCAGAACAGCTCAAGACTGATAGAAGAATTATGCAGACGTTCGGAGAAGACCTTTTGAGTATGAGGTTGGTGACCATGTGTTCATCCGTGTTTCTCTGATGAAGGGCCAAGTCGATTTGGGAAAAAATGGCAAGTTGTCGCCCCGTTACATTGGGCCGTTTCAGATTTTGAAGAGGCTTGGTCCAGTTGCTTATAGAGTTGCCTTGCCATTGGGATTCGAGCAAATCCATAATGTGTTTCATGTTTCGATGTTGAGGGGTTACCTCCGAGACTCGTTACATGTGATTGATTATCACCAGGTAGCTATTGATGAGAATATGGAATACGCCAAATGGTCGGAAAGAATTGTTGACCGACAAGCAAAAGAATTGAGAAACAAATTCATTCCAATGGTGAAAGTGGAATAGAAGGAACACTATGGGACAGATGCTACATGGGAAAAAGAAGAGGAGATGTGACTCCGCTATTCACATTTGTTTCCTGATGAAGGTAAACCAAGTTTGGAGGACCAAACTTCCTAAAGGGGGGAAGACTGTGATACCCCTGTTCCGTAATATGCTAATCGGTCCTTAATTTGAGTATGATTATGTGTTTAGCGTGATTTTGTGTGCCATTATGTGAATATATGTGATTTTGAAATTCTATCTATTCACCGTAGGAATATCTGTTTGAATAATCCGCTTTGGAAGTTAAATTGAAGGCCTTATCGCCACGTAACCCGAAATTGATTACGCTTGTGATTGGTATAATTTTTAAAGCCTACGGTGAAAATTAATTAGAAATTTATTCTGGTCAAATTAAATGATTAAGTTGATAATTTGAGTGCCCAACTATTTTATATTAAAATAGTATGTTAGTGGGGCTTATTGTATATTAACACTTCACTCTCCTTTAACTCTATTGAACTCAAAATTTGAGATACACTATTGAGAGAGAGGGAGATCCGGCCTTAGTGAGAGAAAGGGAGAAGTTGTGCAAATTTTATCCTAAAGCTTGGGAACCTTGAAAATCATTCAAGACTTGATCATAGATTGTGAGAATTAAGCTCCTAGGTGAGTAATCCTTGATTGTAATTTGTAATTTTGTGTGTATCCAAGCTAATCAGGTGACCAAGAGTAAAATTGAATGAAATTGGGTTGGCTTTGTTGAATGAAAGCTTGATATATGCATACATGTAAGAAATTAACTTGAAATAGCATGTATCATGTCAATTAAGCAAGATTTGAAGTTTGATTATGCATGCAAACCTGGTTTGTTGAGCTTTGACACCATTTGCATCTTTTGAAATGAAAATAAAGTCAAGATGACCATGCATGTTTGAATAATTGAGGATGGGAGCTTGAAATGCATGAATATACATGATAGAGTTGAATTTGGTGTCAATTTGAGGCATGCAAGTGTGTAATTCTTGATATTGAGCTCCCTAATGTTGTAATCTTGTATTGGTAGCATGTTAACATGTATAAATGTGTAATTTGAGCCATTGCATGCATATTTGGTTGGTTGGAATTCGAATTGGAGCTCAAGAACTCAATCTGGAAAACCCAGATTTTTGATGGCCGCTCGAGCGGGGAAAAGGCCGCTCGAGTAGGAAAATCGTGCTCCCAGCACTTTTTGCAGAGTTGGATGTTCGCTCGAGCGGGGAGTTTTTATAGACAGGCCTTCTGCTCGAGCGCCCTAACTCATGCTCGAGCGTAATTTTGAGGTAACCAGTACTTTTGCAGGCCTCTTGGGTCCACTCGAGCGGGGACCCTGTTTTTTGAAATTTTGTTCATGCGTTCTGTGTTTCATTTTCCATTCTCTTTCACTTGTAATCACTCTTAGGCATATTTTAAACATTGTAAATGAGTTAATGGGATAAGAATAAAGCCTAAAGAGGAATATGTGAATTAAGGAACGGATTGAATTGTTGGTGACCCTTTGGTGTTCATGAAATGTGTAGGGTCAAGCTCCGGGGCAAATCTACAAGCCGATCACTGTGAGTAATATCTTAACAAGATATTTGAAATATACTGTTGTCCAATTGTTTACTCATATGTAAGTTTTATAAGTTCATTAATTTAAATGGTGGACAATGATTGATATAAATAATTGGGCCAAATGCCGATTGATACGAATGATTGGGCCAAAGGCCGATTGATATAAATAATTGGGCCAAAGGCCAATTGATGCGAATGATTGGGCCAAAGACCGATTGATATAAATAATTGGGCCAAAGGCCAATTGATGCGAATGATTGGGCCAAAGGCCGATTGATATAAATAATTGGGCCAAAGGCCGATTGATACGAATGATTGGGCTGAAGGCCGATTGACATGAATGATTGGGCCGAAGGCCGATGGATACGAATGATGGATATAGATGATTGGGCTAAAGGCCGATGGATATAAATGATTAGGCCGAAGGCCGTTTGCTGTACTGTTTCAATGATTACTTATATATCTTCCTCATTTGATATTATTCACTAGGCATTCGCTCACGCTCATTCATGTACATATAGGTGAGCCAAGGGACGTCCAGAACCAGCTCCCGTGAACTTGTGAGAAACAGTTTAAGTTTTGAGGAGTCAACCCAAACGTCTCACGCACGAGATTGTCTTCGCCTTTGACCTTGTTTATAGTTTTGTTATGTTGGCGAATACATTGGACTACTTTTGTACATAAGACTTGGGTTTGACTAACTTAAATCTGTATGATCCTGTATGTACAGCGTTTTGTGTTAGTACATATTTTGATGTGAGTTATTAATATATAAATGTTTGGAATGTTATGGTGTGCATTTAAGTACGGCTCTATGGACAAAGTTTTTGAATTGCTTCCATTTGGCCCCTTTATCTCTGATAAGTTTTGATTTATTTGGTTTGAGGCCGTAGGTAATCACACGATTACTGGCCAGTTATGGCCTTAACCCATAGGGGCGGGTTCAGGTCGTGATATGAAGTTTGGTGTTGAATGATTGAAAGATGATAGCAAGGGAGAGAAAGAGAGAGAAAGAGGGGTACCAGAGAGCTCCCATAGGGGTTTAAAGTAAAGAGAGAGAGAAGACGATGAGTGAGGAGGAAAAGACGGCGGCGTCGATGTAATGATGGTGGTGAAGTTTGTGGTAGGGAACAGATGAGCCAACTCGGTGAGTTCGACAGTTGTTCAACCGCCAATCGAAACACAGTTTCGTGGTTCTTAATCGGAAACTCTAGAAGAAGATCAAAAACATAAGAACAATTATACACAATTGCTTAATGCTAGGAAAACAGACAATTGAAGTATTGCATGAGAGAGAGAGAGAGAGTGACCTCGCCTAGGAAAGGTGAGAGAACAATCGAAAAATCGAACAACTCTATCCCAACAGCAGCAGCACCACAATTGCTTAATGTTGGAAAAACAAACATAGCCATCAAAGGTAACAAAAACAAAGAGAGAAAGGGAGAGGCAGACGTTGAGAGAGAACGTGTAGAGAGGGAGTTGAAGAGAACGTGATCGGTAAACGTGTTTGGGTAGACGTAGAGGAGAGAGAGAGAGAGAGAGAGAGAGATAGAGAGATATGAGCACTTGGACGGGAATGAAAGCATCATCTGTACCATCAAATGAAACAGTTCTGCTTTTGGGAATCATCTCAGTCATTCAAATGAAAATGTATCTCTGATACATTTTATATATTTTCAAAAACCGTTCTGTCTTATTAAATAGATATATGATATTAAAGTAGAGATGATATTTCTAACGGAGAGGTTCTAGTTGGGTATCCTAATTGGAGGGTGTGGTTGGGTCTTTGTGGGCCCACTACAGAACCCTCATCGATAATTCGAACCGTTCAATATATAGGATTTGTCAAGTACTTCATCCTTATAAAAAACAATATTAAACGGATATCAATAGTCACTTGATCAAATCACATTTATATAAATAATTTATTTTAAAAATCATACTTTCCATTGACACAAATGTGATATGATTAAGTAGTTATCGATGTCTCTATCAAAGTGATTTTTTGTAGAGATGAAATACTCAACGAAACTTATACATTGAACGGTTCAGATTATCGATATTGATTCTGTGATGGGCCCACGGAGTCTTAACAGCATCCTCCAACTCGATTTAAACTAGAGAGAAGCTGAGGCCTATTTCTAAAGTCTACAAAAGTAGGGTAGTAGTATGATGTGACATCTCTTTTGTATTTAAATGGAAAAATTTTATTTTATAGAAATTAGTAATTAATTAATTTCTCTTGTCTACCAATTTCTTCACACCAAAAAAAAAAAATTTAAAAAAATTGAAGAGATTCAAAAAAAAATTTTAAGAGAGGTTTTCTCTCTATTTGTTATTATTTCACCTAATTTTTCTTATTTTAATAATCCAAATCACCTGGTATAAACAGTTTAAAATGTAATGAAAATTATTCAGCCACCAAAATTATGATAAAATGTAATTGAATCACAATTTATTATGATAAAATGTTATTAAAATTATTCAGTCCAATCATGCATCAAGTTATTAAAATTATGATAAAATGTAATTGAATCACAATTTTAAATGTTTTAATTAGACCATTTCCAACGGTAAATCAAATTCGCCATCAGATTTGAATTCGGTGAAAAATTGTTACTTTTATGGCTCCAACGGTTTCACCAAATGGATATCAAATTGAGAATTCACTAAAAGTTTCACCAAAATGAGAAGCGGAACAGATTTTACCAAAACACTGTTCATTTACGTTCGAGGTGGGTCTCACCGAACAACCGGCTGGACGTCATCCCGGACGACCACCTTAAGCAAAAATTTGTGAAAATTTTACATTTTCTCAGTTTTTTAATTTTTGCATTGATTGGTCGACCGGTAATTTGATGAAAAGCTAAATTTCTCCGTTGGAGCATGTGATATCAAATAGAGGAAATCTTTTTTTTTAAAATCAAATTTGATGAAAAATCTGATGAACCATCGGAGATGCTCTTACAGTCACCAAAAAAGGTGCCCGTACATATTCAGCCAATAACCTTTGGGTTGATTAAAAAAATAAAATTAGAGTTTGACAATCTAACAAAATAAATCATGAATTTTTAATTAAATAATTTAAATTTAAATTTTTTTAATTTATTTTCAATCTAAGTCATTTATCTATTTTCATTAACTCAAACCAACGAAAAACTCAATGCAGGTGTACATAAAATGTCTAAAATACTCTTTTTCATTGAGTTTAATGACTAAAATATTATTTTTAATCAAATTTATTTAATAAAAAATAGACAAATGATTTAGATTGAAAATAAATTAAAAAATTAGAGTTCAAATTAATAAAATTAAAAATTCAAAGTTTATTTTGTTTTCAAGGGTCAAACTTTACATTCCATTTGGATGGAGGGGTTTGGTGAGAGAAAAAAAGAAATTGTGAGAATAAAAAAACTCCTGCACTTATTTGAATGATTAAATATATGAGAAATTATGAGAGATTGTGAGAAAAAAATTCTCACCAAACCTATATTTTGTTTCTCACCAAAAGTTGTGAGATTTTGTGAGAAAAGAGTTGGGTTTAATGAAAGTTTTTTAAAATGCCAAAATTACCTTTATGAAAAAAATGTAACTTATTAATAAAAAAAGTTATTTTGGTAATCTCATAATTTTTATTTTATTTTATTTACTATATCTAAACAAGATAAATAAGAAATCATATTCTCTTTTCTTTTATGCATCCAGATATAATGGTGGGAAATTATAATCAATTTTTTTCTCATCTAGGTGAGAAATCACAATCATTTATTTTCTCACCTCATCTTACAATTCAAATGAAGTGTTAGAGGTTTTTTTTTTTTTTTTTTTTTTCTTTTAATTTAAAAAAAAAAATAATAATAATTTATTTTGTACCAAGCTGCGATCCACGTCACCCTTAAGCGTACGCTACAAGAAAAGGTCCAAGGACCCAATTGGGAAACCGGACTGTGAGATTTGAGCTGGACTATATAGCTCCAAAGCCCAATCCAAATAGACCTACACTGAGGGGAATTCTATAGTATATTTTGTTTAATTATTTAGAATTTTATGTTATTTGCAGTATATTTTATAATTTTTCTTAAATTACTCTTCAAAGTACACCCAAATAAGAAACAAAATTACCATATTCGGACTTACAATCTGAACACAACTGTTTTGTTTGGATTTTTGGATCCGAACATGTTAACTTTGTTCGGTAGTATACTGTCGAATGAAATAAATTTGTTCAAATCTAAAACTCCAAACAATAATGACGTTAAACAGGATGACTATTTGTTTTTACGTTAAAAAAAGCACAAAAATAAAAAAAAAATTGTTTCTTGATATTTATGTAAATACTTACCTCATTTTTGATGAATTGTTTCAAAAACAGTTTTATTATTATTCTCATCCATTGTTTGATTTTGTTCAAATTGTAAGGATAAGAAATAATAATATTGATGATAATGGTAAGTTTTAGTGGGATGGTTTGGAATTTTGTAATGAGGAAGAAGAAGAAGAGAAAACAATTGAAATTTAAGGAAGAAAATAAAAAATACATATATGTGATTAGGATATATCATTAGAAGAGAAGAAAAAAAAACATTTTATTTTAAAATTTAATATGTATTATCTTTATTAATAAATTTAAATTAAGATATAATAGAAATTAAAATTTTGAAATTTTAGTTAGAGGAAATTAATAATTTTTAAGTATAAATAGAAATCCCTTACCCTGATGGAATAATATGGCCCAGTCCATCTAAAATTTGGAACCCCACCTACCTTCCAGCCTAGTTAGAGGCATTTATTTATTTTTATTTTTTTTCCTGTGAAGTGAATGAAGAGAAATAGCATATGGAAAGTTACATTCGATAAGACTCCAACCCATACTGTACTCAACCACCAGCACTTGGTCTTTAGAGGCCAAGTTTAGAGCCACCTTATTCTAATTTAATTTTTTTTTTTACAAGGTTTAAATTTAAAATTTTGGGTTAAAAAAAAGTATCAAAAACTCACAATAAAAGCCCTTAAGAAGTCTTTAAATAAGGTTAATCTTATCTCAATCTTGGGTTCCTTAAATTTTTTTTGTGTCAAAAACACATAGGTTACATTGCAAAGAATATATTTTTCACTTTTAACTTGTTATATTGTAAAAAAATTAAAAAATTAAAAAAAATTATTATACCACTCTAATAATTCTTATATTATTTTGACACAATCAATTCTCAAATTAAATTTTGATTATTAAATTATTTTTTTTATTTTAAATCTAGCCATCATGATTATTTTTATTGAGGTGGCAAAAATACTTATGCCAGTATGACAATTTGATTTGTTGACTATAAAAAAATTAAAAACGTATAAATATTATTAAAAAAATAAATCATACTTTTTATTCATTCATATTTTTATACAATTTAAAAAAAAAAAATCATTGTCAAATATATTAATGATTTTACTAAAAAATTTAAAAACGTACTTTAAAAAAAAATTAATTACTTAAAAGTCTTATTTACAAATATTATGGTAGGTCAGATCCTATCTAAGATTTTGTTGAACCAATAAGTCCTATTTAGTAAAATTGATAATGTTATTAGTTTTTTTATAATTTTTAAAATTAAAAACATTATCAATTTTTTATAATAATATTCCAGATAATTGTTTCATTAACTGATGGAAAAAAAAGAGAGCATGAGATTAAACGTTTTTGCTCTTTTACTTATTGGTTTGATTCAACTATCTAATAAAATTGAAAACATTATCAATTTTTTTTAGTTTTAAAACTGAGAACATTATCAGATTTTTCATTTTTTCATTTTTTTCCCCCAGTTTTGCATCAATGTTTCATCATCATGCTCCTTTATAGATACAAAATTTCCAATTTTGCACAAAAAAATAATTTTGTATTTTCAATTTTTCAAAAAAAACATTATTTTTTTCTTTTTTGCACATAATTTTTTTTTAAAAAAATTCAATTTGAAAGTTGATATTTTAAAGTTTTGAAAATCAAATAAATGTCAAATTGTCATTTTTTTTTAATTGATAATCATAAACAATGAACAATCATTGTTTGAAGGGCAATTCTGACTATTAAAAATTTAATAGGATTTGAAGGTCCAAAAAGTTTTAGTTAAGATTTTATGGAATATAAGTATATAAATTAAGACTTATATATAAATATCCCTAAAAAAATGTCAAATATCACATGAGGCCTTAGAGCATCTCCAACGGTGTATCATTTATTTCACCAAATTTGAGTAAAAAGTTAAGTAAAACTCCATCAGATATCCAACACCTCAACAGAGCATTTTGGCTATTATCAACACACTGGTCGATCGAGAGGACGATCGAGCGAAAGTCCGGCCGGTCGACCGGCGAGAATAATCCATCGATTCTGAAAGTATGCTTTGCTATGGGAAGTTTTCAACAAAACGGATGACAGGGGGACATCCAACCCGACGTTGGGCTAATCGTCTGGTTCTGCAAAATCAATGGCACCAAACAGTGAAATGTTGAAAACTCCCAGACATCCTCTATTTGGTTAAACATTTTAGAGATTCTCGATTTGATACCGATTTAATGAAACCGTTAAAACTAAAAAAATTAATATATATTTTTCATTAAATTCAAATTTAATAATAAATTTAATACACAATTGAATATGGTCTTAATAACATCTCGTTGTAAAGGCCCCAATCCGTAGGGACATAAGAAAGGTCCCAATCCGTAGGGACATACGAAAGGTCCACCTCTTGAGGCCTGATTATAGACGACACCCCATCAATTGCAAGAAAGAGTGCACAAAAATTTCCCACCACATCCTTCAATAATGATCTGTTTTCGTCGCAGCTAAATTTGTACAAATTATCACATGGTTTCAAAAAAATCACATGTCTAATAATTATGTTTTGTGACTAAATTTTGCTAACATGTCATTCTAGAGCACATGTTAGTAGATTTAAGAAATCATAAATTTTGTATAAAATATGTAAAAAAAATACAATCTTTTAAGTCTCTTACCATCTATCTTACAATTATATATTAAGAAAAATTATTTATGATTTGTTAATTTAAAATCATATAAATATAATAGCCTCGCGAAAAATAGAGTATTTTATCACGACAAAATAATTACTCCTTACTTCGTAGTACAACTAATATATTTAATTCCAACCCCACCATTGTTGGAAACCATGGAATGAAGCAGGGCCATCCCTTTTGTAAATGGATCCAATATATGTGTGGCAAACCATCTTCGAAAATGTCGTACCAAAAACACAAAAAAATGAAAGTACACAAAATTTACATAGCTCCTGTTTGGTAGAATTGTAGGAAAGTACTTATACCTTATGCCTAAACAGCTTATAACTTATAATTATGAACATAAGCTGATTTCTGACTTATAAATTAAATATCTCCTACCCTACTCAAAGAATAAACTGATTTCTGACTTCTAAAAAGTTGTAAGCTAAACAAAACACATCAAAATAGCTTAAATTAAGCTGAAAGCTGAAATAAGCAGCTTTTAAACTGCACCAAACAGGCACATAAAGTTATATGATTATTTATGATAATTTTATTTGAAGTCAAAATATTTATTATTGCATTATAATTATAAGATTGTTGCTGTCATATTCAATTATTTATATAACTTATATTTGTAAATTATTTTTCAACCATTCTTGGCCTACAAACTGATTGATAGTGACTTGTTTATTGTCATTATTTTAGCCAATTATTAATGAACTTGATGCATAAAATAACTCGAGAATTGACTGTTTATTTCTCAATTCTATGCTCCACTAATAGAAATCAAAACATTATTATATTAGTAATATGATGACATTTGCCAAACTAATTAGGAAGGAAACAATCATTCCTCTCTCCATTCAACTTTTAAAAAATGTGTTTTTTACCTGGTAAATGCGTTCATGCCCATGCCTTTTTGACTATGACTTTCACTAATTAAGAAATGCATGAATTTCATGAGAGAGAGATAAATGTATAATAAGTGATGTTATATATATAATAAATAAATAAATAAATAAAATAATATGTCTCCTTTTCACTGTAAAACAAAGGAAGATATCATATATCATTGGAAATTTTCAACTCTGACGTGGCTTTCTATATGTCAAGATGAGTTTTATTTTTTTTAAGTATATGGTTGCACATAATATTTATTAAATGCACGTCAAAAGATAAAATATATATAATAAAGAAACATCCATTAAGATGACTGGTAATTATAAAAATATTATCACCATATTATTTTGGTAAAAGAATTATCTTTTTTTCTGTAAAATAAGAATATTTCATATACAATTTTGGCACTAAAAGAGGAAAAATGTAGGTATATGCAACATTTTATTAAACCCTAAAACTAAATTTTCATTCAATTAAGTCATCAAACTTCCCAAATTGATTTAATGTGGCCCTTTTGTTACATTTAGTTCACTTTTGACTATCAAATATATTTTATGGGACTCACCCAAAGATTTATCAAAACAAAATCATAGAATCAACACCATTTCTTTCTTGCTCCAGCACAAGCTTATGAATAGTTTTTAGCATTCAAGTTGATATTATATGATATATTTAATTGTCAAAAGTGAATGAAATGTAATAAAGTGCTAAATTGAACCAATTTAAAAGTTTGAGGGCTTATTTAAATGAAAATTTAGTTAAAAAATATGTAAAGTTTAGAGACTTTTGGTGTAATTTACTTTAATATTAATTAGAGGAATGTTAGAGAACCACATTTTACAACTCACAATTCATCCACAATGACATAATAAAGGAGTTTAGGTTTTACATGTTTGATGTAACATTTTTCAAGTTGTAAGTTTATAATTGGAAGTCGAATTTAAAAACATCTATTCCTCAACTTCTAGATAATCAATTTTATTTTCAACTTATTTAAGTTATTTTTGCCTTATAAACTATAAGCACAACTTACATCCAACAGTCTCACAAATAATAATAATAATAATAATAATAATAATAATAACAATAATAAAACAAAACTATAAGCTGCACCAAATAATACCATAATTAAATTTGTAACAAATTAAAAATTAACACATAACTTGTCATATATGGATAAAATTAAAAGAGATTTTTTTTTGTAGTCTTGCTATTTTTTCTATTAATTATTCAACTTGAAGCAATCTACAACAGAGACATGGCCAAGGAAGATTTTTCTCAACTACTAGTTTTCCACCGAAGGATTTCCAATATGAGGAAAAGCTAGGTCTAAGCATAGAATCAAGATTTCCTCCTTTCATTTTTTACTTGTAGGGTTATTGGGCCCACTTTTAGGCCCAATTTGATAATTTGAACCGTTCATATTTTAAGATTTATTCAGTATATCATACTTGTAAAAAATCAAGTTGATCGAATATCAGAAAGAATATGTTCGGAAAACTGTTTATTAAATTCTTTAAAAAAATAATTTTTAGTTCAATTTTTCCGAACACATACTTTCTGATATCCGATCAACTTGATTTTTTATAAGTATGATATACTGAACAAATCTTAAAACATGAACGGTTCGGATTATCAAAATTGGGCCTAAAAGTGGGCCCAATGGCCTTGTAAGTAGAAAATGCACGGAAGAGACCTTAATTCGTAAGCATATACCAAAGTCCAAACACTATATGGCTCAGAGTTGGCCACGTTATCTCTTCCAATTGGTATGTGATCAGTGACCATGATCTTTCTTAGGTGACAGTTGCCAACTACCTGAATCAAATGGACCCACCCACACCAATCTTACTCACTCACTCCATGTCCTGATATACCTTTCTTTCTAGCCAGAAACAGGGGATTTCAGAGAGAGAGAGAGCGCGCGCAAACTTACAGTTGAGAAAGAACTTGAATCATGTGAGTAGAGTAAATTGACCAGGACATAGTTTGCTAAGCAAATTTCATGATGTAAACTTCGGAGGATTTTTCAATGGTTACCAAAGACAAAGCTTGAATCATGTGAGTAGAGTAAATTGAAGACGACATAGGCCTGCCCTGTTTGATTTATTTTTTAATTTTTTTTTTTTAAATTTATTTTGGTTTTTTGATTTGCTTATATAGCTTAGCTTTATAACTGTGGAAAAAAAAAGAAAACTTATTCTAAATGAAATTTGGATTTTATTTATTGAAAATAAAAAATCATCTTAAAGTGATGAAAATATATATTATTTAAATGTTTTGTTATATATAAAACACTTCCACTCTTCCAACAAACAGGGCCAAGGCCATAGTTTGCTCCGCAAATTTCATCATGTAAACTTTGGAGGATTTTTCAATGGTTACAAAAAAGCGGTTTGGAAGTACCATATCACCACTGCGGTACCTTACTTGTACACAAGTGAGCAGGGCTTAACTCCTGAGGGGCGCGACTAACAACCTGTCTTTCAAACGGTGAATCTAACTATACTCTGATCGCAACTCTGCCTCTTGTGCTGGGGGTTGGTGCATTCCTCTCTTACCCCGATGGTGGGTCCTTTCCTTTGAATTGGAAAAAGTCTAGTTTACATACCAACGCCTAAAGGTTGCAATGATACCACCAATGAGTATCTTCTTTTTTCGTTCAAAAAAAATTATCATATCAAAAAACTGTCTCCAACTGTTACATCTGGATAATAGAAAAGAGAAATATCTAGCTATTAATTTGTAATGAGTAAAACCGAATCCAAAAATGAATTTTTTTTTTCCTAAAAACAAAAGTGGTTTCCGTGATCTTACTTAATATTAAAATTGACTCTTTATTCTAGAACACTACTTTTTTTTTAACCATATCTACCAAAAACACAGCACTTTTTTACCAAACCCATGTCCTATCTCGTGAGCATAACGGATTACTCACCAAGATGAATTAACACACAGCTAAAAAGTTAGAAGTTGAACCAAAAACCTAAAAAATTAAACAAACTGAAGATGTATGTTAAAGCAAACTACAACAAAAGCATTGCAAAGCATCAATTAAAATCACTTTTGTAGCTCCGTTGTACTGAATCACGAAGAGTTTAATCAGACAAAAACATCTTGTACTCACAAACATAGGCCATATAGCTGAACCTCATAAATGCCTCATTACCCATTGATCGTGATCTGCATTTCCATTAATCTCTGTTACTATTTAGTGAACTAGGCATACTTCTTACTATTTACCACTGCTATTTCATTGTGTCCTATATGCATGCTTCAAATTTAACAAAACTACCCTTGTTTTTGAAACTGCAATACAAGAGGTAAGTTTTTTCTCAACTTGAATAATGTAACAAGTCCACAAAAAGTCATTACTAGAAAGTTTGATAAAGAAAACTACAAAATAAGCTTCTTGTCTTAGGCTTAAATAGACTCTACCCAGATTCTCTTTCAATCATAACTGAGATTCCAATTTTTTACTTCACTGTTGGCTAGATAAACTAACAATTGGAGAAAAGCGGATTAGATCTTTATCATATTGTTCTGACTTTGCCATAATAGTTAACTAATAAGATCAACAGTTGGAATTTTCAAAGCAGAACCAGTGACATATGGAGGAGGGATAAAATCCCTAACCTGTCAGTCAGCAACCTCTAATGGAAACCCTCCACCATATAAACGGAGCAAGACCATTATTACTAAAATACAACCAAATTAAATTTTTTGACTGCAAAATAGAAAGAAAAAAAAAAAAAGACAACAGAAGCATATTCTATTTTTTTTTTTTCGTTTAATTGAAAGTGGTGAAAAGGGTAATCAACACTCATTTATGATGTAAAATTGAGGGAAATCAAATACAACATCTTCCTTCCCCCTTTTTGCCGGTTGGAGTCAATTGCACATCTCATTGTAGATCAAGAACATAAGAAATACAGACCAAATGAAAAAATGAAAACAGCAATGAAATTTAGGGAGGGAAATTTACAATTTGAGAAGCAAGGATTAGAATCATATCTGGAAAACCATCTGCCTTCCCAAGTTTAGAGGATAAGTTCCACCGATATCTCAGCTTTCTTCCACTCCACTGAACCTCAATTTTCCTGTACAATGTCCAAAAAACAAAAAAACAAAAAAAAATGTAAGGAAGTTCACATTAGCTCCCATTACAACCATATTGACTCTGTATGTTGCTCATAACCTATGGTTTCTATTCTTTTTTAACTTCATTATTTATTTTGAGTGTGTGAGCCTGAAAAGGATTCCTAACCACATTAAAGCAAAAACCCACTTCCATGGATATATCCTACTAATAGCAGTGTTGACAACTTTGCAAAACCAGTAGACAAGATCATGAAAGGACAGATTAGTCATGATGGACAGAAAACCTTACCCAACAGAAATATTTATGTTCCGTAATTTGTGCAAATTGCAGTGAATCAGGCGTTCGTATAGTCCATGCCACTGCGCTTCCGTTTGTTCGACTTTGAAAAGAAGCATATCTGTATCCAACTTGTTTTCTGCTTAACTGCTTGTGGTTTGACATCCCTCTTTGCAAACAGTTCAGCCATATACTGAACAACAGCCTGAGGAGTAGCGAAAATTGGTTGAACTAAAAACAGAAACTTCAAAAATCAATAATTTCACAGGAAGTACAGGAAAGATTAATTACCTGTGCTCCCATCTGAGCTATATTTCTTGGCGGCACTTCCATGGGATTCCCTTCCATGTTTAAAACATGTAGTCGTGATAACATCCTGAAAGAGTCCGGAAGAATTCTTATCTGGTTATTACTAATATCCAGCTCTTCAAGTAATTCAAGGTTCCCAATTGACCTCGGTAGGGATTGTAGATCAGCAAAATTGTTGCTAATGTTCATCTTGACAAGTGTCGTAGCGAAACATAAGCTCTCAGGCACTGACTCAAGCTCGTTGAAACTCACATTAAGCTCTCTCAAATTTGATAGGGATGACATGGTGGTAGGCAATTGTCTGATGTTATTGTAACGAACAGACAGAATCTCCAGTGATGCGATTCGTCCTACAGCTTCTGGAAGGGCCTTAAGCCGATTATAGTCTGCATGAAGCTCCTTGAGTGACGAACACTGACTAATAGTATGCGGAATTTCTTCGATATTGTTATACTCTACATTCAATTTCTTTAGACTAACAAGTGATCCGATTAACTCAGGAAGCACAGGGAGATGATTTGAGCTCAAATCTAGCTCCTCAAGACGGACTAATCTACCAAAAGTTTCAGGCAGAGATGTTAGCTGATTCCCACTCACATCAAGACAAACCAGGCTAAGGAGATCTCCAATGGAATCTGGAAGTTCACTAATTCTGTTTGAATGCAAATCCAATTTCGTCAGCGACAAGAGACCACTGATTGTGGCGGGCAAGGCCAGAATACGATTTTCAGACAAATCTAAGGTGATTAAACACGATAACTTCCCTATAGAATCAGGAAGCCATTCAATTTGGTCCATCAGTTTGTTCTGAAGATTGAGATCCCTAGTACCCTTCTTCGAACACACTTCAATCAAACTAGCAAGCTTTATTAGACTCAATTTTTCACCATCTTGACCTACAAAAAACAAACCAATTTCCATGTAAATACGAAGATTATACAAACCCATCAGGCCTATCTTAATTCAATCCAAAACAATTCATGCAACTAAATCCTTCAAAATTCAACCATATCTTCTGAGTTCTGATACCTATCCATTGAATTTCAAGTAGCAAACATAGAATGACATAAATGCACAACAACAAAAGCCAAAAAACCAGAAACTCAAAAGGGTATGGACAAAATCCATTGCAGAGAAGGACCCAAACTCACCAGAAGTGCTTGGAATTTTCAGTGATGAATCCAAAATCTGTGGAGTTAACGCATCCCCAGATCGAATGCTACCCGCAATTCCATCCGAATAGAACGTAGCTGTCCCCTTTTTCACATAACTATCATCCCGGGTAAATAGTTCTGAAGATTTAGCAGGCCCTTTGTCATAGTGTAAGCCCGAAGAGAACGTGGTAGCTGTAACAGGTGCATTCAAACTAGCAACAGAAAACGAATTTGAATTCGTGAAAGACAAAGTGCTCCAATTCGTGGAAGAAGTGGAAGCTATAGAGTGACTGGGGTGGTGGGAATTGGAGGCAGAACTCGAAGGAAGACATTTCGAGGCTCTAAGAATCAAATCGTCGAACAGTGAGTGGACGTTGTCGAGATCTAGCAATTTCAGAGCCTCTCTCTTCTGTTCTTTGCTTTGAAAATGAACCAAATTCTTTTGCATCTCTTGCAACACTGTGAATAGCTCTTCGGGCACTTCAAGGCTCTTCCTCTTCCTCGCAATGGCCTCGATTCTCGCTTGCTCTTCCTTGTCGACGTTTAGGATCAACGTCTTCGCAGCCTCCACCTCGTCGATTCCGGGTCTCGCCGGAAGAGATCTGTGAGTTCTCATGATCTCTTCCACCACCTCTTCAATTGATTTCGCAGACGATTCCATTTTCCTTCCAATCCCTGTTTTCCTGATTCCCAAACACTCAATGTAAATTGCAACAAACCCAGTCGAAAAAAATAAAAAGAGTAACAAACTGAGAATCGATGGTGAATCTAATTTTCTGTTTTCAAAAAGCAAATTGCAACCAAAACCCAGATGAGTAGAACACGAAAACAAACTGAATTCCCTTTTTCGACGAGCTTTCTAGAACCATCAAACTAACAAAAAAGGGCATTAAAAACGACTTCAATTAACAAAAACAAACCAATAACACGAAACCCAGTTTTTTTTTTTTTTTTTTTCTTCTTCTAAGAAACGCACAATCTAACAAAAAGAAAATATAAAAAACACTTTCAGAAAACGAAAGGCAACATGTATGGACCTTCTGTGTGGTGGATCAGCAGGAAGGAAAATTTGAAAGCAAAATGAATCTGGTAAACTTGTTATTGCTTTAGGAGTGAGAGTAGGATGAATCTGTGGGACGAAAACCAGCTACTGAGAGAGCTAAGTAGTGGTATGCTCGACTCGCCTCCAAAATTCAGCCCTTCCCATTTTACACAGTGAATATACAGTTAGAATGATGTGTATTATCTCTAAGTTTTAGTTTAATATTGACATATGTATTACCCATGCTATTATCTTATAAGGAAAGGCCGTTTGGATAATTTGATCCAGACCGTTAACACGATAATCTATTGTGTCTGATTAGTTATCTACCATGCCCTCCCTTTTCTTATAGGTAAGTGTAACACGTATCAAATTCTTTACTAAATAAATGATTAAATATTTTATAAACGTATGAAATCACACTCATATAAAATATTTGATAATTTGTTATTTGGATAAATCATAAATATACCATTGAAATTTATTTAAAATATCATTTTCTGAAAGTGTTTGAAAAATTAATCATTTTAATAAGTTATTTTAATTTTTAATTATTTTAATAGATTAAAATAATTGTGTTTAGAAAGAGAATTGAATTTTTTTATAATTAGATATGATATTTGTGAAAGAAAAGATAAAATAATTATAAGTTTAATATAACATTTTATCTTATTAACTATTTTAATTTATCTTGTCTTTTAAAATTATTTTTGGCCTAAAAAGCCAAAAAGAAAAAAATCCTACTGTCAAACACCCTCCGTAGTTATGGGAATTAGATTTTACTCTCTGATTTGGTTAATTACAAATTAGCGTTGTTATTTTTAGTACTTTCACTTTTTATGATGTCAAATTTAAATTTGAGTAATTTTTTATAATTTTCTTCAAACATTTGTTTTTTTATTTATTTAAATTTTGAGAAAAGTTTAAAATACAATTTTATTAATATATATAAAAAAATCAATTTGTGGAAATTTTACCAATCTCCTAACCAATGTGATTTGAAAAAACAAGATATGCATCAAACTAAAAACAAACACGTTGTTGTCACTGTTCTTGCCGTTCTCATTGCGAACTTCAATCACCGCCAAAAATCATAGTTGAAGATGAACACCCACAATAGTAAAAGAAGAGGATTAAAAGAAAAAAGAACCATTGTATGTGTTACAAAAATCTAAAAAATTATAATCAGGAAAAAAACTTTCAAACCCCTATTCTTAGACATAAAATCCAGGAAAGTGTTTTTCAAACTCATCGAAAAGTGGCTGGAGGGATTCTAGAAATCACTAAAAAGAAGCTCTCCAATGCCCCTCCCTCAGGTCTTCTTGTTTTTATTTAAATTCATGCAAAAATCAATTTTACATAAATTTTTACTACTCCTTTTTTATTTAAATTTTGAAAAATTATATACAAATTTATATTCAAATCTAAATTGATCGATGTAATACATATTAAACAAAACAAAAAAAAAATTTACTCAATTTTTTTACTTAAATTTGAGTAAAATTACAAGTACAGAAGATAACCTAACAATAATATTACGAAGCTCTAAATATGTACTGAAAATTTTGTTAATAAATAAATAATGTGTGACGGTATTCAATTTAAGAGGGCCCTGTGCTTTATTTTTTGATATTTTTTGAACTTTTTTTTTATTTTTGATTTAAATTTTATTCTTTTGTAATTCCCATATTGCACTCGTTTGTTGAGTAACTTAACAGTGTTTGAACTTGCTTTTCTATGGCTGTTTTGGAAATTTGGCTAAAAATCATCAATTCTCTATTTTTTACATATTTTAAAAAAAGAATTAAAAAAATTAATTTTTAACTAAATATCCAAAACAAACAAAATGCTTGGCTTGTGCAACTTCCACGTCATTGTTGTGAAGATTTGTTATTAGCATGTCATATTTGAATAGATTCCGTTTGGTTTAATTTTTTAAATGAATTTTATGTTTTAATTTATATTTTGAAAGATAAGTTCTTAAAAAGAGTTTTAAAGAAAGAAAAGTTATTTGATTATAAATTTTAAAAAGAGTTTTTAAAAACTTTTGATTATAAGTTTTGAAGCTAATTTTTTTATTTAATTTATTATTTTGAATTTTTTTATTTTTTATTTTTGTAAAAAAATATTTATTTATTTATTTTTATTTTTCGAACAAAATATTTTTCTAATATTTTTTTCAAAAAAAATAATAAATAAAAAAATTTAAAGAACAAAATTTAAAAAAAAATTGAATTTTTTTTATAAAAAAATAGATTTTTGAAAACTTGTTTGGTTATAAATTTTTTTAGATAAGTTTTTTAAAAGAATTTTAAAAACTTTATTTGGTTATGAGTTTTGAAAAGAATTTTAAATTTTTTTTAATTAAAATTATGATTTCAAAACAAAACCAAATGCTACCTATATGTTTTCTTTTATGTTTCTTTGTCCATCTCCTACATATACATTATTAATTTATGAGATTGTTCAAAAAATAATATATATATATATATATATATCCAATAAGAACAAAAGGGTCAAATAATGGCATATGAAAGAAGACAAATAATCTATATTCATCTTATTCTAACACTAAGAAGCTAAATAACTTTTTATGGTATCCCAATTACTCAAAGTAACTTTATATATTGTCTTTTGACTTATTGATTTGGAATTAATGAAGTTATACTAAAATTTGATGACATAATTTTTGGGAAAATTAATTATCAGTGAGATTATTAAAAAAATTATTACGAAATCATAAAAAAATTGATGACTTTAATTATTGATATATAAAATTTACCACTTAAATATAATTTTTTAAAAAATTTACGCTGAATTGAAATTCCTCCTCAATTTTTCTGGTTTTCTTTTGGTATGTGTAAAAAGTTGAAAATAGGCACTTATAATAAACATTATTTCCCAATAATTAAGAATATTGTATCTATAAACTCCTTTTTCTTTTCTTTCTTTTTTGAGTTTTTGTAATGAGTCTTTCATCTTAATATATGTAGGTAAATTGTGGTTATATAAACAAACAGATTTTGTGTTGATAATGGGATGTTGGGAAGTTAGGTTTAGAAAATAGTTAATAAAGATAAAATAGTCTAAAATAACCAATAAAACTAAATATCATATCCAAATTATAATCATTTCACTTTTTTTCTCACAACCATCAAATCAATTACCAAAAAAAAAATTATCATTTCAAATACAAATTTTTTAATCAGGATAAAATAATTAAAAAAACTAATCTATTCTCAAATGGGGCCAATAACAACTAAAAAAAGTATATAAATATTTACAATTTTACCTACCCTTCCTTTTTTTTTTTTTCTTTTTCTTTTTTTTGGGTAATGTTTATGAATAGAGAACTTCATTTTAACAAAAGTAATAATATACAAATATAAAATATATACATAATTTTTTGTAGGACTGTTGTGGCTTACTGTGATTCTTTCCCTTTAAAATGAAGGATAATTTATGGTACATGCACACTCTCAAAATGTGTATTATATATAAGTTATGATATTTGCAAATTTTATTATCATAAATTTTATAACTCAATTTTATAGAGTCATAACTATAAATAAATAAAATAGTTATAACCAAACACCACATAAAGTATAACGAAATAGCAATTGGATCATAACAAAAATAATGTTATAATAAACATTATAATAATTTATAACTAATATCACAATAAGTCATAATAAAAAACTATAAAGGTCATAACCGGTGGTAACCAAAGAGATGTGTGTACCACAAATTTTCCTAAAACAAAACACCTACAAAGATAATTTTTATTTATATTGTATTTTTTGAATAAAATTTTATGTATAAATAAAAATTTTCTTTTAAAAATTCACCTATAGTCATTAAACAAGCTTAAGACACTTGTAATAAACTTGATTTCAATCTAAAACAAATCAATACAGAGTTGACACCACATTTTAGTGCTTCTAGCATAAAATGAATAATACATAAATTGTGATTAGTTTAAAATAGTGGATTTCATATCAAAAAAATATATTGACCTTACTCAAAGTTGTTGACCCTATTATTTTGGACCAATCACAATTTATGCATGATTCACTACTTTGAAAGTGTGTAAAAAAAAAAAGTTAAATTCCTTCTAGTATTCTATAACCTATATATAAAAGAGCAAAAGCAAGCAGGTTGAATCTAACGCATTCAATTCTTCTTTTTGCCCTTCATCCTAATAGATAATGGCAATCTCACCTCTTGCTCATGTCTCTGTCTCTATTGAAATAGGCAGATGTTGTGTTTGCTTATGGTCTATCCTCCTGTCCTGGGAGATGCACCATAAGCCATAACTGCTGGAGTAGCCAACCACAAGTTCACATGCGCCCAACGTTGGTTGGCTATATAACGTTGCAACTCTGTTTATGAAGAGGTAGATGTCTTTGTTCGGTGTCCTTAGAAGTAGAACAACAGGAGAGTTACACTACTAAAAATCGGAACTTTTGCGACTGTCATAAACGTCGCAAAAGACATTTTGTGATGGCGTAGCGACGGGAAATGGGGGGTGGCAGATGGGGGCGTGACAAAAAGTATTTGCGATGGTTACAAACCGTTGCTTTCTTATAGCGACGGTTTAACCTGACACCAAAAAGGAGAAAAAACTTCACTTTTAGTGACGACGTTGGTTGCTGTCGCCAAAATTTTTTTAGCAACGGTATTTGACATCGTGAAAAGTATTATTAACGACGGTTTAAAACGTCGCAAAAAGAGTAGAATTAAATTAATATCATATTTGCGATAGTTTAAACCGTCGCGAAAAGTATTATTAGCGACGGTCTAAAACGTCGCAAAAAAGTAAAATTAAATTAATACTATATTTGCGACAGTTTAAACCGTCGCTAAAGATTTGAACTAACATGCATACGCGACAGGTTAACCCACCGCTAATAAAATGTAAGGAAATGATGATTACATTAGCGACGGTTTATGATTGCTGCAATACAATTATTTTCATAAAATTAATATATATTTTATTAATTAATTCCCTATATAAATTATTAATAATTTCTAAAATAAAATACATTCACATCCGCATCCACATTCACATTCACAAAATCATACGTATATATGTACCCTGTAACAATTGTCAACCATATATTCTTTACAAAAATATATAAAACATCCATCAACAACACTAATAATTTTTTATATTCAAGAACTTATATTTGTATCTAAAGCAAAACAAAAGTATCGACAATACAAATACAAAAACATATAAATTATAACTTGTTTTAATATCAACAGTAAACTCCAATATCAATATGCAAAGATATTATCGCGTACTCAAAAGGGTTGCATCTGAAGACGTGGTAGATCACTACATTCTTCATAGGAATCTATAATAAAGTTTGACAAGTCACCGTAAATAAAGTGATTTTGCTCATTTTGGGGATGAGAATGCCAATTATAACCTGCAAAGCAACTGCATTCCATGAAGCACATAAAAAACTACCAAAATTAATGTAGTAAAAAGAAAACCTAACATTGAGGATCAATAGTTGCCTACAAAATCAAGTTAAGCATAAATTAATCCATAACTAAGTGTTATGCTTAAAAGTTGGACCAGTCTACAGTGTTGCGGATGGCACTTTCTTATTAAATGCACTTGTACTACATCTTCTAAGCTATCAATAGTCATATCCCAACAAACTTAAATCACAAAAGCATAACGTACCCGCCGAATGATCACCTTTCAAGAAACAAGTGTGGTTGTTGGAAAAAATTGAAATGAAATTGAAAATATTGTCTTCGGAAAACAAGCTTACAAATGATTTAGATACTTATATCTATATAAAAATAGATACTAGTATTGAAAAGATTAAAAACAGGTGCATGAGCCATACCAATTGTGTAAGCAAAATGTAAGTGGCTTTTTTGGGGTAATATGACCTTCTCAAGTGGAGCAAGTGCAACTTCAATGCGTTGTACACGAACCACCATTTTATGGCTTCTAGAAGATGTACTCATCACTTGCTCCTATAAGCTATGAAAATCCTCTGCCACAAATCTACAAGTAGAAAATGCTACCTCAGTATTATATTGCAAGGTGCTAAAATAAAGCTTGATAAAAGAAAGTTATTTCAAATATTTTACACTAAAACACATAAATTGTTCTAGAAATGATCCAATTCCTCACTCGTTCTAATTAGTTCAACACATGCTAGGTGGTACTGTGGCTTGTCTTCACAGTTGAATCATTTGGGTCAACCATGATTCTCCACAAGCTAGCTTTAAAAGATTACCACATAGAAGGTAGTTGACATTGAGTCTGCTCTTTGTGGTATGGGGCAAAATTAAGGGAAATGAAAAGGTGAAAACTTCAAGTTAATGATTTTCTTATGCTACACCAAATAGGGTCAATATTTGTGTACCCCTCAACCAAACAAATAATGATTTGACACCGAAGGATAGATTTTTTAATTAAGCCCAACCAACTGACAGATCTACCATATTTGCAAATTTATTATGCATCATGTTGCACCAAACACTAATCCCATGCATATGTCTCTAAAAACATTTATGGTCCACTATGGCCATGCCCATGATAACTACTACTCATGGGACTTTGTTGAAAGAGAGTGGCACAAGTATTTACCACTTCTTGGACCAAAAACATAACCAAAACATGCATCAGCTTTCTCACATCTGCACATACTTTCCCAATTATGTCCTTAACTATGTCATCCATCTCATGATTCTCACCAAGCTTAGTAATACCCGAATCAGTCTCACATCCATATTATAATACAATCAAAAACTCTAGACAAAAGGCTTCAGTTGATGGTCAAGGAATCATTACTTTCGGATTTAGTGGACTAAATGGGAGAATTACATAGACTTCAGAGTTGTTGTGTAATTGCCTCTTATTTTGCCAAAAGATAAGCCATAATAGGCTAGGATTAAGCCATGTGATGGTTGCTTCACAAATATTACATATTTGGGAGAAAATATTGCCAGTAATTCCCAAAGGTATGCCATAATACCAAATTGTTTCAAAATGAAAGTACACATTTCTTTTACTTTTTCCTCGTATTGCTCTTTGCACTATCAATATCTACTTTTAGATTTTCACCAGCTTATTTCAAGATGTTCTCACTCATAATATACATTTTGATATTGCCAAATAATTCTCAAAAAAGGATTTTTACTATGCATGAAGCGGTGAGATTTTCATTTTTGTCATCCTTGAAGGTATTATTGTAGCCTACTGACACCAAAAAGTTGAAATGAGATCATTTTAAGTTGTTTCAGTTTTGTCAACTTATATTACTAAGGGAAGAAAAGGCAATATTTTTACTTCTAAACCGTACATTTCTTTTTTGGGCTACCTCACAGCTCAGTTAGTTAATATTTTATAGGAAACAAATTTGCTAAGATATATAAAAAGCATATTAGAGAAGAGGCACCTCCTCAAAAGAAGAGAAGATAGAAAATGAAACCCCCAAAAAAAAGTAAAAAACAAGCATGCCTAAGAAAAGGACTCAAGGATAATTGAGTTTTAACACAAAAACTCTGTAGTAGAGGTACCCATTTTACCTAAGAAATTTGCTTCCTGTAATCCTATCAACAGACTCATGAATTCTATACTCATAAATGAAATGAAATAAAATCAAGAATCCGGTTATGAAATTAAGGAGGAGAAGTATGAGAAAAGTACTGAGATTGGCAACTAGAGAGGCAGTGACATCATGAAATAAACAACCTGACCGAACATAGGTGGCAACGACGATGCCAAGGATGCTTGATCATTTTGGTGGGCTTTAGATTGATCATTCTGAAATTGAATTAGGTACTTAATCTATTTGTATATGCAGATATATCTAGATGCCTCAGTGGTCTAGTGTTCTCATATGTACACTATATGGGTGATTTTAGCCAAAAACTATGGCGGTGTTTGGGAAAGATTTTTTTGGTTTTTTTGATTTTTTTCACTAAAAGACAAATTGGTTACAAAACCAAAAAAAAAAAACAAATCCAAACAAAATATCACATCAAACCCCATAATCATTTCACTTTTTCTCTCATAAACGTTACATCCAACCACAAAAAAACTCAACTATCTTTCCAAACGTAAAAAAAATTTCTCTAATAATATCCTATAACTAAAAAAACCCATTTCCCAAACACCCACTATGTATAAGAAATATTTTCAACACAAAAAATCAGAAATGAGACCAAGAAAAAAAAAAAGGAAAAAAATCCAAGTATTTTGTTCTGTTTAATAAATGTAGCAGTAGTGATGCAAGTCCCACACAATCGTCCCACACAATCATAAGATTTGTAGATATGATGGCAACACAGACAAGCATTTAGAATTCAGATTGTGAACTATATTAAACATTTCATTTGATCAATAGTTTTCCTCATAAGATCTTGATTGCTGGTAAAACAATTAACATAAATAATTGTCTCTTTAAAGTATAAAAGATCACCCTATACATTCAATAAAGTCAATCAAACACATGTAGCAATAGCTATTTTAACAAACCTATTTTAGATGAACTTAAAATACACTTATGATTAATGAATCGAAGTTGGAACAAATATACATTTAGCGTCCATTTAATTATAAAAGAAGAAAATTTCAGAACAATCCATAAAAATTGTCATCTCTACAAATTGAAAAAAAAAAAAGAAAAAGAAAAAAAGAGAGAGAGAGAGGTAAAGATTAAATAAAAATGACATATTGATTTTATTAATACATTAAACAGTTTCCAGATTATTCGTAAATACTCAGAGATTTCTAAATGTGAGGCATAACTTCTTGAGAGGGTAATTTATAAGTAAATTGGGCCGAGCTAGGGAATTGCCTTCTTTGTAAGTTGGGCCGCACATTAGGCCGAGTTAAGAGATATAGCTCAGTCCAAGCGCTAACTAGTGGGGCCTAGTTGAGGATCAGACCGAGCTAAGCATCACACATAGTCGCACCGAGATAACGACGCCATTTTTGCGTAGTTAGCTCGGTCTTCTGTTTTTAGCCTAGTTGGAGTATGTTAAACTGGGATACAAGCAACGAAGGGAAGAACTGAGCTAGTTGGAGCTCAGTCAGATCCGCTGCTTTAGCATGACCATGTTAGCTCGGTCATATTGTCATTTCACCGAGGTAAAACCATCTCACTTGGTTTAAGTAGTGAGGGGGGTGTTGAAGGATAAGCATTATCTTTCAAGAGTGTGATTCCTAGGAGGACTCTACATGGAGGAATAAGAGTCCTACTAGGATTATACCACACGGAACCTATAAAAGCTCATAACAGAACCTATAGAAGAGGTAACATAACTTTGATTCTCGAATACACAGAGTTTTTGTCTATTTGGCTATTTTGTTGACTTAGGCATCAGAGAGGTATCCAGCACATACCCGCTGGCTAGCACACGTTTGTGTTTTCAAGGAGTAAAGCGACGACGTTTGGAGGAGCGCAAACTTGATCAACAGGATCATATGGGGAGATTATTTTGTGCTCGTACAATTGGCGCCTTCTGTGGGAATTCCAAAAAGAACAAAACCTCTTAATCAAGTTTTTCCTATCTAATTGGAAGCAATGGTGCACAATGAAGATTTGCTGCAATCCGCTATTGATGGACAAACCCCAGAGAGGGATAGGAGGCGCGAAGGTTTGCCTTCTATCCCTCCTATAGCGAATTTAGAACCCCAGCGACAGAACCCCTAGAGGGATGCAAGGGAGAGGCGGGCTAACAGCCCCCGTCGCTCTCAAAGTCTTAAAAGACAAAGGCGAAGGATGGACCCTCAAGTCCTAGAGGATCGCGTGAAGGAGCAGGACGAATTAATAAGGAGGATGGCGGTAGACATAGAGTCGATGAAGCGCCAGATAAAAGGAAAAAGGGTGGCGACAGGAGAAGAGCACAAAGGCAACACGCCTCCTCGCCACTCGAAGAATCGGGCTAGGCGTACCACACCATCGCAAGCAGAAAGTAGGAGCCTTAGAACAGGCGATACACAATCACGGACTTCCAAGACTCGTTACTCCAGGTTTGAGAGAACGAGAACTGAGAGGTTATCTACTGAGGAAAGCACCTATCGGCTTTCGCACACGCACCAGACGTCATCTAGGCACACGGAGTTACCTAGATCATCTGACTTGCGAACTGTGCTTGAAGAAAGGGCATGATGGAAGGAAGATACCAGGACATGCAACCCGCACATAGTTTCAACCCTTCAGCAGTTGGCCCCTCGAACGCATGGGAGCATCGAGGTAGGAATGCCAATACTGCGCCTTGCTTACGAACCAACAGATAAAGCATTAGCAAGGTTGCAAAGCTCGCCGTTCCTTTCGACAATTGAGAACGTACCACTACCTTCGGGCTTTTTCCAGCCCAAATTCACTACTTATGAAGGGAAGACAGACCCTTACATGCACCTAAGTCACTTTCGCCAGGTTATGGCAGTATACAGGTGGAACGAGGCCTTAATGTGCATCATGTTCCCATCCAACCTGGGCGACCTAGGTTTAACCTAGTTCGAAAGGCTACCAGAAGGCAGCATCGCCTCATGGGCACAGTTGGTAGTGTCGTTCATGACTAGATTCAAGACGAACACCAAAACACCAGTAAAGATCGACTAGTTACTCTCCATTGACATGGGCGACAAGGAGATGTTGAGATCCTGCAACAGTCGTTATTGGGAGACCTTCAACCAAATTGGGGATTGCCCTACAAACCTCACCATTGCACAATACAAACGGGGTCTGCCAGTCGGAAACAAGTTGAGAGACTCGATTACTATGACGCCACCCCTCACGATAGAGGCCTTAATGGAGCGAGTGCATCAACATATTCGCGTGGAGGAAGATGACACCCGTGCTAAAACAAAATCTGGCACAGCAGCAATGCCAGATAAAAAGACTACGGCAAAAGTCAACACGGTAAAACGACCAAACAGGAATAGGTGAGGCAGGCAGGCCAACAGAGAGGACCCAGACAAAAGGTGGTTAAGAGTTCGCACCGCCATTACCACGGTGTTCAAAAAACCGATCTACTGAATTTTCAGTGAAATACACGATGAACCTTTCGTCCGATGGCCAGCAAAGTTGGGAGAAACACAAAAAGACTATGACGAGAGGTCCCGATGCACCTTCCATGAGGAAAAGGGACACCACACTAAAAATTGCATGCCGTTGAGGAAGCATTTTGAGGAGTTAGTGGCAGCGGGGCACCTAGACCAGTACATACAAGGAGGGACATAGCCAGCCCCCCAGAACCACAACAAGCCAAACGGAATACCGGTCGACGCCCTACCTCAAGGCGTAATTAACGTAATACATGGAGTATTCGAACCTGAGTGGCTTTGTGAGCTCAGGGGAATGATCAAAAAGGCTGAGCACTTAAGGGATGTATTAAGTGCACAACCTGTCATCAAAAAGGGGAGAACAGAGGCCACAAATGTCATATCTTTTTCAGACAGAGACCTGGCAAGGATATATTGCCCTCACAATGATGCACTGGTAGTTACTCTACGCGTCAAAGATTTCGACGTCAAGCGGATTTTGATTGACCAAGGAAGCTTGTGTGAGATAATGTATTACGAAACCTTCAAACAACTGAAACTGGAGGACAAAGACATGGCACCCGCAACATCTCCCCTAATCGGATTCAACTTAATGCCAGAGTGGCCAGTGGGCAAGATAATCCTCCCAGTCAAAGTAGGAACCATGACAAAACAGGTGGAATTCTGGGTATTGAAAGTCCCTTCCACCTACAACATAATCTTGGGGAGGGCATGGTTGCATGCCATGCGATCGGTAACCTCAACCTACCATCAAGTGCTACGGTTCCCCAATGAAACCGAAGTAATTGAAGAGGTCTTTGGAGACCAAATTATGTCAAAACAGTGCTTCGTTACAGTAAATGGCAGCCGCACTGCCAAAGGCTATGTACAGATGGTAGAAGAACCCGAGAGCAATGAACTATTTGTCGATGTTGGCAAGGCAGCTAAACAAAAAGTAGTGGAAGATTTGGTACAGGTAAGGATAGATGAAAAAGACACAAAAAAGTTCTTTTTGCTCGACTCGTCATTGTCTAGCACTGAGAGAATAGAGGTCATGGAATTCTTAACCTCTAATATTGAAGTGTTTGCCTAGACACCGTATGACATGTCTGGCATTGACCCAAACTTCATCTGTCACCAACTGAACGTCTATCCAACGGCCAGACCAGTTATACAGCGGACTCGCAAATCGGCACTCCACCATGCCTAGATAGTGGTGAAATAAGTGGAAAACTTGCTGGAAGCAGGAGCTATCAAAGAGGTGCACTACCCCAGATGGATCTCCAATACCGTAGTAGTACCAAAGAAGAACGGAAAATGGCATGTCTGCGTGGACTACAAAACAGTCAACAAAGCATGCCCAAAAGACAGCTTTCCCCTAACACGGATAGACCAATTGGTAGACCTGATGGCAGGACACAATCGACTTAGCTTCCTTGATGCATACAGAGGTTACCATCAGATCGCTATGTATGAACCAGACCAGGAGGTCACATCCTTTACAACGCCTAGAGGATTGTATTGTTACAAGGTCATGCCCTTTGGCCTAAAAAATGCAGGGGCAACATTCCAACAGATGGTCACCAAGATGTTTGAACCATTGTTAGGCAGAACAATGAAGGCTTACATAGACGACATGGTGGTCAAGAGCAAGGATGAGCAGGACCATCTCAGAGATCTAGATGAAATGTTCCAGATTCTGAAGAAGAACAAGTTACGCCTAAATGAATTCAAGTGTGCGTTCGGCGTAGGATCAGGCAAATTCCTAAGCTTCCTGATGACCAACCAAGGTATAGAAGCAGACCCTTCTCAGATCAAAGCAATTCAGGATCTTGAGAGGCCCAACACAGTCAAAGAAGTGCAACATCTCACTGGCCTAGTAGTTGCACTCAATCGGTTCATAAGTCGGTTGTCAGACAGATGTCGACCATTTTTCCAAGCATTAAAGGCCAAGTTTGACTGGGATGAAGAATGTGACCGCGCTCTAGAAAGCTTGAAAGAGTACATGTCTTCTCCACCTTTGCTCGTAACCCTAGTACCTAGAGAAGAGCTCTTTTTGTACCTGACAATTTCACAGCACGCAGTCATCGCAGTATTGGCCAGAGCAGAAGGAATCCAACACCTGTCCATCTTCTATGTTAGCAAGACTTTGCTGGGCGCAGAAACCAGGTACTTACCATTGGAAAAACTAGCCTTAGCTTTGATAATGGCCTCAAGGAAGCTGTCGCATTACTTCCACACCCACACTATAATTGTCCTAACAGCTTTTCCCCTAAAAGCTTTGTTTGAGAGGGCGAACTTTTCTGGGCGAATCTTGAAATGGGCGGTGGAATTAGGACAGTTTGATATCAAGTTTCAGCCTAGAACCACGATAAAAGCCCAAACTTTGGCAGACTTTGTGACAGAGTTCACACTAGGAAATCACCATATCTGCCCAGTTGACTTGGTAGCTGTGAGAAAAGGGATGGAAAGTCTTTGAGGAACTGCTATAACCCCCAAAACAAGATGCCCAGACACACCGAATTGAAGAAAATGAGAAAGAGGCGGACCGCGCTATGCTTGGCGAAGACTCATCAACAAGCAAAAACTCAGTTCAAACTGACATTGAGGAGCAAATAGTAGGTGTGGACTTGAAAGAAGACATCAGCAATACTCATGACCCCAAGACATCATCTGACCCCTCCACCTGCTGGAAGCTATTCGTTGGAGAGATGTGGAAGCTCTTTGTGGATGAAGCATCTAACAGGCACGGTGCAGGACTTGGCATAGTTCTTATCTCACCAGATGGCCTAGTGGTGGAACAAGCAATCAACCTTGACTTCCCAGCATCAAACAATGAGGCGGAGTATAAAGCACTCTTAGCAGGCCTAAAATCAGCACTTTTCATGAAAGCCACCGAGCTAATGGTTTACAGCGACTCGCAACTGGTAGTAAACTAGATTTCAGGCGACTATGAGGCAAAAGATGAGAGGATGGCTAAGTACCAAAAGTTAGTCAGAAAGGAGATCATGAAATTCGAAGTAGTGCGGATAGAGCAGATCAGCCGTAAAGAAAACAGCAGAGCAGATGAACTAGTAGGCTTTGCGTCGATGGTGGATACATCCATCCCACATCCATTGCTGATCGACTTCCCACCAAGACCAAGCATTGAAGAACCTGAAGCAGCTGAAGTATGTTGCACCGAACTAGGCCCTTCATGGATGGATCCCATTATAGTATTCTTAAAAGATAGCGTCTTACCCAAAGAGAAGAAATAGGCCAACAAAGTAAGAGCAAAATCACAGCGATTTTGGCTCTCTTCATCAATGGCCTTGTACAAGGAATCCTTCACAGGACCTTATCTAAAATGTGTTCATCCCAGCAAGGTCGAAGCATTCTTGTTCGAGATACACGAAGGCGTATGCAGAAGCCACCAAGAAGGAAGATCTATAGCCTACAGAGCAATTTCACAAGGATATTGGTGGCCTTACATGCAAGTAGATTCAGAGAAGTATGTCAAGAAGTATGAGAAGTGTCAGAAGTTTACACACCAAATACATCAACCAGCCAGAGAGCTTCTACCTTTAACTAGCCCATGGCCCTTTGCAATGTGGGGCTTGGACAGAGTAGGACCACTTCCAACAGCACCCGGCAATAGAAAGTTCTTTCTTGCAGCAACAAACTACTTTACGAAATGGGTAGAAGCAGAAGCACTCGCTTCAATAAAAGAGAAAGATGTGAAGAAGTTCGTCTGGCAGAATATCATCACCCGATTCAGCATACCCAAGGCTCTAATATTTGACGACACTCAGTTCGATGGCAAAATTTTTAGAGGCTTTTGTGAGGAATACAAGATAGAATTTTACTACTCTACACCGGCATACCCCCAAGCAAATGGTCAGGCAGAAGCATCAAACAAGGTCATCTTGGATAGATTGAAGAAAATGTTAGAGAAAGCAAAAGGCAAGTGGGCTGAGGAGCTTCCTCATGTTTTATGGGCTTACCGTACCACACCTCGACGATCAACTGGAGAAACGCCATTCTCCTTAGCCTACGGCATGGAGGCAGTAATCCCACTGGAAATTGGCCTCCCCACAATTAGAAGTGAAAATTTTGACCTAGAGTTAAATGGAGAAGCCATAGCCTTGGAACTCAGCCTTGTGGAAGAAAGAAGAGAAAGAGCACTGGTTCAAATTGCCTAATACCAGCAAGAGTTATCTAGAAAATATAACAAGACAGTACATCCAAAGCAATTCAAGATTGGAGATTGGGTGCTGCGCAAAGTAATGGGAAATACTCTAGTACCCAGAGACGGCAAGTTAGGGCCTAATTAGGAAGGACTATACAAAGTGGTTGATTAGCAGGAAAAGGGACATACCATTTGGAGGATGGAGACGGCAAGGCCATTCCCAGGCTATGGAACACTGCCAATCTCAAACTATTTTATTTTTAGCTTTTCTTTAAAGTACTTATAATTTTTCTTTTTTCAATAAAGCAAGTAGTTTCCTTTTCAACATAGTTGTTTTCTTCTGTAAAAGTTGTTTTAGTAAGCTAGGGGCAATGAAAGTAGTGTTGGCCAGAATGACCAACACTTGGCTCTAGGTTGGCAGGAATAACAAACTTTGAGCTCTCCTAAACCGAGATAAGGATCTGGGCTGCAGGAAGTTTGGCCAGAATAACCAAACACTTTACTCTAAGTTGGCAGGAATAACCAACTTTGAGCTCTCTTCAACCGAGATCAGGATCTAGGTTGAAGAGGTTACCTGGAAAAACCAACACTCATCTCTCTTCAGCCAAGATCAGGATCTAGGCTGAAGAGGGAGGTTGGTTGGAAAAACCAACACTTATTTCTCCTAAACCGATATAAGGATCTGGGCTACAGGAAGTTTGGCCAGAATAACCAAACACTTTACTTTACATTGGCAGGAATAACCAACTTTGAGTACTCTTGACCAAATCTGGATCTAATTTGAAGAGTGGTTAAACTGGAAAAATCAACACTTAAGTACTCTTCAGCCGAGATAAGGATCTAGGCTGAAGAGTGGTTGGCTAGAATAACCAACTCTAAGTACTCTTCAGCCGAGATAAGGATCTAGGCTGAAGAGTGGTTGGCTAGAATAACCAACTCTAAGTACTCTTGGTAGAGATAAGGATCTAAATTTGAAGAGTGGTTGGCTGGAAAAACCAACACTTATCTCTCTTCAGCCAAGATTAGGATCTAGGCTGAAGAGATTGGTTGGAAAATCAACACTTAAGTACTCTTCAGCCGAGACAAGGATCTAGGTGGAATAGTGGTTGGCTGGAATAACCAACTCTAAGTACTCTTCAGCTGAGATAAGGATCTAGGCTGAAGAGTGGTTGGCTGGGATAACCAACTCTGAGTACTCTTCAGCCGAGATAAGGATCTAGGCTGAAGAGAATTGACAGGAATAACTAAACAAATTACAAGGTCAACACTGAGATAAGTATCTCAGTCAGAAAATGCTCCAACTACGTATGAACCGAAGTAGAAACTTCATACAAATCATAGTTGAAAAATAAATACAGGAATGGAATAAACCGAGCAAAAAGAAGAAAAAGATTTCATTCAAGATGCAAAAGAGTTACAAAGGAGTGGGACTTCAGCTCGGTTACACATTCTGTCCAAAAGTAAAAAGAAGAAAATACAAGATCAAGCAAAAAGGTCATCGAGATCCGTATCCAAATCAACTCGAACCCCGGTTTCAGCAGGTAGCTCGGTCACATCTTCAACCAAGTCTTCCACCAGTGGCTCTACCCGAGCTGACTGAACAGCGAGATCATTGGCGACGACTGGGGTATTGTTGGGCTTTGATGCCTCTTCGTCGTCCTTAACTTGACAAAAATTTTGTTGGATGGCGTTGGCATACTAAGTCATGTAGCTCGGTATGAAATGAGGAGGAGGGTTTAGGAAGACCTCGGTCTCTTGGCCATGACCGAGCTGCGCCACGGCTGCCTTCCACCCACATTTGAAGAAAATATCCTTAGCAGCTTCGCACTGCAGGATATAGGTGGCTTCACCTTCTTTGTAACCGCGGTCTTCCGCGTCTTCCACCTTCTTCTCTAGCTCGGTTATCTCAGCGTTCTTCTTTCTCTCGAGCTTGGCCAGCTCGCGTAGATATTTGTCTTTTAACATGGCAGCAGCCTTTTGCTTATCTGCTTCAGCCAAGCTAACAAGATTGGTCAGGCGGGCCATCTCGGTTTGTAGCTCGACCATTTTCTTCTTGGACTCTTTTAGCTCGGCTGATTTAGCATTGGCCTCTGCCACGACCTGCCTTGTGGTCTTTCGAAGTTCTAGCACGCGCTTGTGAGCGATGTGGTTCTTCTACATAGCCTGCAAAATGAGAGATATCTATTGTGAATTAAAACCGAGCAAACAGATTGTATAAAATGAAAAGATGATTAGAAGTAGCACTTACCAGGACCATTGACTTCGTCGCCGACCAGATGGCCTTTAACTCGGTTAAATGGTCGTGGTGTTCCATTAGGGATGGCAATCTGAAACCGGCCCGATGGTGACCCGACCCCGAATTAAGCGGTGAATAACCAAAAAATATCCCCTACGGGCCGGGGACGGTATTCAAATTTTCATCCCCGATTATATCCGGGCCGGGGACGGGGATATGTTTTCGAACGGACGGCCCCACCCGCCCACCCCGCGTGGTCCCCGATGTGAAATGACGATTTGGTCCCTGCTATAAATATACGCATATGTTGGTCTTATTAGGGTTTCACTCACAGACCCTCTCACACACTCACACAACAAACACGCCTCTCCTCTCGTCTCACTCAGTCTGTCCCTCTCGTCTGTCCCTCTCTCGTCACCGCCGCGCCTGCTCCGTCACCGGCGATCCTCCCACCGTCACCGACGATCCTTCCTCCGTCACCACCGCGCCTCCCATCTCTGTTTAGGTATCTCTCTCTCTCTCTCTCTCGGGATTTCGACCTAGGTTTCATATGATATATGTATATTATATATATATATATATCTCAGTGTTTAGATTAGATCTAAGATCTTAGTATAGATTTGTAAAAATAGTCTCTCTCTCTCTCTCTCTTTCTCAGCATTTCGTTTACATATATGTATATTAGATATATATATATATATATATCAGTGTTTAGATCTGAGTATAGATCTGTAAAAAATATAGTATAGTTCTGTTTTTTTTTTTTTTTTTTTTTTTTTTTTTCCTGTCTCTAAATTTTTTTTTTTTTTTGTATATCAGTGTTTAGATCATCTGATTATTAATCAGTTGTATGTTTTATGCAGATCTACCTCCACTCCAGACCTTGATAATCGGTGCTTGTACATCAGGTTTGATCTGTTGATAATCTGTCTATATTATTGAGTTGTTGATAATCTGTTGATAATCTGATAAACAATGGTTGCATAAAATAGACAGATTAATAAACAATGGTTGATCTGTTGATAATCTGTCTATTAAAATATACCTCATAATCTGTCTATATTATTGAGTTGTTGTCTATTAAGATGATGATCTTATAATCTGTCTATTAATCTGTCTATAATCTTGTTAATTTGTTGCCTTGTGACAGACTTTAGAACTTGTTAAATTTAACTTGATGAGCATGAAAATATACCTCATAATCTGTCTATTAAAATATATCTCATAATCTGTCTATTTGTTCTTTGTTTGAATAAATTTAACTAAAATTTAACTAAAATTTTTGCAGTGTTTAGAAACTAATTTTGCATTATATTTATTTATACTCCCATCAGTTTTAAATTTCTTTCTTAACACCCATTTACATCCTATTGGTTTTGTATTAGGAGGATGATTAGTTAAAGTCCAAGTGTTGTTATCATGAATAGATTTAATTTCATTATCCATAGCAATTTTTTATAAATTAGCATCATGCAAAGACCCTCATTAAATGTTTTAGGATCTTGACCATGATCTAATAAATGAGTAAACAAACTAAAGCCTTTTTCAATTCTTTGTCTTTTACTTTTTCTTAACTTAATAGATTTATCTACTATTCAATTTTTTTATTATTATCACTAACATTAGGTAATCCATTATCAACTAGTGCATTATTCAAAAAAAAAAAAGAATTAATATTGTCTAACTCAACTAACAATTATTTTTCCAATTCATAATTATTAATATCTTTAATAGTTAAATGTTCATAAGAGATTGCATGAGTCGCTTCAAATATAATATTTGAATTTAAATTTAAAAATCTAGAAGCTTTACTATTCATATAATATCTGATAAAAAAAGATTTTATAACCTTACTACCTAACTTAGGCCTTTTATGTGAAATATCTAAGACATAAGCAATGCAACCCCAAACCTTAATATAATTAATATTTGGTTTATGATTTTTTGACAATTCATAAGGAGATTTATTTTTATTTTTATGCATGATTCTATTAGAAATATGACAAGCTACATGTAAAGCCTCACCCCAAAAACTATTGGGCAATTTTGAATTAATTAACATAGCACTAACCATTTCTAACAAGTTTTTATTTTTTACTTCCACAACACCAGTTTGTGGAGGAGAATGAGGGGCTTTTTTTCTTCTCTAACTATTCCATGTTTTTGACAAAATTGAATATAACCATTAAGTCGATATTCACCATCCCTAACTTCTTTGAATTTTCTTTCCAATTTTATTTTCAACTTTTGCCTTAAATATTTTAAATGTTTCAAAAGCTTCACCTTTTGTTCTTAGCAAATAAACACAAGCAAATTTATAAAAATCATCTATAAAAGTTATGAAATATCTTTTTCCTCCTCTAATAATTATGTCCTTATTATCCCATATATCACTATAACTTGATGAGCATGAAATACATAGTGATCATTTCTTATATTTTGGGTCAATTATTCATAAAGGTATAGGAACTTAGTTCAATATGCTTCTCCAGTAGCTTTATGTCTTTGTGAATATATACCTCACCTTGTTTTCTGAGCTTGTTTCTGCAAGACACCCTTCCATGACACTCACAGCATCATGTATTATTTTTTCATTCATCTTCTAATTGTTTCAATCATGTCATAGTTTGTTTAAAAGATGATGAGTACTTAATTTATTTATATTAATTCAATCCATATTATTTTTATAAAGGTTAAAAATGTCAGATGTTAACTCTGAAGCACGAGTTAACTCCGAAGCACCCGTTAACTCCGAAGCACCCGTTAACTCTCAAGTACCATTTGAGAGTGACGCATCACAACATTCATCGCCAACTACGAACACACCACCGAACTCACCGTCTCCCCTCTCTAATCAACATGTTATTGATTTAGAAGAGTCTAATACTACTTGTGGAGGAAGTAAAAGAAAACCTAGTGTTGTGTGGGAACATTTTAAAAAACAACAAGTCAATGGGGTGTGGAAGGCAATATGTAATTATTGTAATAAGCATCTTGGAGGTGATTCAAAAAATGGAACAAGGCATTTGCATGATCACCATAAGAGTTGTACTAGGAAAAAAGTGATGGACATGAGGCAAAAAGTGTTAACTAACAACTTTAATAGAGATTCCAAAAATGAATTCTTATATCTTTGATCAAGATTTTGCTAGGAAAGAGTTGTCACATGCCATAATCTTGCATGAGTATCCTCTCTATCGTAGACCATGTTGGTTTTAAGCGATATTCATGACACTTCAACCATTGTTTAAAGTGCCTTCTCGAAATCGATAAAGAGTGATATTTTAAAGATTTATGATTATGAGAGGGTGAAGACGCGTTGAGTTTGGTGGAGCATAATAAAAGTAGGGTGGCAATCACAACCGATATGTGAATTGCTAGCAATCAAAAGAAAGGATTCATGGTCACCGCACACTTCATTGATGATTCATGGATATTGCAAAGTCGCATTTTGAGGTATATTTTTGTAAATTTGCAAGTCATTTTAAAAATTCTATCTTATTCAATTTGCATGTTATTAATACTTGTTTATGAACATCATATTTTAGGTTTATTTATGTGCCATGTCCACACACAAAAGAAGTTCTTTGTGATACTTTGCTTGAGTGTATGATGGATTGGAATATTGATAGAAAAATCTCGACTGTGACTGTTGATAATTGCTCCACAAATGATGCCATGATTACCATGTTGATGGATAAGTTAAGTAATTCATCGCTTTTGTTAGGTGGTACTTTGTTTCATATGCGTTGTTGTGCGCATATTTTGAATTTGATAGTGAAAGATGGATTAGATGTCATACGAGTTGGTGTGGAGAAAATTCGAGAGAGTGTAGCTTATTGGACAGCAACACCAAAAAGAGTAGAAAAATTTGAAGAAACAGTCAACCAATTGCGTATTCCACATACTAAGAAATTAGGACTTGATTGTGCAACTAGGTGGAATTCGACCTACTTGATGCTTGAATGACCTTATTGTATAAGGATGTCTTTTCTAGGTTGAAAATTAGAGAGCCCCAATATAAGGCGTGCCAACCGAGCAAGAATGGGAGTTTGCTAGAGATTAGTGGGAGGTTTAAGATTTTTTTCTATCCTTGAGTTGTTTTACGGTACAAAGTATCCTGACCAATGTTTGTTTTCGACTTTATGTGAGATTAGGATGACCTTTGTCTCAATGGCTCGGTGTGAAATTGAAGTGATCAAAACAATGGCATAAAAATGGTTGAAAATTTTGATAAATCTTGGTTAGTGATACATGGTGTTATTGGGGTTGCGTTGTACTTGATCCTAGGTTTAAGATGAGTGTATTGGAGTTTTATTTTGAAAAACTTTATGGAGACAAAGTGAAGAAGAAGTTGATAGGGTTCGTGATATTTGTTATGATTTGTTGCAAGAGTATCGGACCGAGTTGGTATGGAGACCGATGTTGTTGGTGACTCTTACGCCGTCTGAAATTGTTCGAAACCCTTTCGAAATTTCATTTGTTTGTTAGTAGAAAAGTAAAAAATGAAGAATGTAAGATCGAGTTGGACCATTATCTAGAAGATGATGTTTTGCCAAGAACTTCGGTTTTGATGTTTTGAATTGGTGGAAAGCTAGTGGGCCAAAATATCAGACTTCTGAGTGCAATAGCTAGGGACATTTTAGCTATTTCCTGTATCCACTTGTTTCCAGTCAGCATTTAGTACTAGTGGAAGGTTGGTGAGTCCACATCGTAGTAGACTTCATCCAAACACATTAGAAGCATTAATGTGTGCACAAAGTTGGTTGTGGGGTGAAGAGATGAAAGGTATTATTTTATCCAATTTAAATATTATTATTTCACTTTTTATTATTTATATTAGAATGGAATAATTTCACTATTGAATTTATATTCTTAGGAAATTCAACATTGGAATCGGTGGGCTATGCAACTATATATGATGATGATGAGATCGAGTCGGATCAATCATGTGCCACTTTTGTGTTAGTTGTCATCTTTTTTGTTGTAATTAACATTTTTTACATTTTAGTATCAGTATTAATTATTTGTTTTTTTCCCTTTGTTATTTAACAGGAGTTCAAGTTGAAGGAGATGATGGAAGTTGTGTGGTTTGATGGAAGTTGCTTTTTTATGTTGCAATGGATTTTTTTTTTTTAATTTTTAATTTCAATTTTTGGGTAACCTATTCCTTGCTGGTTGTGCTTGGGATTAATTATTCTTTTTGCTACTTGTTGAATTTTCTTGTGTGTGCTGCTGGACACATGTTTTGGTTGTTATTTTGTTGCTACAGGATGCTTTGTGTGTGGGTTGTGTATGTATGGGCTGCTGAATTTATGATGTTACAGGTTTATGTTGTGGATTTATGTTGTGAATTTATAGATGTGTTACAGGTGATGTTTTTTGATGAATTTATAGATGTGAATTTATGGATGTTTCTTATGTGTGCTGCTGAATTTATGATGTTACAGGTTTATTGATGATAGCTTCATTTATGATGTTGCTACAGATAATGTTTTTTAAATGGATGTTTATTGATATTTATTTTTCTAATTAATTAAAAAAAATGATATTCCAACAGATGGATGTTGTTACAAATTTATGGTGTTGCTACAGTTCTAATTAATTAAAAAAATGAAACTATTAAAGTTGATATTCCAATTGATATTCCAACTGAGAAGGTTTATTAATGTTTATAGATTTTTACATAAAAAAAAAAAAAAAAACCGGGGATTTTCCGGGGTCGGGATCCCGATCGTCGGGGCGGGATGGGGCAGGATTAGGGTCCCGGCGGCGGGGGGGAGTGTTACATTCGGGGATCGGGGACGGGGGGGTGGTCCCCGGCCCCGCCCCGCCCCATTGCCATTCCTATGTTCCATGTTAGAAGGCAAGCACACACTCTTAGCCAGGTTAAAGGCGAGTGTGTGATCTTTGTCTGCTACAACTGACTCTGTGTTTTGGATAGCTCGATTCTTAAATGTCAGTTTTGGAGCCCATTTAGAATGGCTAGCTCGGTCAAAACCCACGGCCTCTGGGCTCAGTTATGTGGTTTGGGGGAGTACGGCTTCATCCTCATCAACAAGGCGTGGCTCGGTTGTAGAAGTATGAGCACGCTTGCTTGGCCGAGATAATGAAGGCTAATGGGTTGGAAGGGCTACCACGGCCTCTTGTGTTTGAACGGTTGGTGGTACCTCGGCCTGATTTGTCTCGGTAATAAGGGCCCTTACTGCTCTCTTCTTGGCCATTTCTTGTTCTGCAGTTAGTGGAATCAAATTGATTTGTGGAAGGGTTGTGTCACGACCCAAACCCGCCCTTATGGGTTTAACATCAGAATCGCCGATGTCCGAGATTATCAAGGCACGCTATGATGAAACGAGAAAAAGCATGGCGGAAGCCAAAACAGCAAATAAACAATGTCCAATGAGCTGTGACAGTCTGTATGCAAAAAGATTTTTCATACATTATGCAGTCGGTGACAAAATCGTATGTACATATATACAATCATTCAAAACAGGGACTTAATCCCTATTAAACAATGCAGTAACAGTTTATACAGATACAATACGGTTACAGAGACAGATGGGGGAGATTAAAACAACCCTAAACCATAGCTTGAACAGGCTTAGAACCTCGCAGTGAGGCGCAGTGGTTGGCTTGACAAAACTAGAGTTTACCCCAACGCTTCTAGCATTGGTCTGGTGCCTGTACAACTAGATATATATATATATATATGAGCAATAAGCTAAAGCCCAGTGAATAACATAAAGCGTAAAAGGGTTTAGAATGAATTTCCTTGCAGTAATGAAAATAGTTCATTAAATCAATATATCAGTTGTTCAGTACAGTAAACAGTCATATGTGGTACATCCATTAGCATAACAGTAAACAGTAGGTCTTAAAAGACCGAACAGTAAATGATAGCCATTAATCAGTAAACAGTAGTGGTTCCAACGAGGGAACCGACAGAGATCTCTGTAGTAATGTGATCGAATGATGAGTTGCTAAGGATGCCACAATCTGATTGAGAATATAGGACATACATTCATTCGATTAACAATAGCTTAGAAAACGATGCAGATTCAGTATTCAAAAGATAATCTTTTTGAACATATCTTTACACAATTGTTACTCATAGAGTTCTGGGCTACAGTAAGCTAGAGCACGTCCCCAGTCACCAACCCTACACAGTACACAGGATGAACACACACTAAGCTATACAGTTGGGAAAGATAATAACTTAGTCCATAATTTGCCTCAGTGTGTTCTATATCTATATCCTTAATAAGATGCCTTAAATATGCCCTAGGAATGCCTAGGATGGAAAGAGGATGTAAAGATGCACTTAGAAAACATTTTCAGAATTTTCAGTGAAACAGAGTCTTGCTTGGCCTTGAGTTTCCGCCGGCGGACATCTGACAAGCGGTTCCCGCTCAGCGTCACTTCCCACGCCGGCGACATGCAAAAATCTTAAAATGGATGCTCAAAAATCACGCTCGATTGGGCGCTCGATAGCCGCTCGCAAGAAGACACAAGGCCCGCTCGGCGCAATTACCCTCGGCGGATTGTAAACTGCAAAATCTTGGATGCTCGAATTCCCCGCTCAAGCGCTACCTTCCCTGCTCAAGCGGGAGTGCAAAATCTGGAAAACCCAGATTGCACCCTCAAGCCAAAAACCAAGTTTAAATGCACTAAATTTCGATCCTCTTGGGCTAAAAACTGGAAAACACTTGTAAACACATGACATAACATGATTCAAAGCTTAATTTAAGAAATCAAGGCCCAAGGGTGTTTAATTCAAACTCAATTTCAAACTAATTTTCATGAATATGATTCAAACATGACATGCATGAGTTTTAAATCGATTCAAAGCTTCAATACATGCTCTAATGAGCTAAATCATTCAAAAACAAGATAAAATCATGGTCCTAAACATTAACATGAACATGCATGCAACATTTGCCATGAAATCAACCCAAAACTCATCAATGCACGCATGCATGCAATAATTAAGCTTCAAGACAACAATTTGAGCCATAAATTGGCTCTAGACCTCAACTTAGCTCTAAACCATGCAAGAATAATCTTAATTACATCAATAGGAGGTTGAACCCCTTACCTAAGTCTTGAATTAAAGGTGTGGAGGCTCAATTTGCAATTTTCTTCCAAAACTCTTCAGCACCCAAGAACAAATCAATACTCTAGATGAAAACAATCTTCTTGTTTCTCTCTCTCTAAATTCGGCTAGAGCTCTCTAAATGGGCTAAACAAATATTGTATAATGCAAGACTAAGTCTTGGACAATGTATGGTGTAGTGGCCCACTAGATGGCAAAATGGTAAATATGCCGAACTATGTGATTTAGCTTATTTTAATCTGATTTAATCATACCAAATCAGTTTTTAATTAAATATACCATAAAATCATATAAAATCTAAGGATCATGGAATATCAATCAATTTCAGATTCGGCCGCCGATAAGGCCTTCAATTCGCAATCTAAACATAAAAACATGAACAGATAATCAGACAAGTAACAGATAGAAATGCAATTAAACAGATATACTTAATCAATTCCGTTCCAGATTTCAGTCAATCATTTCGGTAATTCAGTCAGTTTAATTACCAGTCATAATCAGTCTCGGTTCGACAGTAATCGGTATTTAATCAGTATTTTATCGGTAAACAGGGTGAGGGTTGTTACAGGTTGGATCAGGTTCAGGAGAGGGTTCCAGAAGAAAATCTATTACCCTGGTCTTCCTTCTACTACTATATATGTATGTTGGCTCAAAGTTGAGTAGCTCGGCCCAACCTCGATCGCGGTATCTTAGTGCAGTGCGGAGTACGTCTAGGTTGGGATAACAATACTGCGATTTTAAATGTTCCAAATCTACATAAGGAAAAAAAGCTAACGGTTAGCACGATGCCAAACTTATAGACAGAAGTAAAAAAAGCAGAAAACTAAGTTGAGGTAATTATACCGGCTACTCCTTTGTTCCAGTTGATGCGGTCTCTTGGTATTGGGGCTTCCTGGTCTTCAAAGTTCCTAGAAACCCAGAAAAAAATTGTCGTCATTTACATCTTTGTCTGGGGTGTTCTTTATTATTTTTTCTCAGCGGCGTCTTATTCTTAAATAATATACCCAGCCATCTTCATTCTGGCCAAGGGAGTATTGGTGGAATAGCTTGGGTAAACCGAGGTTCAGGCCAAGGCGGCGATTTAGTTCGGCAATGCCGTATATTATCCTATATGAATTGGTGCTAAGCTGGGTAGGGCAAAGTCTAGTTTGTCTGAGGAACTCACAAAGAAGAGGTTGTACATGGAATCGGACTCCGGTTTCTACAATAGAAAGAAAGGTGAAGGGAATGAAGCTCGGTTTTCTCTAGGGAGTGGTGTCTAGTTCGGCTAAACTAAGATGGACATCATCAGGGATATGGTAATCCCTTCGGAACTCGGCCATAGCCCCTGGAGAGTTTACTAAAAACCTATATTTTCCCATGTGGTCTTAAGTTATGTATAAATTAATTAGAGTACTGGCTCGGTAGTGAGATGACGCTGAGTATCTCGGTTGAGCGATCAAGGAAGTGTCTGGCCAACCAAAGTCTGCAAAGTGAAAAAGAAAGGTGTTAAGCACAGATTGTTGGACCGTGCTAAAAGAAATAAAGGCAAAATAAATGGAGTCCTAGCTCGGTTACGTGGGATATCATCCGTCCTTAGCTCGGTTGTAGCGAAAGACGTTAGCCCGATTAAGTAAGTGAGGGGTTCGTATCCCGGTTGAAGCTTAGGGTGCAGCATTCTTAGTTCGGTTTTGACTAAGTCAGAGAGCTGGTTTGGCCCCCTGATAGCTCGGTTGTTGGTAAAGGCTTTCTAGTGCGGTAGTGTGCAAACCTAATACAGTTCGCTAGCCCGGCTAAATGATACAGAAGGCTCTTAAACTGATTGCAACTACAGGTATGGCGTGAAGTTTTATTCCGGTTGTTAGAAGAGTTATCCAGTTTGGCTAGGTTTGCACCTAATACAAACAAGATCCTAGTTCGGTTGGAGTATTATTTTGGATCAAAAGCATCGTTTCACAGATTGTTCGTAAATCTAGTGGTTCTGCTAAGTGGTTGTTCCCCATAGAAACTACAAAAAAGTGTTTTTGAAAAACACATGTATTGTCCTATGTATTACAATACAATGCAAAATGAATGGAAAAGAAGAAGATTTGAGTCACATACTAGTTCGAAAAATGAAGGGACCAAAGGTGGAAAATAGTACTAGCAGGAACACGAGCTTGGCAGGTGCTGGGTTGCAAGAACAAAGACTCTGAGGAAGAGAGAGAGGGAAGATGAATAGTGATATGTTGGTTCGAAGAATAAGGTTTTGTTTTGTGTAAAGAGAGTAAAAAAGGCGGGACTATTCAAAATTCGCGAGATACGAAGTCGGCGTCAATAACTATAATTGACCAGTAAAGCCTTGCCATGTGTCTATGGAATAACAAGCGATTCAGATGACAGCGTGACTGAAGAGACGTTTTTGACCGAACCAATCGGTAACCCAGCGGCATTTTAGCTCGGTTGGAAGGCTAAAGTTTTTAGCTCGGCTGGTAACAGGTAATCCCAATCATGCTGCGCAGATGGAATTAAGGGGCAATTGAGAGGGTAATTTATAAGTAAATTGGGCCGAGCTAAGGAATTGCCTTCTTTGTAAGTTGGGCCGCACATTGGGCCAGGGTAAGAGATATAGCTCGGTCCAAGCGCTAACTAGTGGGGCCTAGTTGAGGATCAGACCGAGCTAAGCATCACACATAGTCACGCCGAGATAACAATGCCATTTTTGCATAGTTAGCTCGGTTTTCCGTTTTTAGCCTAGTTGGAGTATGTCAAACCGGGATACAAGCAATGAAGGGAAGAACCGAGCTAGTTGGAGCTCGGTCAGATCCGTTGCTTTAGCATGACCATGTTACCTCGGTCATATTGTCATTTCACCGAGGTAAAACCATCTCACTTGGTTTAAGCAGTGAGGGGGGTGTTGAAGGATAAGCATTATCTTTCAAGAGTGTGATTCCTAGGAGGACTCTATATGGAGGAATAAGAGTTCTACTAGGATTGTGCCACACGGAACCTATAAAAGCTCATGACAGAACCTATGGAAGAGGTAACACAACTTTGATTCTCAAATACACAGAGCTTTTGCCTATTTGTCTATTTGTCTATTTTGCTAACTTAGGCATCGGAGAGGTATCCAGCACACACCCGCCAGCTAGCTCACGTTTGTGTTTTTAGGGAGTAAAGTGATGACGTTTGGAGGAGTGCAAACTTGATCAACAGGATCATACGAGGAGATTATTTTGTGCTCGTACATTTTAAATAAAAATGACATATTGATTTTATTAATACATTAAACAGTTTCCAAATTATTCGTAAATACTTAGAGATTTCTAAATGTGAGGCATAACTTCTCTATTACCACTTCTCCAAAATTATATTATCATAAAATTAAGAAAGAAGCTTACCTACTGATGTGAATGGTGGCAAGCTCAAGTATTTCAAACAAGAGCTCTTGGAAGAAATAATGTCATCTTCACTGCTAAATCCAATTAGACAATCTCGAGGCTGCAATAAGTTAAAATATCAAAACAGGCATTAGAGTTTCTTCAATGTCGGGAAAATCAGAGACAAATGTGAATCAAAACAAAGAAATCAAAAGACCCATAGAACATTTGATGAACAATACCAATTTATTCAAACACATAATTCACCAGTTACCAAGAATTTGAACTTTAAGTAAGTTCACAACAAAAGAGTATACAAGAAAAGTGGTTATAATTTGCCCAAAGTCACTACTTAAACGATTACGGCAACTGTGATCATGTTTAATTTTGAGTTAATTCAATACCCACCAATTTCATTTTGAGGTTCTTATTTCCAGTGGTTACCAATAACGCGGTTGATTCAATTCCAAAAGCAAATCAGATTGTGTGGATCAAAATATATTAAAAACCTAAAGAGGTTTTTTTTTTTTTTTGTTGAAGGTTTGACAAAGAAAAAAGGGCTTGATGCAACTAAGCTATATTCTAAATATCCAAAATTAAGAACATTAGATTATTAAAAAGAAAAAGAAAAAAAAGAATGATATCATGAGAGAAGAAATTATGCCCATATTTTTAAAAGTTGTAAAATTTCCTCTAGAGATGCAATATAGACTAAATTCTGTTTAAAATTCGTCTAGAACTAAGATTTATAGAAAAATTCTCTTTTTTTTTTTATTTAATTTTTATAGGTTCTATCTACAGATCAAACAACACAAGCATAGAATTCTAAAAACACTGGAGACATTTGAATTTGAAAAACGTATCTGATATGTTAGGGATCTGAAGTGATACATCTCCTCCCAAACACAGGCTCTTTTAGGGGCAATGATCCACATGGTATTGTGGAAATTGCAACACACACTCTATCTCCATGATTGAAGACGCCTTCTTAAGTATTAGAGAGAGGAGTTAGGGGATAACAATAAATAAAATAATAAATAAATAAAATAGGGAAATTAATAAATCAATGTTTTTTCCTCGAAGAAATTACTAACTCATGGAAAAGTCATTTCAATTAGTAAAATTTGTAAAGTTTATCACTAATTTGAAATTGTTTTTACAACTATACACTGAACTGTTAATTCCTCCCAAAACTATCCATTTTATGAAAGAAAATAACAAAAAATAACAAAAGAAACAGAGATACACATAGTATTGAACCCAACTCTACACTCAGTGGTGGAGCCAGGAAATTGAGTTAGAGGGGGCACTATTAATTATAATTTTTTATTTAAAAAAAATCATGATGAACATTAAGATAATAATAATTTTATGAGCTAAATTTAAGCATAAAAAATTACATATTCATTATTAATAGGAACAAATTAAAATTCTATAATAGTGTAGAATAGCTCGGTGCGGGATGGTGATGTAAGTTTGTAATTTTAACACAAAATTATGAATCAAAATTCTTAATTTTAGAAAATAAAAAAACATCGTTTATAGCACAAATTATTATAAGATTTATTTAATTTTTATTTGATAGAAAAATATTAAAGAGATGACATTGCTTATAAATGATGTGTTTCGAATGAAAATTATTAAACAGTCTTAGAATACCATATAACATTGCCTATGTGATGCTCAAAGCATGAGAAATCACAAATCACACTAAATAGTCTGTCAATTGCATCAAAATAATGAGTTCATTATATCCAATCTATAAGATTTTTCGCTATACTATTGGTTTAAACTATTACATAAATAATACCAGATAGTGCTTGTAAAGTATCAAATAACTACTTGTTCTGAACAATACAATAAATCATTAATCAAAAAACATGTTAAGAAAAAAAAAATATACATTTTATATATGACAACAAGACACACATAAAAAAAAAAAAAATTCTCAAACCTGAGGGGGGGCACATGACCCCACTCGTCTTTCCTTCCCTCCGCCCCTGTCTACACTTCTCTTAGGAAAAAATAACAAATTAAAACTACAAAAGGATACACATCAGATGCCTCATAAGCTTCTTCATAAATCTCAGGTTTATATAAATAAAATAAAAAAAACAACAAAAAAAAAATTAAAAGCAATTTAGTATTTTAGAGAGAAGATATGATGAAGGACAAAAGGAAAGAAGGGAGAAAGAGAACACAAAATCAAACCAAACTTCCACTTAACACTTGCTAATTTACTTTTTGAAAGGGGAAAAAAAAATAAAAACCAGAAACAAAAATGAAAAAACAAGAACGACCAAAAAAAGGGAAAAAATTCAAAAGAAAGCAATCAAAAAATCAAATAATAATTGGAAAAAAAAACTAGTAACAAAAATGAACAAAACCAAAACCATTTTTCCTTCAAAAGGTGAACAAGAAAAAACCAAAAATGGGGGGGGGGAATCAAAAGAAAGAACAATAAAAAAATCAAGTAATAAACGAAAAAAACTAGCAAAAATGAACAAAACCAAAACCATGTTTCCTTCAAAAGTAGAACAAGAAAGAAAAATTAAAAATAAGGAACCAAAACGAAACCAATTTCACAAGATTCAAAGATTTCAACTTTTACCAACTCATATTGAAGCAAAAAAAAAAAAAAACCCCAATTCCACAACATAAAAGACTAATTTTGTTAGTTCTTAATCAAAACCCTACCTTTTCAATTGAAATCCCCAATGATTTTTTTTTCCTCTGAGATCCCCGAATTAAAACCCTAGTTTGAATCTCCAAACCTGATTTAAGGGAGAAAGTGTTATTCTTCGCTAAGTCTCTCGTCCCTTCCTTTCTCTTCGTCTTCTATGTAGTGGTTGATGCGGAAAATCAACTGATCTATCTTTATTTCAGGTCAATAATGCCAAAAACCAACTGATCTTACTCGGTTAAAGCTCAAAGCTTAAACTTCAATGGTGGCCAAAGAGAGATAGAGTGACGACTGGGTGAGAGGGAGGAAGAGAGCAGTGAGACTAGGGTAGAATATTGAAAGGTCTTTTTTTTTTTTTTTTTTTATCCCAAGAGATTACAGAGAGTTTGGGAAAATCAGGAAAGAGGGAGAGTGGGAGGGAGGTTTGGCACGAATTTAGGAATTACCATTTGCGACGATGTTAAGGCCCGTCACGAATGAATGAGCAAAAAAATAACCTTTGCGACGGATTGCCAAAAGAGTGTCGCAAAAAATTAAAATAAAATTAAGGCCAGAAAAATTTTGCAACGTTTAACGTACCGTCGCATATAACATTACTTTTTGCCACGAGCTTAGTTTTTCTGTCGCAAAAAAAAAATAATTTTGCGACGTCATTAACTGCCATCACAAAAGGTTCCTTTTTGTGACGACACTTAAACCATCGCAAATTGTTCCGTGTCCAATGCCCCTTTTTCTAGTAGTGTTACCTTCTACTGTGGCTATGGTTGTGTCAATTTGAACTAAATCACCGTCTTCCCTGTCCTGTAGAGACGAAGATAGATAAACAATGAGATATAAATACTCTTTGTTCTGTGATAGTTTTGATCTTGCTACGATTTGGCATGTAATCTTTCTAGCTTGCTGCTTGTTTGTCTTCTATGGAGATATTTGTATGTTTCTGTTTTTATTGGTGTTTGTTAGTGCAATAGATAAATTATACACACTATGTGCTTGACAAAATGTCTAACTAGCTGCCCAATTAAGATTTATCTGTTAGTTTGCAATAAGATTTCTCTTCGTTGTTCATCTTCTTTGGCAATGGTTCTAATTGTATGTTTATTATTCATCTCCTTTGGTACAATATATTTTGTTCAATTTACTTTTAACGTACCCCATTAACTGTGAACTAAAAAATAATACAACATACTGTAGACGCGCCCCGGGTGAGGGCTTCAGTGCTATAGTTCAGACTCAAATTGTCACGGTTCTTAATCTGAACCAAAGAGTCCAAATCTGGCAAATCGTTTTGAGAAAACATATTTTTGTAAAGAAGTGCCAAACATGGACTGCTTTGCCAGATATAGAGTCGCCACCTAAATATTTTTTAATAGGGGAATTTAGGAAACCCTGACTCGTTCGCCTAAGGCCACGTGTCCGTCATCACCAAAGTTGCATCGGCTCAGAAACTTCGGTACGATTGGGGAATGTCAGCTATGAGCACCCCCTCTCGCCCGATCCGAAGATCGGCCTCTACTAACCATAATATCTTGTTTTGAAAACGTTATGTGCTCTTATTCCTGTTATTAGCCAAGATTTACTATGTGATGCGCACAACACAAAAGTATATACTAGATCGCCTAATTTGGAACAAAGCATTGCATATCCGCTTGTTTGAAAGATGGTTTGAGATTTGCTACTCGCAAGTAGGCTAAAATACGGATTTCAATGAATTATTCCAATTCAAACAATTCAACCTTCACCCATAGGCATTCAAGCAGTTATATCACATAAGCAATTAGCCTCATGGCAAGCATGCTGTCATGGCAAACACTCACATGCATGCAAGGATGCTAAAGCATAAAAAGCTTACCTAGTACTCCAAGCCAAAACAGAAACTAGTTAGTAATCAATGCATGATCCTAGTTCATGTTAAGATGGCTAATGCAACATAGGCAAAATGCAGCCAGAATAGGCTCGGCTAATTGTAACATGCCCGGAAAGGTACTCGCGCGCGTTAAACAGTTCGAACTCTCAAGATCTCTTTGATCTCAAGTCTCACGAGTACAATGTGAAACATAGATAAGAGTCCAGATTTGGTAAGTTTTATTGAAAATCTATTTTATTCCAATTTTGTCAAAAATGGACTGTGTCATCAGATCTCAGAGTCGCCACCTAATATTTTGGGAAATTAGGAAACCCATGACTCGGTGCCAAGGCCACTGTTCGTCGTAACCAAGGATGCTTGGCTCGAAACCTTAGGTATGAGAGGGGAAGGTCAATAATGAGCACCCCCGCTCACCCGATCAAAAGATCGGCCTCTACTAAACCATGATATGACTTTTGTTCTGATTATTGAATAAATCCTAAAATTTACTATGTGACGCATACAAGTATAGACTAGTTTGCTCAAATTGGAACAATTCAATTTCATATTTGTTTTTCGAAAAGGGTTTGAATTTGCCACTTGACAAAATGGGCTTAAAGTTTGTGAATTTGCCACTGCAAAATGGGCTTAAAGCGTACATTTATTGAATTATTCCAATTCAAACAACAAGCCTTCATCCACAGGCATTCATACAGTTATATCAAGTAAGCAAGTAGCCTCATGGTAGAATACTAACACACAGTAAGAAAAAACACACACAGATGAGATGCTAAAGCATAAAAACTCACAGATTGACCGACGTCCCTCGAACAACTACAAAACAAAGTTAGTAAAATATGCATGATCTTATATACAGAATCCTAATGCAATTCACTCATGAGATGCACTAAATATTCGGCTTCTAAAATATGGCATGTGAATCATCTTAATAAAATGAGGTAGCGCATAGAATCACAGAAGAATTGATTAAATCCACACATATAAATTTAGCCGAATCTTAATACATGAAACATAGATGTAAAGCATGGATATGCATGGCATGTCAGATATATACATATGTACAGTTACGGAAAGCGATTAAAGAATGGGATAGAAAGGAGCGGGGTGGGGAATTATTACAACACTTTAAATATTACAAATCCAAGTAAGGGAGAAAGAAGGGAATAAAATAAAACAAACCTCACAAACACTCAAAATAAAAATAAAAATAAAGAAGATCTCAAGCTCTCTCAGATGGTTCAGTTGTTAACGGTTTATTCTCCGACTTTGGTTTATGATTCTGGCTATAGGATATGACCGTCCCAGTTCTATAATCATCCTGCTGAAATTTCATGTCAGAGATAGCAGAGTTAATGCGGTCTGTGGCGGTGTCAAGACAGCAGGAAATGTGCGAGTTTCAGTGGTTCCAATGGGAGAAGCAGCTCCAAGGTCACCTTAGCAATCATGTATGGACAATGAACCAAATTGATGTCTTTGATTAGAGAAATGGAGTGAAGAATGTCCAATAGAGAGTGGTGAGGTAAAGATGGTACACTTCATTGATTCCATGTCCATAAATCTTGCGGTCAGACTCGTTGCACTTGGGTGGCGGCGCCAGTGGTGCTTATAATTTCTTTATTGCGGGTTAAAGTATACCAGAAGATAAAGGTCTAGGCGCTTCTTGTCACTCCTCTCTTTCTCTCTCTTGAACCCGGGAGAGAGCTTATGCATGTCGAGAGAGAAGAGTGTTGGTCATGAATTATGTGTTGATATGTGTCTGTATTTTGATGACCTAGCTCCTCAGATCATGTTTCCCCCTCTCATAATTTGAGAGAAAGAAAGAGATCGGTTTTGGTTTCAGCCCATGCACCACCTCTCCAACCAAAGAGAGAGACGATAGTGTATATCTGTACTGTGTCTTTTGTTTTCAAAAAATAATGCTGTCTTTGTTTTTCTTCCACTAAAGAGAGAGAGAGCTTGTCATCTTTTGAATTTTTGAGAGAGAAGAGAGCCCATGCGAGAGAGAGCCGAAAGAGAGAGTTACCGAGAGGGGCCAGCTCTGAACAGCCACCCCCCCTTTGTGTGCGTGTGTTCTGTGTGTCAAGCTTTGTCTGTGTGTGTTGAGTGTATCAGTGTGTGTGTGAGTGGTATGTGAATGCCGTGTGTGCTGTGAGAAGATGAAGTTGGTAGTGTGTAGGTGTTTGTGGCTGCGGTGGTGTGGTGTGTGATGGCTGCTACCGTGTGTGAATGTGGATGTCTCTCTCTGTGTAGCTCTTGTGCTGGGTGTATATGTGCTGGGTATGGTGTGTGAGAGCTGTCATGCATGTGCTGGGTGTGTGTGTTAAGTGTGTGTTATGAGTGCATGTGGGTCTTGAGCTCCAGAACATGTTCTCCTTTTTTGTTTTTTTTATTGCCCACCGAAAAACCTGATTGAGGGTGAGATAGTGCTCTCTATATTTTTCAAAATCTTTGAACCTTTTTTCCACCCTCTCTAGCATTTTTTTCTCTAAAATAATCATCCATTCTCCTCCACCCGCCAAAACATACTCATCATCATTCCATCATTCCACCACTCCACCACAAATATTCTCAGCATCTTTTCTTTAGTATCTTTTCTTTTTTCTTCACCTAAAAACACTCACTCGACGTCTTCTTTTTTTTTTCTATTTTTTTTTGTTTTATTATTTTCTTCTTTTTTTTTTATCAAATATTTATCAATTTATATAAAACACACCTAAAACAAATGTACACAGACATAAATTTATATAAAAAATAAATAAAATTATAAAATACTACGAATTAAAAAAATATTAGTGACGGCCAAAATGGGCGATGTTTGAAATGAAAGATTCAATTTGATTTTTTTTTTTTTTGTTGAGAAATTCATAAAATAGCACATTCCAATTGAGAAATTCATAAAATAGCACATTCTAAGTCTTAGGGCTGGTCAAAATGAGGTGTCTACAGTTGCCCCTCTTTGACAGAGCTCGAAGTCATGAAGTGGCGTGAGTGAATGTCAAAGCCCGAAGACGACCCTTTTGACAAGGTCGTAAGACTTGGGCAAACAAACAAGATGTAATGCAAGTGGTTGAACCCAAAGGTTGCCTACGTATCCCTTTGCAAGGAATCAAACCAGTGTAGTTCAGGGGCAGAATGCAAGTGATATGCTCAAAATGCAGTTTTGAAAGTTGGACTTACACGCTTCGCGAAGCCGGTTGTTTTTGAAAAACTTATGATCATGCAAGAGAGGGATGACCTCAACTAAGAGTAATCAACAACCTAACACGTCTCATGCGAAAGGAGAAAAGATGGTGTAAACAACAGGTGCACCTGATTTTTTAACCGAGTGAATCAACAACCTAACGCGTCTCACGCACAAGAAGGAAAGATGGTGTAAACAACAGGCGCACCTGATGCTTTTAATCGAGTGAATCAACAATCTAATGCGTCTCACACGAGAGGAGAAGGGGTGGTGTAAACAGACAGGCGCACCTGATGTTTTTAACCGAGTGAATCAACAATCTAACGCGTCTCACACGAGAGAAGAAGGCATGGTGTAAATAGACAGGCGCACCTACTGTTTTTAACCGATTTGCAATCCTAATGCGTCTCACACGAGAGGAGGAATAGTGTCTTTGAGATCCAAACACGTCTCACGCGAGAGGAGTATTTGAGATCCAAACGCGTCTCACGCGAAAGGAGTATTTGAGATCCCAACGCGTCTCACGCGAGAGGAGTATTTGAGATCCAAACGCGTCTCACGCGAAAGGAGGAAAGTGAACTTGAGATCCAAATGCGTCTCACGCGAGAGGAGTATTTGAGATCCAAACGCGTATTACGCGAGAGGAGTATTTGAGATCCAAACGCGTCTCACGTGAAAGGAGGAAAGTAAACTTGAGATCCAAACGCGTCTCACGCGAGAGGAGTATTTGAGATCCAAACGCGTCTCGCGCGAAAGGAGGAAAGTGAACTTGAGATCCAAACGCGTCTCACGCGAGAGGAGTGTTTGAGATCCAAACGCGTATCACGCGAGAGGAGTATTTGAGATCCAAACGCGTCTCACGCGAAAGGAGTAGAGGAGTATTTGAGATCCAAACACATCTCATGCGAGAGGAGGAATAGTGAATGAATCCAAACGCGTCTCACGCGAGTGGAGAAATAATGAACGAATCCAAACGCATCTCACGCGATAGGATAAATGGTGGCATAAACCAACAGATGTGCCTAACTGTATCTCATACAGAAGGGGGGGTTGTAATCAAGGTAAATGTTACATCCTAACATATTTAACGTGAAAGGAGCAGAGGCATATTCGAAGTCCAAATGCGTCTCATGCGAGTGGAAGAATGATAGAATGATTTCTTGCTGACAAGGGGGCCATAGATGCCCCTTTTCTTCTTCCTGATCATATTCACAACTTTCTCTATTCTCCAATGGGGTGACAGACTAGGTTGGTTCAGTATCCAGAATTGAGGCGCATACACGCTACCTCAACCTATGGGGCTGCCATACAGATTTCAAGCCAGGAATACACCCCTGGGTATTTAAACCAGACTTTAGTCTCGAAAATTCCAAACCTTTTGCATTCTAGGCATCGCCATTCGAACTCTAGTTTCTATCGTTGCAGTTGATCTCCTAGGAACTCATTGCAATCACAGGCAGGTGGCTATACCAGACCACCTGAAGTCGTTCGGGCACGACAAACACCAAAGAAATTGCACCTTTAGAGGATTTAAGGTCTCCTAGACCGAGGATTTTAAGGTCTCCTGGACCGGAGATTTTAAGGTCTCCTAGACCAGGGATTTTAAGGTCTCCTAGACCGGGGATTTAAGGTCTCCTAGACTGGGAGAGTGCACAAGATAGTGTGATGAAATTGCAATTGAAATGCACAAGACAGTGCAATGCGTAGAATAGTATAATACAAGGGTGCGCAAGGTAGCACGATTGAATTGAAATGCACAAGATAGTGAGATGCGTAAGGTAGCGCGATTGAAACTGATGCACAAAGCAATACGGTGCCCAAAATAGGGTGGTGCCCAAAGCAGGGCAATTGAAATTGAAATTTATGTGGTAGGTGCATGAAGTGAGATTATTGCGTGATAAATGCACAGATATGTACATACAGTATACATATAGTCAGATACAGACAAATACACAGACAGAGGCGGATATATACAGGTATATACGACACAGACATATACAGACCTATATACAGACATATACAGAGATATACACACGTGGGGAATATTCTGTTTGCAGCCGTTAGCGGGAAGATGCCGTTATTGAGAAGGCATATTCTGTTTGCTGACGTCAGCACACGTACGCAAAACACGCAAAAAAGAAAGGAAAATCACGAAGTGGATGGACATGGGATATGGGGTGTCGAACCCCTGACCTCAAGCTTGGTCTCTGAGTCCTCAACCACTAAGCCACGCCACTCTTTTGACAAGATATGCAAACAAATATATATACATATACGAGACATATATACAAAAAATCAAAACAAACCAAAAGAAACACTCAATATGGGGTTCGAACCCCTGACCTCAGGCTCAGCCTCTCACTCTTCAACCACTAGGCCTAAACCACTGAACCCAAGCCACACCTGTGACCAAAATGTTCAAACAAATATATATATATATATATATATAAAAGACATATTTATACATAAAACGAAAACAAAACAAAAGAAACACTCAATGTGGAGTTCGAACCCCCTGACCTCAAGCTTAGGCTTTCCGAATCCTCAACCCATTGGGCCAAACCATTGAACCTAAGCCATACCTGTGACCCAAATGTTCAAACAAATATATATATATATTACATAGCTATACAATATATATACATATATGCGTACACATACATTCTCGCGTCTTTCCCTATTTTTCGACATCCACGCTTGACATGCGGCCTGCTTTTGCGTCATTGGCCTACAAAAGCAGGTTGCCTCAATGTAAGCTTGCCTCGGCTCTCACCCTTTCTTTGTCTTTCTCTTTCGTCTTCTTCTTCTCTTCAGTATCTTCTCTCTTCTTCTTAACCATTCTCTTTTTCTTCTTCTTCTTCTCCATCACTCTTCCATCTTCCTCCTCCTTTTTCTTTTCCTCTTCTATTTTCTGCCATTCTTCTGTGACTGCCTTCTTTCCTCTTTCTTCCTATACATGGCTTCGTCTCGCCCTCTCTCTCTCTTTCTGGATCTTAATGATCCATCGAGCTCCTCTGGACCAAGTGCCCCTGCTCTTACTCATCCCAGTCTTCCTACACTAACAGTTGAGCAAATGATGGCTGCTCAAATTGATATTGAGGCTAACCACCTCACATTGAAGTCGTGTATGGAGACAGTGGCCGTGGTCACTAACTTGTCTCACCGTCTGCAAAACAGGACGTGTGAGGTACATCGGGTTAACGCCTAACTCAATCTGCTTCAGCCTATGTATAAGGATGCACGAGCGGAGATTTGTGCGCTGAAGGCAGAGAACAAAGAACTGAAACGGAAGGCTACCTCCATGGAGAATAAAGAGGTAAAACGACAGGCCACTTGTCTGGACCAGTTCGGAGTGCCGTCGTATTTTTCCTTTGATGGTCGGCGAAAAGTTAACTGTTTTGTTGAAAACACTGAGGCAGGGCCTTCTCTTGGGGAACACACTAAGGCAAGGCCTTCGAAGGTCTCCCATAACGAAATTGAGATAAAGAAAACGGCGGGAGGTTCAAGCAAATGAGGTCGGCGTATGGCCGTTTGCCGAAGGAGAAAGAAGAACAAGATCCCTCTCTCTTTTTTTTTTTAATTTTTTGGAGTCCTTGTATTTTCTGGGTTTGTTTGTTTGTTTGTTTGTTTGTTTTGTTTTGTTTTTTTTTTTTTGAAGTTTCTGTAATCGGGGATGTCTTCCCCTGACTGTAATAAAAAGTTTCAGTTTTGTATATAAATGGCGTGCCTGGCACATCACTCTGAGTTTGAAAATACTTTTGTTTGATCGCATTTGAGAATGATTGAAATTTAAACTCTGAATTGGACACTGATCCGTACTGACCTGAATAAAAACAAAACCGACTCAACGTAAGCAAAAAAACAAAGTAAAACAATCCAAACACACTGATATACACTGACTGGTATAAATACACTGACTGGTATAAGTACACTGACTGGTCTGAATACACTGACTGGTCTGAATACCTTGACCGGTATAAATACACCGATTAGTATGAATACACACTCATATACACTGACGAGTTGACTTAAGTGATAGAGGAGACAGAATCTCTAGCTCGACTATGCCCCTAATTCATTACCTTGAATTTTTTTCTTGATTTTTGTGTAAAATGTTTTGATCAACATGAGAGTTAGATTAGCATACTTATTCCATTTTCTGTTTCAAATCATGTAAGCTAAATTATGAGCACTGAAAATTTTCCCTTTTTAAATCCAAAGAATGGTCTAAGTTTTGCAAAAATGAAACAATTTTCGAGAAAAATTAGTCAGCTTCATTCAAATTAATCAAAACCTATTTTTACAAATGGCCACTACTCAACTAACATGGAATCAACCATTGGGGTGCATAGTCCCAAACCAGATAATCAACAGTGATATCCGAACCAAGCCAACCGAGCTAAGCCAATCCGAATCGAATGAAGCCGAACGGAACTGGACCGAACCAAACCGCCGAACCAAACCAAACCGAACTAAACCAAGTTGAATTGAACCAATTGAACTGAGCAGAATGAAGATACACCAATCAAACACGGATAGGACAACCAAGTCGACTATGGATACACCAATCAAACATTGACGAAATGAATGAGTTAACAAAAATTATTGGGGCCGAACTTCAAGATGAAACTACCTACATATCCTCAATATAGAAATCATGCCATCGTAGTTCTGGCAAAGGTTCACTCGGGTATTGACACTCTCCTTTTGTGCTCTAACTTTTGCCAAAGCCGCCCTTTTGGGTTTTCAACCTTGCGAGCTTTTGATTTTTTTTTAATTTTTTTTCTATATATATATACATTTTTTTTTTCATTTTGTTTATTTCAATTTTTTTTCTTTTGAGTTTCTATTTTTTTTTTTGTTTTTCTATTCTAACTTTTGCCTAGGTTGCCCTTCCGGGTCTTCAGCCTAGCGAGCCTCTCAAGGGTTACTTTCAGTTTAACTTGTCCATGTTGATTGGGTGTGAAATCTCTAGGCCATCTATAAGAACAACTGCTACACTTGACTAGTAGATATGGTGATGTAGGGACTAGACTGAATTGGGTCCGAATTTGCCCCTAGTATAGTGGATAGGAACTCGACTGTCCTTCAATAATAAAATTCATTCTCTCAAATTCTGGGTTTTGCCTTTATGGGCAGTCCTCATTGAGAAACGATTCAGTTTTAACTCTTTGATCACATCCAACTTTTTGCCCCTAGTTCAAGAGCTGCTTCAAATCTAAATCACATCCGACCTTCTTGCCCCTAGTTCAAGGGTGCTTCCAATCTGAATCACAGGCCCTACATAGTTTTGGCTAAGGTTTACTCGAGTATTGACACTCTCCTTTTATGCTTTAACTTTTGCCAAAGCCGCCCTTTCGGGTTTTCAACCTTGCAAGATTTTCATTTTTCATTTTATTTTTCCTTCTTTTTTTTATTTTTTTATTTTTTATTTTTTTTTTTTGTGCTCTAACTTTTGCCTGAGTCACCCTTTCGGGTTTTCAACCCAGTAAGCCTCTCAAGGGTGGTACCTTATTGCCCTTAGTTCAAGGGCTGCCTTTATTTCAGCTATGCAAGCCTCACACTTTTGCCCCTAGTTCAAGGGCTGTTTCAAATCGAAATCACATTCTCTGTCCTGAGTTCAAGGTCTGTTTCCAATCTGGATCACATCATTGCCCCTAGTTCAAGGGCTATTTCCAATCTAAATCATATTCGACCTTATTGCCCCTAGTTGAAGGGCTGCCTCCATTTAAATCACATCATGGCCCCTAGTTCAAGGACTATTTCTAATTCGGCTACGCAAGCCTTACACTTTGATTGATCATGGAATACTTCAAATCAAGGTTTGAAAGCTAAGGAGCTAAGGAGGTTGGACCTCGAGTCAAGAGGGATCCTATGCTGTATAACTAATTCCAGGCATGTCTTCGTAAGACCACGCAAAAACAGTTTTTGAAATCTTTTCACAAAGTGACTAATCACTCATACTCTTACGAAGACAAGATAGAACCAATTTGGACCAAGCCAGGATCCTTCTCAGTACCCACATTAACAAAAATAATTTTATTCATCAAAGGCTTAGCGCACCTCTCTTCCTCTCAATTGATCAGAATTTGCAAATCCCGAGTAAATTCTTCCTCTTCGTTTTTATCAGAGTTTTGGAAAAAGTTTTGAAAAACTTTGGTCAATGCAATGATTTAAAGGCACAGAGAAGTAGGCAGACTCTATGACATTTTTTTTTTATTGAAAAGGGACTATGACTCAGTAATGACAACAGACTCAAAAGAAAATGACAAAAATGACCTAGACAGGACATAAATGTCTAGGTTAGCACTATCGAAATCAACAGACTCTGACTCATTAGGCTGACTTAAGCCTGACTTTACCTCTACAAACTTGGTGGAGTCAAACTTAGACTCAATACTCAATTCAGAACTCAGAATAAAACCATTCTCAATTTTGCTAGTCAAAGTGTGGGCCAGCCACAACATTCAAAATAAAGCTCGTGCAATCAACAGGTGGTTACTCCCCAATTACAGAAACAAAATGGAACTTCTAATTATACCCTCGCTAAAAACACACTGAACCTCACAAACTAAAATGTCTAAACCACTCATTCGAATTTGAGAACCCTGTATAGATCCAATACATTGCACATAACACATAGCAGGAAAGAGAACAAACACCCCTATGGACGGTAGAATTATCATATCCTAGCTTTGAAATGATCTAAGGTTTCACTATTCAAACAAGTGGCATCATACATCCTAGAAATGGGAGAGTATCTGGTCCTAATTTTGGAAGGTATTATAGCACACTATATGTACAAGGTTGGCTCTACTCTAGGGGTTGAAGTCAAGATGACGTTACCAAAGAGTCCTTTGGGTCATAACCAATAAAGATCCCAGGAAATCAGAAGAGTCAAATAGCCTCTCTTCGGAGTCTAAGAACCTTAGATAGCAGAGCTAGATAACAGAGCTAGATAGCAAAGCTACCCTTTTGACAAATCTCAAAAGATTAAAACACAAGGCCTCTAAAGTAATGTAGAGATAGATGTAGTGTCACAAAAAGTATGTCTGTGTTTCTACCAGTATTTGGGCAACACAGGAACTTTAAGTGCACCAATGCATGCAATGCAATAAACATATAATTGAAAATAAAAGTCATATCATGGAGTTCGAGTCAAGGTTTCATAAATCCCCAGCAGAGTCGCCAGAAACTGTAACATGCCCGGGGGGTACCCGCGCGCGTTAAATAGTTCGGACTCCCGAGATCTCTTTGATCTCAAGTCTCACGAGTGCAATGTGAAACATAGATAAGAGTTCAGATTTGGTAACTTTTATTGAAAATTCACTTTATTGCAATTTTGTCAAAAATGGACTGCGTCATCAGATCTCAGAGTCGCCACCTAATATTTTGGGAAATTAGGAAACCCATGACTCGGTGCCAAGGCCACTGTTCGTCATAACCAAGGATGCTTGGCTTGAAACCTTAGGTATGAGAGGGGAAGGTCAATAATGAGCACCCCCGCTCACCCGATCAAAAGATCGGCCTCTACTAAACCATGATATGACTTTTGTTCTGATTATTGAATAAATCCTAAAATTTACTATGTGAAGCATACAAGTATAGACTAGTTTGCTCAAATTGGAACAATTCAATTTCATATTTGTTTTTCGAAAAGGGTTTGAATTTGCCACTTGACAAAGTAGACTTAAAGTTTGTGAATTTGCCACTGCAAAGTGGGCTTAAAACGTACATTTATTGAATTATTCCAATTCAAACAACAAGCCTTCATCCACAGGCATTCATACAGTTATATCAAGTAAGCAAGTAGCCTCATGGTAGAATACTAACACATAGTAAGAAAAAACACACACAAATGGGATGCTAAAGCATAAAAACTCACAGATTAACCAACGTTCCTCGAACAACTACAAAACAAAGTTAGTAAAATATGCATGATCTTATATACAGAATCCTAATGCAATTCACTCATGAGATGCACTAAAGATTCGGCTTCTAAAATATGGCATGTGAATCATCTCAATAACATGAGGTAGCGCATAGAATCACAGAAGAATTGATTAAATCCACACATATAAATTTAGCCGAATCTTAATGCATGAAACATAGATGTAAAGCATGGATATGCATGGCATGTCAGATATATACATATGTACAGTTAGGGAAATCGATTAAAGAATGGGATAGAAAGGAGCGGGGTGGGGGATTATTACAACACTTTAAATATTACAAATCCAAGTAAGGGAGAGATGAGGGAATAAAATAAAACAAACCTCATAAACACTCAAAATAAAAATAAAAATAAAGAAGATCTCAAGCTCTCTCAGATGGTTCAGTTGTTAACGGTTTATTGTCCGACTTTGGTTTATGATTCTGGCTGTAGGATATGACCGTCCCAGCTCTATAATCATCTTGCTGAAATTTCATGTCGGAGATAGCAGAGTTAATGCGGTCCGTGGCCAATGCAGGTGTCAAGACAGCGGGAAATGAGCGAGTTTCAGTGGTTCCACTGGGAGAAGCAGCTCCAAGGTCACCTTAGCAATCATGCATGGACAATGAACCAAATTGATGTCTTTGATTAGAGAAATGGAGTGAAGAATGTCTAATAGAGAGTGGTGGGGTAGAGATGGTACACTTCATTGATTCCAGGTCCATAAATCTTGTAGTGCAGCTCCGGTGGTGCACTGATGGCAGCGGCGCGGTGCTTCTATGGCTGCTGTTGCGGTGGTTCTGAGTCTACCAGAGAAGAGGAAGGTCTGGGCGCTTCTTGTCTCTCCTCTCTTTCTCTCTCTCAAACCCAAGAGAGAGCTTATGCATGCCGAGAGAGAAGAGTGTTGGTCATGAATTATGTGTTGATATGTGTCTGTATTTTAATGACCTAGCTCCTCAGATCATGTTTCCCCCTCTCATAATCTGAGAGAGAGAGAGAGAGAGATCAGTTTTGGTCTCAGCCCATGCACCACCTCTCCAACCAGAGAGAGAGACAATAATGTATATCTGTACTGTGTCTTTTGTTTTCAAAAAATAATGCTCTGTCTTTGTTTTTCTTCCACTAAAGAGAGAGAGAGCTTGTCATCTTTTGAATTTTTGAGAGAGAAGAGAGCCCAGCAGAGAGAGAGAGCTTTTGCATACAAGAGAGAAGAAAGCCCATGCGAGAGAGAGCCGGAAGAGAGAGTTACCGAGAGGGGGCAGCTCTGAACAGCCACCCCCCCTTTGTGTGCGTGTGTTCTGTGTGTCAAGCTTTGTCTGTGTGTGTTGAGTGTATCAGTGTGTATGTGAGTGGTGTGTGAATGTCGTGTGTGCTGTGAGAAGATGAAGTTGGTAGTGTGTGGGTGTTTGTGGCTGCGGTGGTGTGGTATGTGATGGCTGTTGCCATGTGTGAATGTGGATGTCTCCCTCTGTGTAGCTCTTGTGCTGGGTGTATATGTGCTGGGTATGGTGTGTGAGAGCTGTCATGCATGTGCTGGGTGTGTGTGTTCAGTGTGTGTTATAAGTGCATGTGGGTCTTGAGCTCCAAAACATGTTCTCCTTTTTTTGTTTTTTTTATTGCCCACCGAAAAACCTAATTGAGGGTGAGATAGTGCTCTCTATATTTTTCAAAGGAAAATGAGCGGGAGCACTAATGATGTGGCAGTAGGCCCCACCATAAATGATTTGATGTTTTGGCCTTGGTGTTGTATTTTTTTTCTTTTTTTATTGAGTGCCATGTCATTAGTGGTCTTTTTAGAGCTCCAAAATTAGTGGTCTCTATCATTGTTGATTTTTCAAAATCTTTGAACCTTTTTTCCACCCTCTCTGGCATTTTTTTTCTCTAAAATAATCATCCATTCTCCTCCACCCGCCAAAACATACTCATCATCATTCCATCATTCCACCACTCCACCACAAATATTCTTAGCATCTTTTCTTTAGTATCTTTTCTTTTTTCTTCACCTAAAAACACTCACCCGACGTCTTCTTCTTTTTTTTGTTTCTTTTTTTTTATTTATTATTTTCTTCTTTTTTTTATCAAATATTTATCAATTTATATAAAACACACCTAAAACAAATGTACACAGACATAAATTTATATAAAAAATAAATAAAACTATAAAATACTACGAATTAAAAAAATATTAGTGACGGCCAAAATGGGCGAGGTTTGAAATGAAAGATTCAATTTGATTTTTTTTTGTTGAGAAATTCATAAAATAGCACATTCCAATTTTCATCATGGGGTGGTCAAAACAAAGTGTCCAAGTCTTAGGGCTGGTCAAAATGGGGTGTCTACACTAATCTAAGATGGCATATGAGATGCTACAAATAACATGTATTCAACTTGGAATTGAAATACAATGCAGTTAGTATGATGCGCCGAGCCCGGTACATGCAAGACAAATGAATGATGCAAACATGCAGAGCATGAGGATGCTAATTGAAATATGCCCTAATACTAACCATCATAAGCAGTTTAATAAAAGGAAGAAAGAAGTGGGGATTGGAAGACATGCACACACGCACCCACACTTATTACAAATTCGCCCTCACTCTGAGGGACCAAAAGAATAATACAAATTAATTAACCTACAAGCTAATTAGTTATTACAATTATTATAGACCACCTAATTAATTAAGCAAATTAACTAAGCTAAGAAAGCAGTAAAGGCCTCGGGAAGAGGGTCCAATGTGCGCGTGCTCGGGTTTGCTCGGAAATCCAATGCCATGCACAAGTTTGCCTCTGTTTTCCCTGCTCTGCTCCTCTGAAAATTGCACAAGTCCCAGGGAGCACTCTATGGACACTGTGGAACATCACCGGCTAAGACAGAACACCACCGGCCATGTCCAGATGGTCATCGACCATTTGTAAAGCCATCGGCCAACAATGGATGGCCGGTCGGCAGTATAGATGGCCGGCCGGCCAAAGCTTCCTACAAAACCTGTTTTGACAGCAGCAGAGGGCAAAACAAGGCATGGCAATGCATTTCAAGCAAATGTATGCACCACCACATCCCTTATCATATTTATGACTCAATGGGGTATGGTGCTCGATTCTCGGACCACCAATCACGCATTTCAATGCGTGATGGCCCAAGAGACCAAGTATGCATTTTCAATGTAGAATGAAATGCACATAAACAAACAATGAGCTCAACCTCTATCATACTCAATTCAAGAGGCAAAGCATGCATGCCAATGTAATGCAACCTAGGCATGTGAGCTAAGTGTGCAACATGATCATGCAAACAAACCATGCGCAATAGGCACATGAACTAAACAAGTGAGCATGCAAGGCATATAACATCAATGTTAATGACACACATGCAATAACATGAAAGGAATAACGCATGTAAATATGCAAAGCAACTTAACACAAGAAGCATGCCAAATGCGATGACACTTAAACATGCAACATGTTAATAGGCTAAGTACCTAAACATACAAACATGTATAGCATGCAACAACATGCCAAAGGGATGGTCTTAAACTAATTTGGACAGCTCTCTACTAGGTCCAAAACAGCGGCCAAAATGATGCAACAAAGGCATGAAAACACACACACACAAGCATGCATGCACAAGGGCCTAAACATAGAGCATAAGCCATCAACTCTTCAAAACATGAAAGGGATGGAAAATGCAAGTATACAAGCATGGAACATGGACTGAAATATGGTTTCCAATGATGCCAAATCATGAGAATAGGCCAAGTAAAGCATGCTAATGATCCACATACCCAAGGCTAGTAAGCTAGAATGCAAAGAAGCTATACAAAACATGGAAAGCATGACTCCAAAGACCCAAGATAGACCTTAAGCATGTTAAAATATGACCAAAAACTTCACAAAGCTAAGCCAAAATATGCAAGCATGGTGGTCCAAATGCTAGATACATGTTAAGGCAATTTCATGGCATTACAAGACAAGTATGCTAAGCATGCATGGTGTGTCTAAATAAACTAAAAACAGTGCTATATCATGGAAAAATAAGCACAAATAACACTTAAGACATGGCCAACATGCACTTAAAAATGGTGCTCACATATGAGGCTAAAATGGCACTTTTTGAAGGTAACAAGGAGAGGGGATGGCCCTCTCCTTCTTAGGACCTTAAACCACCATCCTCACCACTGAAATCCCTTAAGATTTCAGTGGTGAGTAGGCCCAAACAAGGTGGTCCCGGAGCTCACCAAAATAGCACAAAAATGGGGCCAAACAAGCCCTAAGAGGGGGTAAACAATCCCAAACACAAAATTGATCTTAAAAAAACTTCAAAAGGAGCTCAAAATAAGACTTTTTTCAGTTTATGACAAAGCCCAAATATGCTTGCAAGATAGGCTAAAAGTGTGTGCAAAAACGGGGAATAAAGAGGGAAAGGAGATTACCCTTGTAGCCAAGAGGGAACAGCAGCTTCTTGGTCCAACAAAACAGTCCCTTAGTCTCTGAAAATGGTCTCCAAGATCCTTAGGTTAATGATGGAGGTGTTAGGCCAAGAGTTGGTGTGCAAAGGTGCAAGAACTAGACCCTTTTGAACCTTCTAACCCACACAAATGTAGAGAGAGAGGGAGATATAGAGAGAGAGTGATATCTATATATATATATATATCTTATATATCAGATTGTTCAACCTTTGAAATGGGAGGAGAGGCCCTCTATCCTCTCTATTTATAGAGCAAGGCAAAAGGCCTAAGCTTCTTGGAGAAGCTAAGGCAAAAGGGTCAAAAGGGGCAAGCTTCTAAGGGAAGCTAAGTCAAAAGGTCAAAGCTTCTTCAAGAAGCTTAGAACAAAAGGGTCAAGCTTCTTGGAGAAACTAAAACAAAAGGGTTCAAGCTTCTTGGAGAAGCTAAACCAAAGGTTCAAAAGATTCAAGTTTCCTCAAGAAGCTAAAAACCAAGGGTTCAAAAGGTTCAAGCTTCCTTAAGAAGCTAAAACAGGGGTTCAAAAGGGTCTCGCCTTCCCAAGAAGAGGTCTCGGCCAAAAAAAGAGTCAATCGGCCAAATAAATATGGCCAACTGACCACAAAAGGTGCCGACCGACCATCACCAATGGTCGGTGGCAAGAAAACAAGGCCGGTGGCCTCAAGCCATGGCCAGTGAGGTGTGGGGATGGCCAACAAGCCATTCCCTGCCCTCCAGAGCAAAAACCTAAGTCGAGAGGTCTTGAGGCTAGGCACGCGGCCGAAACCTCCGAGAACTCAAGACGAACACGAACATGGATGATCACCAAGTGTTCAAATGGTGACGTCTAAGTCTTGAGGACGGTCAAAAATGGGGTGTCTACAGTTGCCCTTCTTTGACAGAACTCGAAAGTCATAACAATGACGGGAGTGAGGGTCAAAGTCCAGAGACGACCCATTTTTGACAAGGCCGAAGACTTAGACAAAGCATACGAGCTACAGATAAAGATATGCGCCCGAAGGTAGGGGCAAAATGCAAGAACAATGCATAAAGCCGAGCATAACTTATGATCATGCAAGAAACATAGGGACGTATCCCGGTGTTTCGAAAAAGGAGAAGAAACATAAGGACATATCCCGGTGTTTCGGAAAAGGAGAAACATAGGGACGTATCCTGGTGTTTCAGAAAGGTATAAGCATTGGAACGTATTCTAGATGCTCTTAACCAAAGGGGGAGAAATATAAGGACGTATCCCAGTGTTTCGAAATGGTGTGAGCATTGGAACGTATTCCAAACGCTTTTAACCGAAGAGGGAGAAACATAGGGACGTATCCCGGTGTTTCGGAAGAAAAGAGAAATATATGGACGTATCCCGGTGTTTCGGAAAGAAGAGAGAAACATAGGAGCATATCCTGGTGTTTCGGAAAGAGAGAGAAACATAGGGACGTATCCCGGCGTTTCAAAAGGAGAGAGAGACATAGGGACGTATCTCGGTGTTTCGGAAAGGTATAAACATTGGAACGTATTCCAAATACTCTTAACCAAAGAGGGAGAAACATAGGGACGTATCCCGGTGTTCCGCAAGGAATGTGAAATATAGGGACGTATCCCGGTGTTCCGCAAGGAATGTGAAACATAGAGACATATCCCGGTGTTTCGGAAGGAAAGAGAAACATACGGACGTATCCCGGTGTTTCGGAAAGAAGGAGAAACATAGGGACGTATCCTGGTGTTTCGAAAAGAAGGGAGAAACATAGGGACGTATCCCGATGTTTCAGAAAGAAGGGAGAAACATAGGGACGTATCCCGGTGTTTCAGAAGGAGAGAGAAACATAGGGACGTATCCCGGTGTTTTGAAAAGAAGAGAGAAACATAGGGACGTATCCCGGTATTTCGAAAGGAGAGAGAAACATAGGGACGTACCCCGGTGTTTCGGAAAGAAGGGAGAAACATAGGGACGTATCCCAATTTTTCGCAAGGAATAAGAAACATAGGGACGTATCATGGTGTTTCAGGAGGAAGGAGAAACATAGGGACGTATCCCAGTGTTTCAGAAAGAAGGGAGAAACGTAGGGACGTATCCCGGTGTTTCGGAATGGTTCAAACATAGGAACGTATTCCAAATGCTCTAAACCAGAGGAGGTCTAACCCGTCGTACGCGTGAGGAGAAAGAATGACAATTGTAAGTGACAAGGTGCATAACAATACAAGTAATACGCATAACAATGCTAGTGAAGTGGGTGCATAACAATGCAATTAGAAAGTGCATCACAATGCAAGCATGAGAAGTGCATAACAATGCGGGTGGAAGGGTGCATAACAATGCAAATGGAACGTGCATGACAACGCATATTTGAAACAAAATGCCGAATAAGGGAATACAAGCCTTAACGAGACCAAATTCAAACTCGACCTCCGATTTACCTTTCGGAGGGGTTTGTAACACACTCAGCTCAAAAACGAGCACACCTTGTTCATATTAAAGAGAGATAACATCCGCTGCTGCTTTAATTGCCATTTTGACTTGAAGCAGGCTTAAGCTTGGGGTCGAGATACATTCATACTTCGGATTAGTGACAAGGCCGAAGAGGTACATCTGGAGTACAATCACGGAATTCGCTGAAGGTGAAACACACTCAGATGCTTCGATTTTCCTTCTTTTCTTTTGCTTTGCAGTCCGGAACCTATATAGCCTTAGATAGGTCCTTGTTTTACTGTTCTCACATGACCTGGGTTGAACCCTACAGTTTTCGAAAGAACAAATTCCTTTTTTGCACAAATATGGAGAATGGCATAGCACTTTGAGCACACAACAAATTATTTTTGAAATTGAGAAAATGAGTTCTCGATCGGGTATTGAGACTACAACTGAATACAACAAAGACGACCCAACAACGAAAAATAAAGGTAAACAACCTAAACACATCTATTGACACTTGAAACGACTCAAAACAAGAATCGAGACAAACAAAACACAAGACTCAAATATGCACAGGGATCCTGTTTCTCCGGGTATGTTTCCCACCCTTTCTCATTTGTGATTCTCATATCACTCTGGCACTCAATCTCTATTTTTCTGAAAAAGCCCTTTCTCGCTTTTTCTCTCAGCGCACATCTCTCTATTCTTCAATCTCTCATGTTTTATCCCTCCCCTGGGTGGTTGATGGATAAATAGAAAGTTACAGGATCTTGCCCCTAGCATTCCGCTAGATTCTTCTTCTTGTTCACAACAGTGAGTTTCTTCCACAGAGGGGCTGCGCTACAATTGGGTGTGTAGCAAATCTGCAGCTGACATCGGTTAACGATGCTCTGCTGGGGAGTTTGGACGTGATCAGATCTATCCAGATAAGGGAGTGGAATATCTTGTCCCATTCCGGTTCGTGCTTCGCACTTGGCTTGATACCTCATTGCTTGGAGGATGAGAGAGCTTTCAGCCTTTTTGCAGTCAGCTTCAGTGGCGTCTTTTTCTGGCGAATACGGTGCCCTTTCGGCAAGTGTGTTGATAAAGGGAAAAAGACAGAAAACCTGACTCAACTGTGCCCTTATTTCATCATTTTGACCATTTTTTGTTTTTGCTTTCTACTAAAACAATTTTGACCAAAATGAGAGTTAGATGAACATGCTTGTTCGATTTTTGATTTGAAATCATGCGAGTCAAGTTATGAGCATTGAAAATTTTTCTTTTTGGGTCTAAGATATGGTCCAGTCTTTGAAAAAAAATGGAGCAAATTTTCAAGATAATTAGTCAACCTCAGAAAAATTCTTAAAAACTATATTTTTTTTTTTTTTGCAAACGACCACTGCTCAACGAGCACATAACTTACTCTTGAGATGCGCAACCTCGGATCCATAGCAATTGAAAATTGCCCCTTGTCTGAAGGACACTATACGGCAACGGAAAGTTGCCCCTTGTTTGAATGGCACCGCAGCATATCGAATGGCAACAGAAAGTTGCCCCTTGTTTGAATAGCGCCGCAACATACTGTAAACAGTCCTCAAAGTGATGGTTACAACCGAACTCTCGGATTCAAAGAAGACAAAGATGATGAGAACCATTACATTGACACAATCGATTTGGAAGTGTTTGTGGCTGGACTTCAGAATGAAGTTGCCTATGTATCCCAAACATGGGAATCAAGCCTTACGTAGTTCGGGTTAAGGTACACTCGGGTATTTTAATCATCACTTTTTTTTTTTTAGGCTCTAACCTTTGCTAAGACGCCCGTTGCGGGTTTTCGACCTTGCGAACTTCTATTTTTCTTTTCTTTTCAATTCTTTTCTCTTTTTTTTTTTCTTTTTTATCTTTTCTTTTCATTTTCTTCATTTTTTTTTCTTCTTTTCCTTTTTTTTTCATTCTTTGCATTTTTCTTTTTTTTTTCTTTTTTCTTTTTCTTGCTCTAACTTTTGCCTGGGTCGCCCTTCCGGGTTTTCGGCCCAGCGAGCCTCTCAAGGATAAAAGTGTAGCTTTGTCCATGTCAAATGGTTTTGAGATCTTGAAGTCATCTCAAGGGTAAAAGTGTAGCTTTTGCCTGAGTCTGAATCACCATTTTTTTCCTATTTTTCTTGCTTTATCTCCATATTCTTGCATTCATTTCTTGTTTCTATAGACCTAGGCCTGGGATTTGATTTAGAACCCTATCCCCAAGGTAAACCGAACCAAAATCCCTTTAGATCCCCATAAACCTTCATTCCAATGCTCTCTAGGATCCAACCAAGGTCCTTGAAACCCACACAAACCTCTTTCTTCCGAATTCTCATATCATGTCCCTTTAGCCGACGTCATGGGTATGTTTAGGTGAATGGTGGATACCCTAGAAAAATTGGAGCATTTTAGGAGAGAGTTTTCCATCCCTGCCGATGTCCAACTCAGGTTAGCTAGGGAGGAGGACTCCATTATGCCCAATGACAACTTCATGCATTTCCTAGTAGTTGCTTTCATCGAGTGCGGACTTAGGTTCCCCTTTGACATCCTCTTCCACCAAGTCCTTCACTATTACAAACTTAATCCAATGCAACTAGCTATTAACTCTTACAACGTCATCAACGGTATAATTGCCTTAGCTAGCTGAAAGAACGCTAGGATTACTCTAGCCGACATCTAATACTGCTATACCATGTGTGGCCTTAAATCAGAAAAAGGCTGCATCTATTACCTTAAGTCGAGGTCGACCAAGTACAAACTTATTGCCGACTTTCCAGACTCTAACAAAGGTACTGGAGATGATTATTTCATCATCTCGGGCAACTAGGAGTTCCCACCAGATGATGACCTCCACCTCTACCCCTTGAGCCGATCAATCTTTAAAGAGGGTAATGGTAAGAACCAAGTGTCACTTTACTTTCTTTCAAGTCTTTATTACTTTGTTCCTCTTATATGTTCTAATGTCTGTTTTTTGCTTCCAGTTCTTCCTCAACCTCCAAAGGACTTTCGCAAAACCTTCTATCCCAACAAAGACTTCAAGAAGTTGCTGGGATTGCCTATTAATCAGTGCAAGGTCCCTTTGCTGCTCAACTACATCCCAACCTACAAATCCACATTGCCTGACGTCTCCAAGAAGAGCAAGTCTCCACCTTCAGCAACAACTCCTCCTACCAAGCCTCAACATCGCCTGACCAAGCCTCAACATCTTACCCAGCAGAACAGCCATCAACTTTTGCTCCACAACTGATTCAACCTTCTTAGCGCCACGCTGTCACCGAGTTCCTATCGACTCAGATTTACGCCGAAACATGGCTAACACTGCCGTATCTTGAGGCATTGGCTAGGGTTTCACTATCAGAATTGATAGAGAGAGAGAAAGAGAGAGAGAGAGAGAGAGAAGAGGAGGAAAGAGAAAGCGAGAGGAAGAAAATGAGGAGAGAAGGTGCTACGACGATGTTGCGATGGAGGATGGCAGAGGAAGTGCTGCGATAGAGGATGACAGAACGACTGTTCTTGAGGATGACAGAGGAAGTGCTGCGGTGGTACTGCGACGGAGGATGGCGAAGCTGCGGTTCTTGAGGATAGTAACCTTGGCGAAGGTGAAAACGCATTTGATCTGGTCTGGATCGACGTGGATTTGAGATTAGGGTTGAAAATGAGAGAGAGAGAGAGAGAGAGAGAGAGAGAGAGAGAGAGGATCTGAGAATGAGAGAAACGAAGGGGTCTGTCTGAGAGAGATAGAGGTATATATAATATGAATAGATAGATGGTATAATAGTAATTTCAGTTCGGGGGGAGACGAAGATGGGGATGGGGATGAGGATGGGGACGGGTCGAGGCTGGGGAACGCATAACCATCCCTAGCCCAAAACTTGTCGGAGATGCGTTTTTGAATACCATTCTCGACCCATCGGGGATATTTTTGGGGAAAAAACGGTTCTAATCGGGGTCGGGGGGTCGAGTCCTCGTCGGGCCAGGTTCAAATTGCCATCCTTACTCCTAGTATACCAACTGAGGGAGAAGATTTTTTTTAATTAATGGAGCTTTATTCTAGGATTTGGTTAATGGAAATCTTGTTGCAACTTGCGTGTAATCCTATTTTTAGTAATAAGATCCTTGTGCTAATAGTTTTCAAAGTGTCTGGTTTAGTTAGGAATTGTTCATAATAAATTTTAAATGTTAAAGGCCCTTGTGGTTTGTTTGTTTGTTTTTTTTTTTTTTTTTTTTTTTTTAAATCTCATTTTGCCTTGGAAAGGTAACTTCGTTATGCAACCAATAGTTGCAATTAGATTAAGTCAAGAGAGTGAAGAAATCCCCAATTTGGGGACAAATTAGAGAGAAACCAGAGCAGTTTGCTCTAATCAAATCTATATTTTTTTTGGGGGAGGGGGGGAAATAAGTACAATGGTTATTACATCACCTATTTATAGACCAAAACTAACAAGTTAGTTAACAAACACTTGAGGAATTTATTCTACTACATCTACAAAGAGATGAGGTCATTCAAAAATGTAATTAAAAATCTCAAAAACTAAATTTGCTGGTCTGTAACTATTCATTGAATTTAATTTTCACAAATATGTTATCTAATTGTATATGATTATATATGTTGAAGAAATTATTAACTGATTCTTTTGTTTTGTTTGTAGTGCTATATAATTTCATTTTAAATATTTAACCTTTTGTAGTGATAAATGATAGCAGGGTATAGTGTTTGATCCTGAGACAATTTTTACGCATGGATCATCCTTGTTGAACGCAAGTGTTGGAAGACTTTTGGAGTATATCTTGTTTGTGGTGAAGAGAAGTTAAAACTTGGAAGACTCCAATTCTTAAACAACATAGGTAATTCGCAACCCAAATTTTGGTTCCATGGGGTGTTCTATTTGGAATTAAAAGAGGAAAAAGAAAAAATGGAAAAATTGTACTTTCTTGAATATTTGAAATAAGATATTCTTGTCACCTTAATGTTTACAAATTTTATTCTAAGTCTTTGTTAGTTGACAGTGTCATGCCCCAAAATTTGGACAATTAAATATTAAATTAGGACTAAGCCCCAATCAATATTCCATCATCCAAATCCTAGGGGTGAAACAAAATATAAATGTTCTCGTCTCCATAAGGTTTAAGTAAATTTTAATGCTAAAAAAAAATACAAGTGATAAAAAATAATAATAATAATAAACACCAACCAAACTATCCATCATAGATTTATAACTATCCAATACATCCAACATTAAAATAACAACGACTAGTCAAAACAACTTAAACAAATTTAAAGTTGAAAAATAACCCACAATGCCAAATTATCAAAATACTAAGGTCATAAAAAAATAAATAAACTAATATTAATCGTAAACTCCAAAAAACAAAAAAAAAAGTCCGAAAGACATGTCCTACAATCGTAGTTATTTATCGTCACCACCGTAATCCCAATTAATCTTGCAAAGGAAGCTCAATTGCGCTCAAAAAGAACGCACCCTAGATGCCAAGAGACAAAACAGGTCAATATACAAGTATACTAGTATGAGTACAGATTTGACACCCACGTGTCCACTAAACACAAACAAAAATATATTTAATTCTTGTACTGAACAAGACAAGTAGTTCCACCCGTATCGAGACAAAAGGGTGGTTTCCCGAGATATGGTGACATTTAATTTCTTGCCCATACACAACTAAATATAAATTGAGTATAAAATAAACAAAATAAAAATAAAAATATGGTGGGTCAGCCCTGCATAAAAAGTTAGTAAGGCCCACCATTCTGCAAAAAAATTAAGTTAGTATAATTTAATCATAAGTAACTTGCTGAAGAAGTATAAAAATGCACCGTTTCATGCTTAAATAATTCAAATTGACCAAAACTCAAAACAAAAGTTGTACGGAATCAAATTTTATAAAAGGCAGCGCAAATGAATTTAGTAGAAATTGAATACGTTGAGAGAAAAACTTGATAGAAGAACCTAGACGGAATTTAACCGAAAAACTTAAACTAAAAACGAAAAGAAACTGCCTTAAGATGATTTTTTTCGGAAAAGTTCAAAACACGAAAAGTGTTCAAAATAATGTTTTACTTCAATTTTTGCAAAATCAATAAAAAAAAGTTCGTTTCGTGGGTTAAAACAGCATCTCAAATCTACATTGGTAAAGTGAATAAAAACTATTGTAACCAAGCTCATCCGATTACAAGTTCTAATCGATCTTTTTAGTACAAAGTTAAAATAGAAAAGTTGTCTAGAATTACGTATACATGCCTCTGCCAAAATTTCGTAATTTATCAAGGTCGCTTACTATTTTTCAAGATGTATAAATCAATACAATTCAAACTATACTAATAAGTTCATATTTAATTATTTATACCTTAACTCCACCACTTTGGTCCTTCACTTTCGGCCTACATATATATTTCATGTGTCTCTCGTATACCTAACACAGCTCCGAAGCCAAACTTGCACAGGGATATCGTCCCGAGTTTGTCCCACACTCCCCGAATGGTTAGTATATATGTACGCACGTAAATCAAAGCACTCGTCTACTCCTGAGAACGAGGCAACAATATATATATATATAATCCCTCATCTACTCATGAGAACAAACATAACAATGCCAAGCTTAGAACATTCAAATAAATCTCATAATCCTCACCTTTTTTTTATACACTCTTTCTCACCAACACTCAAATAAAACAATAATCCATGAAGTCATGGTGGAGTATTCGGAATTTATCTATGGGTTCTAAGTTTATTTTAATTTCATACATTCATGAGTGTGATTACAACCATAAAATAAATACATATAAAAATCCTACACCTTACATATACAACTAATCAAAATAATTAAATTCAATCCATCATCTTCATGCGAATACAATATCAAACCAACATCAAATAAATATAAATAAATAAATAAAAACAGCAAAATAAACATAAATTAAGGGAAGTGGGTTTTGCACTCATAATTATTTTTCGAAGATCAAAGAGTTACGTGAAAAATTAATAAAACCCCCAAAATAAAACCCTAACCCCTTCATTGTTTCTTTTTCTTTTTTCCCTTCTCTCTTCTTTCTCTCCCCGCTATCTCCCCCTTTTTTTCTTCTCTTCCCTTGGCTAGTGCTACTTCAAAACCCAAATCCTCTCTCTCTCTCTCTCGGCTGCACACAGCCCTCTTTTCTTTTTTTTCTTTTTTTTTCCCTAAGGGCAGCTGCTATGAGTATAACCTAATATATAAATATATAATACAAGTACAACATAAATACAATATACATAAATATGATATATATATATATATATATTAGGATTAATTACCAAAAAGTCCTATCTATATATTTGGTGATAGCTTAGGTCCTGTCAAAAAGTTTTTGAACCATTAAGTCCAATTTATAGGTAAAAAGATGTTTTGCCCTTTAATTCCAAAACTAAGAATGTTCTCAATTTTAAAACTAAGAATGTTCTCAATTTATAATTATCAAAATGAAGAAATTTCTCAATTTTTTTCTATAAGAAATTTATAATTATCAATTTTAAGAAATTTCTCAATTTTTTTCATGATTAAAATTGAGAATATTATAAACTGAGAATGTTCTCAATTTCAAATTAGAATTCAGAAGAACAATGTAGTCGAATACATAGGGTTACAATTTCAGATCTGGTGAACTTTTTGACTTGGAAGGTTGCAATTTGGGGTTCGATTTGAAGCCCTGGTGTGATCTGCATACTTCTTGACCTGTTCTTGGTTCAATTGGGTAGAACTTGAGTAGGTTTCATGGGCGATCCGAAATGGATCCAGATTTGGATTCCGATCGTTGTCATTCTCAAACAAGCCCGAGAGATCAAATCCTTACGAAAAAGAGATGATATCAAAGGCATTCATGCAAGTTGGCTTCATGATCATGGAACTTGTTGTCGCTTCTCTCTCTTCTTCTTTATGATTTCTGAATTGAATTCAAATGCTTCGTTGAAGTCTAGAAGGCTGTGAGGTGTGTTGTCATGTTCGTCTTGAATGGGCAATGGGACTTCAATTTGTTTGAATCCTTTCTTGAACCATGAATTGTCCATGAGCTTGGCTACTGTGATTCTTGTGCATGGATTAAATCGGCTGAAGTTGCGTAGAACTTCAAATTGCAACTGTGAAGAGAGAGAGAATGAAGAGAACAATGATGTTTGGCAGCTATGAGGAGGTCTTGGAAGGATAAATTAGGCTATTAAAAATTAATGGGACTTGAAGGAGCAAATAATTTTATTTAGGACTTAATGGATTATAAGTTCATGTGTGTGTCAATTTCCAACCACACTGCCAACTAAGTACTCAGCTGGAGAACATCGGCAGAATAGATTAAGCCCGAACGACCTGCAACAGAAAAAAAAGATTCCGGCAGTGGTTCGTCCACCGGGGGCACTTCGACGATCAAGTCAGTAAAATATCTCTCAAAGATAACCAATAGTGCTTAACTCACTAGACAGAACATAAAAACATACCTTAAACCCATAGGGGTACCTCACTTTTATAGCCAACACAATCCTAATCCCAATAGAAGCCTAGCTCCAATGGACTTAGGATTACTACTAATCTTGGACTCCCAGTAGGATTAGGATAAACTCTCTAAGAGTCTTATCTTTACCCAAACTGAAGTCTTCTCCCATTCTAGGACTCTTGTCCCTTATCCACTTATTCCGGATTTCGGTATTCTCGTAGATAACCTCGGCATAGCCAAGATCATCTCGGCATCATAACCAGGACACGTGACACCTCGACTGACACTTCGGTGTCACCTTGGCCACGTGTTTGTCATTCAAAAATTATGTCCCCACAGTTCACAAAATGGGACTTGTATGTAAATTTCCCTATATATTATCAATATATAAAACACTTTTTTATATATATAAAATATATATATATTTAGATTAATTATATATAATTAACTATAACATTAGATTAATTAAATACCAAATTAAATTTTCACGTGTCCACACAATTAATGAAGCTAAAAATAAAATAAAATAATAATAATAAATAATGACTTATGAAAAATTAAGGTCGCTACAAACATTCTTTTGTGTTATGGAATGGGAATTGAAAATTTATTTATATTGTTTCTGTAACAACCCTCGTCCTTTGTTCGATTAACTACGGATCTTGCTAAATGAGATCGATTATGATAAGTAATGAACCGATCGAATCTTGAACTAACCGATCAAATCAAACCGATTGATTGATCAGATCTGTTTAAATGCATTTCTATCTGTTTGACTGTTTAATTATCTGTTCATGTTTTTATGTTTAAATTGCAAATTGGAGGCCTTATCGACGGCCGAACCGGAAATCGATTGATGTTTTATAATCATCATAATTTATGTGATTTTATGACATATTTATCTGAAATATGATTTAGTATGATTAAATTGGATTAAAATAAGCTAGATTGCATTGTTGGACTTATTTACCAAATTGCCATCCTAGTGGCCCACTATCTTGAACTTATTGGAGCCTTATTACATTACAACAAAACACATTTCATCAGCCCTTTTGTTGAGCTCAACCGACCAAGAGAGAGAGAGTGAGAGAATTGAGTTCAAATTGTCAATTTGCTTGGAGAATTGAAGGAATTGGAGGTTGATCTCCATATCTTAGCTTCTACACTTGACCTACTAGACTTAAGGTAGGACTTCATCTTCTTATTGTTGTCTTTGAGTTGGTTCTTGCATTGTTCATGTCAAATTGAGGAGCTAAGTCATGTTTTAGTTCTAACATGTTGAGTTGAAGCTTAATTGTTGCATGCATGTATATATATTGAAGTTTTGAGATTGTAGTTCATAATTCCTCACATGCATGTTCATAATTTTACAATGGACCTTGATTTCATCTTGTTTCGAAAAGAATTGGCTCATTAGAGCATGTTTTGAAGCTTGCAAATTGTTTAAAGTTCATGCATGTTCATTTGAAATCATGTTCATGAAATTTGGGTTGAAATTGGATTTAATTGAAACACCCTTGGGCTTTGATTTATCAAATTGATCTTTGAAACATGCAATATTATGTGTTTACAAATGTTTTCCAGGTTTTCAGCCCAATAAGATCGATTTTAATGCATTTAAACTTGATTTGAGCTTGAAAGTTCAAATCTGGAAATTCCAGATTTTGGACTCCCGCTTGAGCAGGGAAAGTGGCGCTCGAGCGGGAAATTCGTGCTCCTAGTACTTTGCACTGTTTTGAAGTCCGCTCGAGCGAAATAATTGACGCTTGAGCGGGACCTTGTGTCTTACGCTCGAGCGGGTGTCGAGCGCCCATCGAGCGTGATTTTTGAGCATCCAGTACTTTTGACTATTTTGCATGTCCGCTCGAGCGTGGAAAATGACGCTCGAGCGGGAACCGTTGTCTGTATGTCCGCTCGAGCGAAGTAACCTACGCTCAAGCGGGACCTCTGTTTTTCTGAAATTCTAAAAATGTTTTCTGAATGCATCTTTGCATCCTCATCCCATCCTAGGCATTCTTAAGCCTAGTTTAAGACATCTTAATGAGGTTATAGATGTAGAACACACCGAGGCAATTAGGGATTAAGTTGTTATCTATCCCAACTGTGTAGCTTAGTGTGTGTTCGATTTGTTAACTGTGTAGGGTTGGCGACTGGGGACGCGCTCTAGCTTTACTGTAGCCCAGAACTCTGTGAGTAACAACTGTGTAAAGATATGTTCAAAAATAATTATCTTCTGAACATTTGAACTGTACTGTTTTCTAAACTGCTACTGTTAACTGAATGAATGTATGTCCTATATTACGAATCAGACATTGTGGCATCCTTAGCAACTCATCGCATTCGTTACTGTTACAGAGATCTCTATCAGTTCCTTCGTTGGGACCATTACTGTTTATTGATTGATGGCCATCATTTACTATTCGGTCTTTTAAGACCTATTGTTTACTGTACTGCTATGCTAATGGATGTATCACATATGACTATTTACTGTACTGAACAACTGATATACTAATTAAAATAAACTGTTTTCATTACTGTAAGGACATTCATTCTAAACCTCTTTACGCATTATGTTATTCATTGGGCTTTAGCTCACTGTTTATATATATATGTAGGTGTTCAGGCACCAGACCGGAGCTAGGAGCGTCGGGGTAGACTCCCTTTTTTGTCAAGCCAACTACTGTGCCTCAATACGAGGTTCCGAGCCTGCCAAGCTAGGGTTTAGGGGTGTTTTGATTTCCCGCTTTCAGGTCTGCTTTTGTATTCTTGTATAGGTCGATAGCATCTTGATCGCTTAATTTAATAGGGATTTGGTCCCTATTTTGAATGATTGTAAATATTATACTTACTGTTTTGTCACTAAATGCATATGTGTATGAAAAATCTTAATGCATATGTGTATGAAAAATCTTTTTGCATACAGACTGTCATAGCTCATTGAACATTATTTATTTATCGCTTTGCTTCGCCATGCCCTCAGATCAGACATCGTTTTATCATATGTGCCTTCGATAATCTCTTGACATCGCCGACATGAGCTAAACCCATAAGAGCGAGTTTGGGTCATGACAGTTTCCCATTTGAATTACATGAATTAATTGATGGTACATATAGATCTGCACTTATGTGGGTGTTAAAAATCCATGGGCTAGATAAAGGACTAGCACATAGATTAAGGTTTCATTTGAAATAGGATTTTTTTAATAATTTTTTAACTTTATAACCAAAATATGATGTAAAAAAATTAGTATATTTAGAATAATTTTTTAATTTTTTACAAAAAGATATGTAAAAACTATAGAAAATTTTTTTTTTTAACTTTTATGTATAGATTGTTGACTTTTTAATTTTTTTAATATCTTTTTAACTTTTAAACTAAAACGTGATATTATGAGATGAGGCCTAAGAAACCTTTCACTCCAAACGTTTATTTGGTAAAAATAGACACAAGATCTTTATTATTTATTAGCATGGTTTAGTGGAGAACACAAGGGCATATATGTCAATGTTGGACTTGGGGTGCTACTGTGCCTTCATGGCACAGCAGCCTGCTGTGTCTTTTTGTGGGACTTCATCCCGAATGTTTTTCGATAATTTAAGTTATTCATATTATAAGGTTCGTTAAGAATATTATTCACATAAAAATCAAGTTAATCAAATATTCATAACCCTGTAATTAGCTCTTAATTATTTTTAAAAATTTATGAAAGTTATGTTAATCGTTAATTCTCACTACAGGAAAAGTGGGCTATTGCAGCGTTTCTTTTATGGCGTTTTGGAAAACGCCATTGTAGTTAACGCATCACAACGCTTTTAAAACGTTAGGTTCGATCTCGATGAACGACGCCGTATTGGGTCAATGTATTGACCGTCAAAGCCTCCGTCTCTTTGAACTCAGTCTCTCCTTCTCAGTCCCTACCACAACTCAGTCTCCACCACAACTCAGTCTCCCTCTCTTCCAAAACCCTCGATTTGACTCTCACTCTCGCTCTCTCTCACTCTCTCAAAATCGAAATCGTTTCGGATCGGTGATCTTACATCGGTGATTCATCAGAAATCTTTCAAAATCGAAGTCAGAGCTTCGAAGATCTTACATCGGTGATTCATCAGAGCCATTTCGAAGTTCTCTCTCAAAATCTGAAATCGAAATCGTTTCGGATCGGTGATCTTACATCGGTGATTCATCAGAGCCATTTCAAAGTTCTCTCTCAAAATCGATTCAGATCGGTGAATCGATTCAGATCGGTGAGCTACTCTCTCTCTCTCTCTGTTGTACAGGTGCCATAATGTAGCGAGTAGTGACAGCAAACTCCTGCTTAGAGTAGACAATGTGAATGTTGCTCTTGGATTTGAGGAATATAAGATTCTTGTGACAGATGATAACCTTTAATTTGTAGCACCGAATGGCCATTTTATCTAATTTTAAGGGCCATGAATGCTATAAGCTTAAAAGCAATCAAAGACACAAAGATTACTTAACACAACATAATGGAAAGAAGTTAAAACAGAACATCTGATGGATTTTTTTATTTTTTATATCGTCATTGACATCATTTTTGCTACTACATTGAATACTTTTGTTAGATTTACCTTCTCTAAATACGTCTAAACGTTTCAGATGCTGAGGGATTGATTTTTTGTTTTTCCTTATTGAATTATAAGTTTGTCTCTCTATTGAGAACTACTGTTTTTAGTATAAATTTCTGCTACTTGGCTGAACCTTTGCTAAATACATTAGTGTTGTTGTTGTTCCTATTTTAGCATTTTAGCCAAATCTGCTAATGCATGAACATCTTTATTATATTCAGAAGTGTGTAGATTTTTTTCCTAATTGATGGTAATTGTTTAGTAATCAAGTAACATGAAGTTCATATAGGAGATAGAATTTTCTTGCAGTGAAATTAAGAAAATTAGTGCTTCATTAGGTTAGTTGGAATAACAATACTTCAGAGTTTAGACACATTAATTATACAAGTGGGACTTGCTTGTGCCACACATATTCTTTTCCCCCCTTCCATTGTGGCTTTGTGAGAAGAAATCTGAGATAGTAATGATGTTTAGTATGGTTTCTGGTCAAACAGAACTGGACAGTGATTACTGAAATTTGAACTCATCGTAGTGCTGTTAATTGTTTTGGTAGCTATCTTTAAGTTCAAGTTCTGGTAGACAAAATGAGAAATGGATTGACCAATTTCCATTCCTAGTAATCTAAAAAATCAGTTTTAGTTTTTTTTTTTTTTTTTTTTTGTAATATTTTTGATTAGCAATTAATGTCAAAACATATAGATCATGTAGTCTAGATTATGGAGAATGATATCTTAAAAGAGTTTCATGTTTCATTTGTTTGGTGTTTTATTACATCGTATCTAGTAATATTCTCGTTTTAGATCATAATTAATTTAATTTTTGTATTACAAAATATTCTATTTGAGAATACGATAATTGATATCTCGCTTTCACAGATAGTTGAACCAGATCGATCTCTCTTGCTCTTCATCTCGTGTACATTTTTCAAAGCAATTAATTCTTTGGTAATTTTGTTTGTTTTTCATTACTTTCTTTGTTTTTCAAATTAATTAACTCTCTAATTTAAGATTTTGTAGATTTGTTTGTTTTCATTACTTTTGAGAGGGGGTGGTAATTGATTTGCAAGACAGTTTGGGATTAGATAGCTTATACTATAGATGGTCTCATGATCTCATTGACAATGTATGAGATTATGATTTTGAATTTCTAATGTTTATCATAATTTCTTGTTAAGTAATTTGAAATCTACCCTCGTCTGCACAGTTTTCTTTTTGGGCTTTGATAGGGACACAAAAATGGTGCTATACAAATGAAATAGAACACTACTAAGATATATTGGTATGTGTGGGTGTTCATGTAGTAGTGAGAACTCGTTGCTTACTTGTGAGTACAAGAACAAACTAAATGAAGCATACCTAATATCAAGTACTTGCCATTGTTATGTGCTATCAATTACAATCATAGAATTTTTTACTTTGTGATCAATCAGGATAATCTGGTTGTTCTTGTAGAATCTTCATTAGAGATACCTAGTTATCTTGATGAAGTTCTATATCATAATCTATCAAGAGCATTGTAGAAACTTTTAGTTTATTCATTAATATGCTTTATGCTAGAAATGCTTCTAGTATGCTTGATAGTGTTGATTCAAGTTGCACCACCGGGATGCAAAAATCATGACAGTTGTTAATTTAGCAAGCAATTATCCATGCATGCATAAATAGTCAGACCGTCCAAGAATCTTCATCAAAGATACCTAGTCATCTTTGATGAGGCTCTTCTTGGATTGTCCATTTAGACGATTCAGAGCACAAGTCTATGTTGTAATTAGTAGTTCTCTTTGCTTAAATATAGTCCATCTCGTAGAGATTTCGTGTAGTAGCTCCTCATGTTCTCCGGTGCATACTAGACAAGGTGTAGCAATACACCCATGCATGTAGTGTACTTGGAGAACCATGGGAGGTGCCAAATTTCGTTAGAGATGGATAGAGCGGTATGAGCTACTTTTTACAATATAGACTGTGCATTCCTGAATGGGAAAGTATGATGAACCAACCTATTAGAGAAGAGTTAGAGGTGAATGGTGTCATGTTGCATGCATTATAAGGTACTTAATTGAGGTTAAGAATAATTAAAATGAAATGATAATTTTAAACTTTGTTGATTTGACAGTGACATTTGTAGTGTAAGACGAAGTCAGATGGATAAAAGTTGGATAAATCAGCATAGGTTGCATCCAGAATATATAGAAGGGGTTAAGGAATTTGTTAAACTTGCATGCCAAAATAATCCTCTATCAATTGAAGTCACATGTCCATGTAAACAGTGTCGGAATGTCAAACTAGTGAAGAAAGACCTTTTGGAGGAACATTTAATGGTCAATGGGTTTCTTCCAAGCTACACCAGATGGATTTTTCACGGAGAAGATTTACCGGCGTCTGTGCCATTGAATGAGAATGTCAGTGATTCGAATGATGGCAATGAAGTCAATGAAATGATATATGAGGGGTTCGGACTTCCTCCACCAAGCTTGGTTCATCGTGCTAGTAATGAGACAGGAAGTTCTAATATCGAACTAGGCCCGGATAAGAAAACTGAAAGATTTTTCAGTTTATTGAAAGAGGCCGAAAGAGAGTTGTATCCAGAGTGTCACAAGTTTTCAACGCTGTCATTTGTTGTTCGATTATTGCATATCAAGTGCCTTAGTGGATGGAGCGACAAGTCTTTCACGATGTTACTTAAACTTTTGAAGGATGCATTCCCAAAAGGTGAAACTTTGCCAAAGTCGTTCTATGCAACGAGGGCACTCCTTAGGGAATTGGGCCTCGATTATCACAAGGTACATGCATGCCCAAGAGATTTCTTTGTTAATGTTCTTTTTTCTTTTGATGTTTTACATTTCTTTTTTTTTAAACTAAGTGACACTACTCAATTTGCAAAAGGTGAGGTTGAGTTGGAAATGATGGATTTGAAGTTAGAAATTCATTGGTGGATAACTAACTAGCTTTTCTTGAAATTTGAGTTGAGTTGAGTTGGCAACTTTTCTTGAAATTTTTAAATGGTATGGTTTAGCCCTTACACTAAGTTTTTTCATTTCTTCTTTTCTATGTGTAAAAACTGCTACTACTATTTATGTGCACCATATCATTTAAGTTTCAAGTTACATCATTCTCAGTTTCAAGTTTAGAATGATGATATTCAACCTTCAAGGACAAGTTTAGAATTGTCTGTTTCCTTCCATCTCTACTTTCTTTATTAATATCATTTCTTCTTTTTTTACATATTAATATTGTGATTAGAATAAATGTCTACCCAAGTATCTTATCAATTTTTATCATTCTTTCTAGTATCTTCTAACTTAATATTGATATTTGGATGAGTAGGTCATAGTTCGAGAGGCCCAACACTCATGCATGGTAGTGATTGGAACCCAAGTGGTGGCATTTTACATATTGTGCCTAATGAGTTGAACCAAGTGGTTGACGGGTATACACCCTTGGCTTCTCGTTTGGGTGTTTTAGCTCGAGATGGGAACCTTATGCCCCTCACTTATAGAACTTGGAGCCATGTACCGAAGGAAAACAAAGAGAGAATTTGGAGAGAAGTAAAGGTAAAAGAATTATTGCATTTTACATATCAATTTTAACTGAATATTAACTCATTTTAACCTAATTATTGTCCATAATTGATATCTCTGTTTGTATTGTAATCTACAAATACATTCACAGCAGACTTCTTGTGCTTGTATTAGATCTACAAGCATGCCTGTCACAAAAGGAGGAACCCAACATGTAAAATAATGGAATGAAAGATTCCTAGTTAGAAGCTAAGCCATATGCTTACATTCTGATGCGCAACACAAGATAATAAAGACATAACCTGTTTCTCAATCTCCCTAGCTCTAGCTTCTGCTTCCTCATACCCATTACGCAATCCCGAAACAGAAATGTAATTTAAACTACATGTTACTTGCTATAGATAGCATGTTTGAACTTTAAACAAGCTACATCATTTAGGGTGTGTGTGGCTTATTTATTGGGGACACACTATTGCATAAGCACCAGTATCACTCAATATCGGTCAACCTAGAAAGCTCACACATGAGCACATGCAAGTGGGCGTACGCATGGACATATACAGGTATTTCCTATGGTGAGAAACAAGACGTCAAATCTATTCCAACGATTCATGAATTTTTATTTTTTTGCATATCTGTGAAATTTTCATGTTTGCATAGCTGAAAAACAACAATATTGAAAAGATGTATGCCATCAGTCTGAATTTTTTAAAGAATAGGATGACAAGAATATTGAATCTGTGTTGATATTAGGCTGCTGAAGTTTGATGGCAAGTTCAATATTGTATTTTCTTTCTTATACGATGATTGTTGCCTATCTTTAATCATTTTGTGGGAGTGTTTGACTCTTTGGTGTGTTGTCTATTCTCACTTCACACATATATATATATATATATATACCTTCTATACTATTATATAGTCACACAGTTGCCAATTATTTGCAGGTCAATACAGATGCCGATGAGTCAATGAAGAAATTTGTTTTGGCATCTGTTGGAAAAAAATGGAGAGAGTGGAAGGCTAGAGTTAAACAAATGGGGTATACGCCATTCGACAACGATGCTGATAGGTTAACTCATCGACCTGAAAGAGTACATGAGCATCAATGGCGAAGTTTAGTCTATTATTGGGGCACTCGGAAGGCACAGGTATCATTTAAATTGTTTATTGATCTCTATCGTAATCTCATAAGATGAGTTTGTTAAATTAATAAATTATCTTGTGTTTGTATTCATATGTACGAAAAAGCACAAAAACAAAGAAATTCGAAGAAGAAGACATTAAATCACATAATCGGCGTAAAACCATTCTCAGTTGTTCGAGTAGAGGTATATAGTTTCTTTATATTTCAAATTGAAATTGTATATTTTGATTTTGTTACTTAATTTTAAGTGTAATTGTAGGAAACTAATAAGAAGAATGGAGTTCCTGCAACTCGCTTAGAGGTGTGGATGGCTGGGTACTCGAAGGATAACAAACCAAGTAATGATAAAGTTGCTGAGGTCATGGTATGTAGCACCATAATTATAATAATGCATCACATGTCCCCCAACATATCCATCGCGTCTCATTTGTCTGTCCACCTACTTCTAGATGATAAGCACCACTGAAATCTAACTTCTTGTTAGATAGATGCCGCAAACACCACCAAAAAGTGGCTAAGGAAATGAGTATCTCTGTCGAACATTGTGAACTATGGCAACCCATGTAGACAATATATAGGCAATGAAGTGGACCATATTGGAGAATCTGTCCACCACCACAAAGATTGAATCATTATTTATGGAATTCTCATGTTGACATTAGTCCATGGTTAATGTGGAATTGGAAGTATAAGCCCGCATTAATCACATTGCCCTTAGAAGCAACGAGAATGATGGCAGCGGCAACAACAGCAAGAGAGAGGTTGTGCAGAGTAGGCAGCAGCAAGAAAGGTAGGCAACTGGAGAGGGAGTGGCGACCAACAATGATGGTTAGGATTAGGGTTTGGGATAGAGAGTTGAAGACGATAAAGTCAATGTAAGATTTTTTGAAAATTGATAGTGTAAAGCAGAAAGAAATCAAAGAACTAAAAATGTGCGGTATATATTGAAAAAATGGTGTACCAAGTTGTGTAGGGTGTAAATAGAATTACCCTAAAGTAAAGTAGTACTAAAATACTAGGTATGTTCTAAACCACATTCTCTAAAATGATGATGCTTTGCTTCAACTCAGACCATTAACTTATCACAATAAAATTACTGTTGACTGATCCATCGCATAAGACGATAATCCCAGTAGTGTTTAGCCTATTAGCCAAGAGCCACTTGCAGCTTGATATGAGATTCAACTCTTTCAAAGTACAGGTTTTTGATGTATTGCCTACAACAAAACTAACACCAAAACCTCAGAAGTTCAAAACAAATTCAAAACAAAAAAATGTTACAAATCATCATCAGAGGTTAACCATAGTAGTGAAGATCAAATCTGCACTTTAGTTAATAGTTAATACCTTTAAATTTTATTGGTGGCTAATTACTAATTAACAATTGTAGACACAAATGAAGGATCTTGGGGCGCAATCCAATGCTACAGATGAAGAAATTATCACACAGGTTCTAGGGCCTGAGCGACCTGGTCGTGTTCGAACATATGGATTGGGTCCTTCTCCGACAGATGTCTTTGGAGGCGGATATAGGCAATCGCAAGAACAAACTCGTATCATCCAAATGCAAGTCCAAGAGCAACTTAACCAATATAAAGCACAAATGGAGATGCAAATGAAAGAGATGATGGATGCTATGCTTAATCAACAGAAAGTACAAATGGAGATGCAAGGCACAATCCAAGCTCAACAAGCACGAATAGAGCAATTGGAGTCTCAACAGGCCATGGGTGGGCCTGTTGCACCAGCTGCTACACATGTGCATTCACAACAACAATCCCATGCATACACCTCATCGTTTAATTGCCATCGTTCGTCCGAGGAAGTGAGTAAATAGTTAATTATGAAATTTTCATATGACATTTTATTCATGTTATTTGTTCTTATCAAATGCAGGTTCACTTATCAAAGAAAGAAAAGAATAAGAAGAAGAAGAAGTAAATATGACAAATTCAGGTTCATTCTAAACCATTCTAGTTGGATTGCCTAGTCTTTTTTGTTTAGATTATCCATTAAACCTTTTATACTGTCATTTCTAGCTGCATTTTGTGTGAAAATATTAGTATTTGCTGGTTGATTCTCACAATTATCACTCATATGTTCTCTTTAACATTTTCTGGCTTTGTGATGCAAATGGATACTGAAATTTTGATCCAAAGGTGTCAATAATGAAGAAAGATGTGGTTGTTGGAAGCAAGAATACTAGGGAAGTTGATAATGACTTTTTCTTGGTGGTTGTTAAGATAGTTGATCACCAGGTGAGTTCAATTTGCCATTTTTGATACTTGTATCTGCAATTTGTAGTCTGGTTTATCTTGAATTTTGCATTTGCATAGAAGATTCAGTAGGCTCTTTCGTGGCATTGTTGTTGCAATGAGTATCTCATGAATTAATGTATTGATGTGTAGGAGCAATTTGATCCATGTTAAAGATGCCAAAATAATGGGATTAAGGTTGTTGAGTTGAGTTTAATTGATAATGAAACTATCCATTTGACTTCTAGGATGTTTTCGATTATAGGTTTGATAGCTGGTTTTTCCCCATGTGCTATGTATGCATATATGATCATTTAGTGATTGCACAAACTAACTTGACCATTGGAAAAACTTATCGTGTCAGATAAGAAATGTGAGCTACAATAGTGATTATGCATCACTATATAGAAATTCTGTTTTTGTTTTTTTTTGGTAGGGTATGATAGAAAAGTTGCTTTAGCATAAACTTAAAGGGTGAGCATCATTTGTGCATATTCTAGTTCTGTTTCCCTTTGTAACCCAACTAGGTAATAATGTCTCGAAGGCAAACAGGATATGGTCTCTTAGAATTATAACATGTTTTTGCTGGTCGATTTGATGCTTATTCTAAATGTCAATGAATATAATAATGCTTAGAAGATAGCATGGAATATGTGACATTGGCTTAATGGACTAATTATTTGTCAGGATATTCAGTAATGACAAGAAGTACAGAAGATTGAAGGCATTGAAGAGCAGCTAGGAATGAGGTGGTGGGCAAGCAAATATGAAAAAAGAAGATGAAGAAAGAATTTTTTTTTTGTTGCCTGCTTTGAAATTGGATAATGGGTTCTTAGCGGAGGGCATCTTGGGAAGGACTGATTCATTATTGTTGTTCTTGTGAGTTACCATATTTTAGGTTACAATTCTGTGTAATGTGGAATTTGTGCAAAAAGCTTCTTTGCATGGTTTTGCAAACTTATTCTAGAAGTAGAACTCTATAATTGTTAGGAGTACAATTTAATGAATTTGATAACAACAATCATAACTCAGCCATCATCTGCATGTATGTTCTTGGATATTTGACTGCTGGGATCTTGATTGGACCTTATGGTCTCTCTATTATTCGTCATGTACATGGAACAAAGGCAATAGCTGAATTTGGAGTTGCTTTTTTTGATTTGTAATATTGGCCTGGAGGTAGAATCCATCAAACCGTGAAGTTAGATTCTCAATGACAGCTATTTGCCATGACATTTGATCTGCTAATAACAGAAAGAAAAGCTAAGCATTTTGTTTTCATTTTGCAGCTTTCCATTGAAAGACTGCCTTCATTTTGTTGTCAATTTAACTGTCAATTTATGTGAATTATTTGCAGATGTCGTTTCCGAATCCCATGATCATTTACATGGTGCTTTGATGAATAGTGATGCTTCGGTTAGGCCAGCATAATGGTATTTTATTTTATATTTTTGCAGCAGCAGGACTCCAAAAAAAAAAAAAAAAAAAAGTGGCGTTTTTTAAAAAACGCCACGAAATGACATCATTCTGACGTCACACGTTGATTTGGGACGGAGGCTGAGACGGACGTCAAAGATTTTGCGGCGTTTTAAGAAACGCCATCTAATACTTTTAGCGACGTTTTTTAAACGTTGGGCGACTATTATGCGTGTCGGCGAAATTTTACATGCCGCTATAAGGTATTACGGCGTTTTTAAGGCTTTTCGCGGCGTTTTTAAAACGCCGCTAAAAACCGAATTTCCTGTAGTGTCTTATGAAAACAAATGTGCTTTGGTTATTATAGAGCTGTAAATATTCAATTAATTTAATTTTTTACATGAACTATCTACTCAAGAAACTCTACAATATGAATAGTCAAATTATCAAAAGAGACTCGAGACGACACTCCATAAAAAAAACACAACAGCTTACTGTGCCCAAAGACACAACAGGATTCCAGATCCGTCAATGTTGGCCACAATAAGAGCTGAGATTTGGAAGAGTATTGTAGATGTGATCTATCATTTGAGATATTATCTGATATAAAGTCTTCATGTGTATTGTGATCTATCATTTTAGATATTATCTGATTTAAAGTCTTCATGTATGGTACTTTAGATATTATCTGATTTAAAGTCTTCATGTATTAAAGTCTTCATGTATGGTACTAATCAAATTATATGGTGGGTTGACAACCGCTTTATTTTGGAAGAATTTTTTTAGTTTAGTTTTTGTGATTTTTTTTGGCTATTTTAACTTAGTTAAAAAAAAATCACTTGGAATGAATTTTTGACATTTTTGTAGTTTTGTGAGAAAAAAAAATAAAATAATTATAATTTCAATGTGACATTTTTATCTTATTAATTTTTTTAACTATTTTATCTTTTAATAAATTAAATTAGTCCAAACAAACCATGTTGCCAAACCTGGGCAATATATTAGTGTTTGTCTCAAAATATTATAATTATTGAATTATATATCAAGATTCATGTATCTTGAAATTTTTGTATAGTTTAAATAAATATAACAATAAATGTTGTGAAATAGGTACTAAAATTCAAAGTTAAAAATTTACTAATACATGATTAGTATAGTGTTATACGGTAAAAGTTGTGGGGTGGTATATCTGTAGGGGAAAATAATTTATAAATGTAAAAGTCATATATGACATAATTATATTTTATAATCTACAAAATTGGCTATTTTAGCTTTAAGCAAAAAGAATTAGAAAAGGCCACATTGGCCTTGCATGGTTCGATTTTTCAAAAATCTATAACTAGAAAGTAACAAGTTAAAACACTCCTTCCAGTTTGTTAAATGATCAGTTTTTTTTTTTTTTTTTAATTTATTTAAGTTATTCATAGATTATTTTTGTCCAAAAACTCTATATTTGAGTTAGCAAACATAATGTACAAAATTTATATGAAAATATGCTCCACCCGACGTGCTTAAATATTACGTGAAATTGACGTAGACTTAGCTCTATCAAATTTAACATGACGGAAAGAAGATGTTAGTTTTGATTATTTTAATGGTCCATTCTTTTTAAAAATATTAAATTTATACATATGAATTTTTTAACTAAGCTTTCAAAAAAATTGACATAAAATTTTTGGAGGGAGAATTTTTGAAGATTTCGATTGAGATGCTCTCCAGGCAAAATTTTTACCAAGCATTCAAATATAAATTCCAAAATAAAAAATAATTATAAGTCAACTACAATAAGCTGTTCAAAACATGCTAACTTATTAAAAAAGGAGCTAATAATTTATCCATTATCTTATTTATTTTATTAACTTGGGTCGGATTTGATAAATTTAGAAATTCCATAATAAATTGTTCAAAACATGGTAACTTATTAAAAACGGAGCTAATCATTTATCCATTATCTTATTTAGGTTAGGTGTGGCATGTCTATTTGGGTTAAAATAGTCATATAAGACAAAATTGATTATTTTAATCAAATAAGACAAAATGTCACATCCAAATCATAATTATTTTATTTTTTTCTCATAAAAGTCAAAAAAATTAAAAAATTTATCCCAAATAAAACTTTTTATCCCCAAATAATTAAAAAATTAAAAAACCAACGCACACCCCAAACGAAGACTTATTAACTTGGGTTAGATTTGACAATTTTGGGGGTTTGTGTATTTAAAGTAAGAGTAATATTATATCTATTGAATTTTGACTTTCCTAAATCATTTAAAAATTTGTATATGTGGATTGTTTTGTCATTCATTTAGAAATAAGATAACAATTGCGGTTAATAAATGTGGCAATTGTAGTTGACAAAAGTTATACCGATCATCCAAAAAATCAACCGAGTAATCAATTGATATGCACAAATTTAAAATGATTCGGAGAAACTCAAATTCGATAGATGAATTAGCTATGTTTGGTATGAGTTTTTTTTTTTTAGCTATTTTAGTCATAAAAAATAAAATAAGTTAAAAAATCAATAAGATAAAATGTCATATTCAAATCATAATTTTTTTTTTTTTCACAAAAGTCAAAAAAATCAAAAAATCTATTTCAAACGAGACTTTTTAACCGTAGTCTAAAATAATTAAAAAACTAATGATACATACCTCTAATTTGAGAGCTCTAAATGAAGCTCTAGGGAGGTGGAAGAGAGAAAGATAGAGAGAGAGAGTAAAGAGAGATAGAGAGGAGTGGGGGTCCCACTTTCACATGGGTACTCTCTACATCATTAGAGTTGCATTAGAGCTCTCAAACATTATTGAAAGTTAAAAGGCCAATTCACATTCTAAACAAAGACCTATTTTCCTTAGGATAAATTACAAACACACCTCATGAGATTTACTTAAATTACAAATTACTCCTATAGTTTTAGAAATTACATTATGCCCCTTTAGGTTTCTAATTTCAAAACAAATAGGTCATTTTATTAATAAATTATCAAATTAATTAACAGTTTTTAATAATGTTAAAATTTTATTTCAATTAATAATTCATATAATTTTATTATTATATAGGTGAACAGTTAGAAATTTTACTTTTTCAATTAATTCTTTTAAATAAAAAATTCTAACAGGGAGGTATTTGTAATTTTTCAAATCACATGGAGCAATTCGTATTTTAAGCAAACTTCAGGAGATGTATTTGTAATTTACCATTTTCGTTAAAAGTATAACAATAATGGGTGCCTCTATTTACACATCACCCTTCATCTCAAGGTACACCATTACTCAAAGTACACCTTTAGTAATTTAATAAATAAGAAATTTACTCAATACACGCCACAATTTTCCATCTTTATCCTTACTCACACATCTCACCCGCAATCTTCCATCTTTACCCTTATTCATTCATACACTGCACCCACAATCTTCAATTTTCCATATTCTATACCTCCATTATCTATTTTATGAAAGACGCCTGTGGTGATCGTTGTTATCATCACAATTGAAAACAACTCTACATTGGAGATTTAATAGGTGCGAATTTTCATTTGACTTAGATTTTAGGGCTTTATGTACGTTTTTTCATTGTCCTGAATATTGTATTTGAAAATTTCATTTTGTGAATCATTCGACACTAGTCTTTCGAAGGTATGCGGACTATGGTTGACCCTATGAAATCGAACAATTAGAACTTATTTGGTTATAGATAGTCGAATGTAAGTATATTGTTCACATCTAGATATCCAAACGAATACAAACGGTTTACCATTCAGCTAATACAAGATAACGAAAAAAAAAATAAAAAAATTAACTTTTTCCTTACTCCATTGTTCTAAATCAATATTGCCAGATGCATCCATCATTCAGTCCTATCAAAATCTTTAATAATATGTATATTTTTTATTATTTCTTTAAGAGTTTTTGTTTTTTGTTTAAGGGTTTTTTGGTTCTTGAGAGAGAAAATATGTAAATAACGTTTCAGAAAAGAGGTGTCTATATTCATTATTGTTTTTTATGGTAATTTTACGTAAGGTGTATATCATAACTCTTTGTCATTTGTAGTCATTTTATATTAGATTAATATTGTAATAAAAAATAAACTAATTAATGGTTTGTCTTGAGATGAAATGTGATGTGTAAATAGAGACACTTAATAATAATGTTAGAGATTTTAAAAATTTTATTTAATTTTTTACCAAATATTTCACATGAATATAAAACTTATACTGTGTGAATCTTATATGAATTTCATATCTATATAAAATATTTAGGGTTAGTTTGGGATATTTTAAAAAAATACACTTTTTGATTTATTGGCCTATATGAGTTAAGTTTAGATTGTATTTGATGTGATGTGCTAGAGAAGTGATATGATTTAAATAAGATGATGTGACTTAAATAAGATAATAATTTTTTAATTTTTTATATTATTTAATTTATATCAAATCAACCCTTAATAAATTTTTTTATTCAAAGTATATCCAAACTTCACAATAAATGCTAGGAGGAGGAGGAGTAAATGAGATAAATCCAGATGTCCAAGGTTCGGTAGGAGGGACACGTGTGATGTTCGGGAAGGAGCCAGCCAAAAACCATTGTCCAGCGCCAATCCAACCGTATCCAGCTGGCACTGCTCCCTCATCGTCCTGTCTCACTCCTAGCACTCTGATCTGCATGCTCTGTCCACAGCTCCCACGCCGCTCCATAACCGTTTTAGATATTCTCTTTGCCTTTTTGGGATTTGTGTTAGCAACGAGTAATTATTCAGACATTTTAGACCATTTCCAACATTAATCGCTGAAGTTAGGTTAGGTTTTTAACTTTTTAATTTTTTGACATTTTAATTTAGGTGAAAAAGTTTGTTTAAATTGATTTTTTTAATTTTTATAAAAAAATAAAATAATTATGATTTAAATATAATATTTTTATTTTATTACTTTTTTTTTTAACTCATTTTATTTTTTCATGACTAAAAAAGTCATCAACTTCAAAAAAATTAAGGCCTCGTTTGGGAATAGATTTTTTTAATAATTTTTTAGTTTTTTAATTAAAATATGATGTAAAAAAATTAATATATTTGGGATGACTTTTTAATTTTTTACAAAAAGATATGTAAAAAATAAAGAAAAAAGAAAATCTTTGACTTTTTGATATAAATTATTGATTTTTTGATTTTTTTAATAACTTTTTGACTAAAATCATCACTTACCAAACGATGCCTAAATGCCAAACGAGAGCTACGTTTCATCAAATTTAATTTAATGAAAAATGTGAAAATTATCAATTTTAAAGTTGTCATTAAACTGATATCAAATTAAAATGTTTATCGTTTATCAATTTTGTAGGTGACCGTCAGGTCAGGCATCCTCTCGAATGTCTTTACGAACAACTGAGCTTTCTTTATCTAAACCTAATTTTTGCCCATGTTCAGACCTTCTCTCAGATAATTAGGCATTTGATGAAAATTTTGAATTTAATATTAGAGTGCACGGCATTAAATCAAACTTTTTATAAAATTTTTACTTAAGGCCAAGTTTGGAAAGATTAAATAAGTATACTTTTTGACTTTTATTGAATTATGTGTAGAAAAAGTAGAGAGGAGATGTTGATTGATGTGATCCAAAAAAGATAAAAAGATAAAAAAGTATGGACTAAAATAGGATAGCCAAACTTGGCCTAAATTTAATTCAAAATTTGATTTAACGTTTGAAATGCTCTTACAAGTTGGGAAATGTTATTTATATGCAACTTACGTAATTTGTGGATTTGATTATTATAAATGACAGAATTCAACATTATTAAAGTCATGAGAAATTTTACTATATACCTCCCTTGAAAGGAGTGTCGTATATGCACCTCTAATTATGTAATTTTATTTTTTAGTTATAAATAATTTTCTTCTTTAGTAATGACAATATTTTAGTTATCACTCATGAAATTTTCTATTATATTTCTTGTAATGTTTGATTATTACTTTTTATTTTTTATTTTTATTGTTATAATTCATAAAATATGGAGTTAGGTTTTTTTTTTTTTTTTTTTATCTAATTATATATATATTATATATTTTTTTTTTTTTAATATATTATATATTATATCCCTAAAAAAAGGAGTAAGCATCTAATTATATAAGGTGCATATTATATACATCTTTAAATATTATATTATATATATTATCCCCTTAAAAAAGAGTGTCGACATGCACCTCTAATTATGTAATTTTATTTTTTAGTTATAACTAATTTTCTTCTTTAGTAATGACAATATTTTAGTTATCACTCATGAAATTTTCTATTATATTTCTTGTAATGTTTGGTTATTACTTTTTATTTTTTATTTTTATTGTTATAATTCATAAAATATGGAGTTAGGTTTTTTTTTTTTTTTTTTATCTAATTATAAGGTGCATATTATATACATCTTTTAAAGGATATGTGTCTTTCCCATGGAAGTCATAACTAAAAAAAAAATTACATAACATCATAATATAAATCATAACTAACAATATATAAGTCATAATTAAATACACAAAAATTATAATGAGTACATAGAATTTCCCTTGGAAGTTTTACATCGACCATAATCCACAGTAGGAAATTAGATATTATTGACCGAACATAGGGGCGTGATGTTCCTGATTTACTAAGGAAGTGTTTGGTACCGTTTATGTTTTAATTTATGTTTATAAAAATTTTACAAACTAATTTTTATTTATTTTTGAAAAAACATAAACTACAAACGCGTTTAGTTTGAACAAAATATTTGAAAATTTTTAAAAACATAAACTAAAAAATATGTCTATTTAGACCTAAAATATTTATATTTATCTTTTATTATTTATAACAATGGGATCATACACATTATAATTGAAAAAAAAAACAATTAATTGGAAAAAAAGTATTTGAAAAAAAATTATTTGAAAAAAAAAATTAATTGAAATATTTTTTTGTTAGTCAAGTTTTTAAATTTTTGTTTAAAAATCAACAAAAACTCATTTTTTGAGTTTATCTTTTTTTCCTCAAATTTACAAACTAAGACAACTATTTATAAACCAAAAAAATTATCAAACAAGTTTTTATGACAATTTTTAAAATTTTTATAAATATAAACTAAAAATTAAAAATGAAATAGTTACCAAATAGGTCCTAAATAATTTATATAGTATTTAGCTATAATTAAAGTCTAAAAATTGATCCAAAACAAAAAACAAAAAAACTTACTAATAGACGGAAATTTAATATAAATGTGGATCTCTTTACAATTATATTGAGAGAAAATTAGTTTAAAGTCTCTCTCTCATTTTTAGTAATGAAAGAGATCCATAATATTATTTTATGATATCTACGATCTCTCAACCTTACACCTATATATTATAGAGAAATTTGACTATCTCAAATCAAACCTCATTTCTCTCTCTCTCTCTCTCTCTCTCTCTCCTCGTTATCATTGTAAAAATGGCAAATTTCATATCCCTACCCGACAATCCTCCGATGATTTCCTCCGCATCGTCATCCGGAGCTACCGCTATTGATCATGACGATGATTTCGAAGACGCATATAGCATCTATCTCAAGCATTTCAACTCCCAAGATTCTCTCACTGTATGTTTTTAATTTTTATATTTAAAAGAGTCGAATGTTAAATTTGCGATTTTAGGTTAAATTGAATTGAGATTTGAAGCTTCGAACTTGAATAACTCGAGACAGGTCTTTGAACTACTTGGAATGAGTTTATTTGTGAAATAAAATAGCTTAATTTTTGCTTTCACTTTCGAAATCTTGTCATTGATTATAATCGTTTGGTTTGTATATGTTTTAAAATTCTCTGTGAATAAAGTAAGAGAAATTTTAATTTTTTTTTTAACAAAGTTAGAGAAATTTGTGAACAAAACTAGAAAAATTTCAATTTTCTCTAGTTTGAACCATAATAATTTTATGCACGTAATGAGGCAAATTTCTTTAGTTTGTAGAGAATTTCTCTGGGGAAATTTCTATCTAGAGAAATTTTCTGGATCGATTTGAGGGACCTTAGATATTAAGAAAATATTAAATGTCCTTTATATTATAAAATCTTAATATCAGGGACTCTAAAAAAAACTCCATTATTTAATATCAAAATTTTATTATTATTTTTTTTTTGTAAATTATTTTATAATTCATTATAGTTTCGTTTGGGATGTGGATTGGCTTTTTGACTTTATGGCTATTTTAGCCTGGGGTTAAAAAATCTCGTTTAAGATAGACTTTTTGACTTTTTTAACTTTTGTAAGAGAAAAAATAAAATGATTATAATTTGGATGTGATATTTTATTTTATTGGATTAAAAAATCAATTTTGTCTTTTTGTAATTAAAATAGCCAAAAAATTAAAAAGTTGGACACGCCAAATGAAAGCTATATATTCTTAGCATTGTTATCTATGCAGTGTTTGGGACTTGGGTTTTTTTTTTTTTTTTTTTCACAAAAAAACAAACTTTTTACAAAATTAAAAAAAAACACATCCAAACAAAATATCACATCTAATCACATAATCATTTTATTTTTTCTCTCACAAACATCACATCCAACCACAAAAAAACCCAACTATCTTCCCAAATACACAAAAAAAATAAAATAAAAAAATAAAAAAAATTCAATAATAGGACTTTTCTTAAGTGTGCAACTTACACCTTACACTTACGCCTTTCTGTTTGCCGTCATGTTTTATGTTTATACCTTACACTTACACTTTTTGTGTTGGTTGCATATGGTGTGCAACCTTAAAGGGTTACACACCATAACAGGACCCACAATAATATCCTACAACTAAAAAAACTATATAAAAATCCACTTCCCAAACACCCACAATGGGATGTGTTGCGCTTAAGGGGCATTGAAGACCATCTTCATAATCTAAAAATCTAAATTGATCAACGTATTATTTATGCAAAAAAAGATATCAAATAATTTTAATTATATTATTTTGAAATATTGACAATAAAAGTAATTTTAAGGATAAATAGTGCATTTCATTAATTTTTTTTTTAGTTATGAATATTCTTCTTAGGTCGTCTTCTAAAATAAACTATTCAAATTATGAATGTGCATTTGGAGTAAACCCCCAAGACACAACGGCTTTGTTAGGTTTGTATTTTGAGATATTATTTCAAAAATAATTTTCTTGAGAGAGTTTAGAAAATTTGTTTAGTTATATATTTTCAAAATAGTTTTGGAGTTTTGAAATTTGTGATAATTTGATAGTTTTTGTAGTTGAATAAATGAGTGAGAGAGAAAAAATGATTGAGAATGAGAGAGAGAAAAAAAAATGATTGATGCATAATATACAGAAAAGTGATTTTGATATTTTTAAAAAAAAAAAAAAATTCAACCAAACATATTTTTAATATTTTTTCTTCAAAAATATATTTTGAGAGACAAACCAAAAACGCCCAACATTACACAAGAAAGACCTCAAGTCTTTATTCTTTTCATGCTACTACTGGGTGTAAGTGTTGATTTCTGACCACACAACCAAACGGGGAAACTCAGTTGGAAAACATCAGCAGAACACATTAAGCTTGAACAACCTGTCATAGAAAGATAAGAATTCGGCGGTGGTTCATCTACCCAAGGGCATTCTGACGCTCAAGTTAGTAATCAAATATCTCTTAAAGATAGCTAATTGTGCTTAACTCATAAGAAAGACCTTATTGCTCACAGTTTATCACACATACCTCAGACCCACGCGAGTGTCCTGTCTTTATAGTCAGTACTGACCTGATCCTTGTAGAAGCATCACTTCAGTGGACTCAGGCTCAATGCTCATTCTGAACTCTTAACTAGATAGAGATAAACTCCCCAAGAGTTTTATCTTTATCCAGATTGAGGTCCTCCCCTATTCTAAAACTCTTGTCCCTTATTTGCTCATCTCAGATTCCGGCATCTTCGCAGATAGTCTCAGCCTAGACGAGACCACCTTGGCGTCAGGACCAGGCCACGTGGCACCTCAGCTGACCCTCCGACATCACCTCGGCCACGTGCTGTCATTCACAAAATATGTCCTCACAATTGCCCCCTAGGTTCTATTACCTCAGCAACCTGAGGTGATGGAACCTACATCGCCTATTTGTATGTTTATGTTGGTTAAAATTCATTCTACCCTTCGACCGAGATCATGACTTATCGGTTTCAAATACCTAGGACTCAACTGTCCATCTTTATTAATGACCAAGAACCAAAAACCAAGTTCTTTGAGTTCCTTAACCGAGATTGTTCCTCCAGCTGAGGTTTTCGCTTCATTAAATCAAGAACTCCAAGAGTTTTATATGCTCATGAGCTGTTACACACAGTTTTTTTCAACCGTTTCCGCCACGCGTTCTTTCCTTATTAGTTCATACCTGACACGCACTATCAAGTTGCGTCGCTTCTGCTCACGTCGCCTGACAAGCACGTCGTCCAAGGCATTTCATTATGGTTTCCTGCTTTTTCGAGTTTTTAACAAAACTCTTTCTTCTCCCTTTGTCTTTTCGCTTTCACGAATTCAATTTGCCTCGTCTCTCTCTCTTAGACTCTCTCTCTCTCTAACATTTCCCTCCCAAATCACCACTTTTCAAGCTTTCAAGATCTGCAACTGTAAGACCTGCCTTTTTCCTTAGCTGTTACTTTTATGATTAATCTGAATTATGCATTTATTCGTGCCTTATATGTCTATTTTTATGCATTGTGTATGTTAATAGATATGTTCCTTTATGAAAAGACCTACCTGATTCATTAAATCGTAAGAGTTATAAAATTGGTTAATGGATTAAGTGAGTGGGATTGATTCACCTTAAATTAAGATAGGTGGTAATGTAATTAATTAAGTAATTTAACTAAAGCGACTTCCATTTAGTTAATCTAAGTTAAAGAATTGGGATATTATATATATATATATATATTGAACTCAAATAGGAGGGAGAGAGAGATATTACCTGTAAAAGAGAAAGTGTGAATGCTAGAACTTGAGAGAAGGCTAGAGAAGAAGAGGAAAGAAGAGGAGGAGAAGAGAACTTGAAAAAACTACACTAAATCAAGTCATCAAGGTAAGAATTCTTCCTAGTTATGTGCATGTGACTCCCCAATTCATGGAATTTAAAGAATGAATGAGGAATTGGGTAGAGTAGGTTGTGTTATAAACCCTAATGCAAGGAACTCCCTACATCTTGGCATGAATAGCATAATTTAAGCTTGATTTTTTGATCTTCCATGCTTTTAACTTAGATATCCAAAATTTTGTTGAAATATAGGATTATTATATGTATAGGATTTTGTTTTCTTTAACCATGAAGTTGTGTATAAGTTTGGGGAAACTTGAGTTGAATTTGAAGATCTATGACCTTGGAAATTGTTTGTACACCATGTTTGCTAATTTTTGACTTTTAATTTGATTGATTTTGGGTATGATTTTGAGGAATTTGGAACCCCAAAAACAGAGCAAAAATTTGGTTCTGGAACACCCAGAATTGCACGTGCGGCTAGGGAGCCCGCATGTGCAGGAGGCACTGGTGCACGTGCAGAAAACAGGGGGAGAGAAAGATGCAATTCTGAAATAAAAGCACCTGGAGGCGCACGTGCGGTGGGAGTCCCACACGTACGGCTGTTTGACAGCCTCGATTTCACTTTTCTGCTTCGTTTACTCCGCTCCCGGGCCTCCGTTAACATGTTTTGCAACCGTAATTGCCATCCATTTGTATTGCATGAGCATTAATGAAGTGAAAAGCATTTAGGTCAATCAATTCCAAAGCTAATCGAACTATTAAGTTGATTGTATGGCAAATAAGTATTCTATGTTTATGTTTGTCTATGCAGGTCATACGTCACGTTCTAGTCACTTGCACCACGGAACTGACTGTGAGTAACACTGTTGTAAACATAAGAGTAATTAAATTACCTTTTCTCTACTTCAAGGTTATGCATTGCTCTGATATGTTTCTTACATTGATGAATGATGATTCTATCTCTGTTCGCGTTGTTCATTGTGGCAACCCTAGCACTTGTTCATATGATTAAAAAGCATCTCTATTTTATAGTGTTGGTTATCATATCTGATCTTCAGTCTTCACGACCGCCTATTCGGTCTTCTAGATTGTCTGTATTTATGGCTCTTGGATATACTGCGTGTTATATTATACTTCTCTTATGTAATACCAACCTATTCAGTATGTACTTTATTTTACATTATAATGATTGTTCAAAATCTCTTTACTCAGTTGTTATTCACTGGGCTTTAGCTCACATTTTGATATATCATGTAAGTGATCCAGCTTAGGAAGGGACATAGTGGCATCGGTCTTGCTTTGATTTTGTCAAGCTAACTTATGTGCCTCACTACGAGGTTCCTATCTATCCGAGTTATAAGATGGCCAGTGTGCACCCTTTTGTAGCTCGCACATGTATTTTGATCGGTTATCACTAACATTACTTTTGTTTTCGATGGGAATGACTTTTCTCTTTTATTGTCTTTTAACAAACTTGTGAATGCATGATGTACTTATACGTGTATATATACATATATAAACATAGCAATAGCTTTTATCTCATGTAAATTCACAGCTCATTGGACGTTTTATCTTCGTATGTAATAGCTTCCACTAGCCTCGTTTATTTGCTTAATTCAATGAGGCTTTTGGTAATCGCAGATTACTGGTTGGTCAAGACATTGAACCTATAGGAGCGGGCTTGGATCGTGACAGCAACTGCCTCTTTTCGTTACCGTCAGCGCACTGTTCATCATTCGACTCTGATCATTCAACTTCTCTAACTCCGGCGTATCTCACTCCGGCTTCAATCGGTAAGTCCTCTGATTCCTTTTTATTTTAATTCTCCACTATTGTTTACTATTCTTGGCCATGCTCATACGACTTCCTTTTGAATTTTGCTATACGTTTCACTTCACACCTGTTTTTGTGGAATCTGTATATGTATTTGTAGTTGTTCTTTGTTTCTATCTTTGAGCTTTGGTAAACATTTCTCATTTCTTGAATCTGTTCACCATAACATAATCTGTTTTTGAATTTGAGAGATTGTGTATTGCTTCCAATTTTTGCACACTGCCTTGCACATACTCACTCATTATTCTGTAAATTTATGATTTTCCTGACTCTTGAATCTTGGTTTTCTTCTTGATTTCTAAATCATGCTCATTTTTCTACTTTTCTTGTTGTATTTCCAGATTTTTCCTTTAATTCCTATTTCTGTAGTTCTAAGATTGGAATTTGCCTTAGAACCTTGTTCTTTTAGGAAAATCGAAACGAATCCCTCTTAGATATTAAAAAACCTTTGCACCAGTGTCTGTTTGGGTGTTAGCTGAGGTATCCAAACCTATATCTATCACTCTCTTGCCCAACCCCTTCTTGCCAAGATAATAGGTATGTTCAGGTGGAGGGTTGATACCCTAAAAAAACTTGAGCACTTTAGGAGAGAGTTTTCTATCCCAGCCGACGTCCAGATTAGGTTAGCTGGGGAGGAGGACTCTATCATGCCAGATAGAGATTCCATGCCCTTCCCAGTGGTTGCCTTCATTGAATACGGACTTCGGTTTCCCTTAGACACTCTCTTTCGTGAAGTCCTTCACTATTACAAACTTAACCCTATGCAACTTGCCATAAACTCATATGGGGTTATCAATGGCATAATAGAAATAGCACACTGAGAAAATGCTAGGATTACTTTAGCCGACATCCAATTCTACTATACCATGCGTGGCCTTAAGTCTGAAAAAGGCTACATATACTACCTTAAACCCAGATCCATTGCCTTCAAACTAATAATCGACCTCCCAGACTCCAACAAGGGTACTGGATATGGTTACTTCATCATCTCAGGCAACTGGAAATTTGCTCATGATGACGATCTTCATCTCTATCCCCTCTGCCAAGCAGTTTTTAAAGAGGGTGATGGTAAGACTTAGTCATCCTACTATAATTCCCTTTTTGGTTAAGGCTTGCCAACTCATTCATCTCTTACTAATGATTGCTCTCTATTTTGGTTTTTTGCAGTTCTTCTTTAGCCAGCCAAGGGATTTCAACAATCATACGTCTCCAGCCGAGATACAAAAAAGCTCCTGGATCTCCCTGTGCAAAGACGCAAGGCCCCTCTTCTATTGAATTACATACCAACATACAAATCGGCTTTGCTCGACGTCCCTCAAAGAAGTCAAACTCCATTGTCTGCCTTAACCCTTCCAGTCGCCTCTTCACCAAGAGTTGATCAGGCTTCATCTTCTGACCTTATTGAGTTGCCGTCAACGTTTGCCCCCCCAACTTATCTCGATATCCCAATGCCGACGCCAACGCTGATGCTGTCGTCGTGCCCCAGCAACCGTACTAGCAAGCAGAACTCGTAGCCGCAAACATCAAGACTCTAAGGAATCGGCTCACAATCCAGCAAACTCACCAACAGCCTTGCCAGCAATCCATTTCGGCACCAAAGTTACCCTTCCTACTACTGCCAAAGACATGAGTCGAAAAGCCGTTGTTGAGGACCTCCTGGCTGACTTGCCAAGAGTGGTCACTGTTGCCTCTTCTTCACCATCTCATTTCCAACCCAAACAAAAACCAAAAAAGGTAAAGAGGGCTAAGGCAAAAGCCTCTGCTACCTAAATTGAATCTAAAGATACAATACCAATCTCCAAACTCGCTGAAATCAAGAAAACAGCCTCCACTATCGAAAAGAGGCCTGCTGAGGTTGATCCAACTGGTATCGCTCGGTCAAAGAAGCTGAAGTTCGAAGCTGCGGCAACCTCGGGTGTATGTAAAGCCGATGAAGCCTGGGCCCCAGCCATCATGATTGGGGACCAGCCAATGAAGGTTGGGGGCAACGCCATCGACAGTATCGAGGTTGGCACTGCTCTCTCCACAGCCGTGCTCTTTCAACTGATCTCAATCATATGGCCAAGATCAATGAATATGAAAATTTTGCTTTGATGATGCAGCATTCCGTTTTGGTAAGTATCCAACACTTGGTACTTTTTGGATTGTATTTTAAGTTCTTCATATTAACTTGTTTCTTTCTTTCTTTTTAGGCCATCTAGCATGCCCATTCTTTCACTATGAAAGCCGAGGCTTTCAAAGAAGAGTTAGTGCAAAAAACCAAGGAAGCTGCTGGCTTCCTCTCCTCTCTAAACAACGTCGAGGCCAAGATCAAAGTTCTATTGGATCAGGCTAAGGCAGCCAGACGAGCCCAAGACCAGGCCGAGAAAAAAGCTGAGGCGGCCGTAGCTGTAGCTAAAGTACTAAAGTTTGAGATCAAGGATGCTGAGGCCAAAACTACCGAGGTAAAGGTAGAGCTCTGTAGACACCCCATTTTTGATCGCCCTAAAGACTTGGGCATTACTGATGGTTTACTTGGTGGTAAAAGGTGTGTAGGGCAAAATGTTCAATTTCTTCGGCAATGAGAGAGTCAAATCCCAACTTCATACCCCTTTTGGACCAAAACAATCTTGATCAAAATATTTTAGATCTTAAAACCCTCTCTTTCAAAATGTTTTGAAAATAAAGTTCCTATGATGTTTCGACGCTCGCATTTCGTTAAATGTTACGCTTTTCGGTAAACCGAGCAAGGACAAGGTGGAGAGTGAATGAAAGAGAGATGAAATCTTTGAAAAATATTTAAAAACACTTTGTTTAGGGGTTTGAAGTTGAAGAAAAGAGGAAAGGAGAGGAGAAAACTACTTTGGAAGAAGTTCGGCATGAATCCGGGTAGAAGGGAGTCGAGCAGCCCTCGTTGAATCGGACTTATTCATCTGCATACTTGAATTTTAGCTATGAGGCCACCACCGTTGGAAAGCTTACTTTTGGGGCTTCATTTTGCACTCAAGCATCTCCTAGAGCCAAGTCTGCGTGGGGGAGATGTGGTTGGTTGAAGGTGGGCATCATCCCGGTTGGACCGAAACTGAGCATCCTTCACCAAAAAAAGCATAACTTTTTTCACAGTTTGAATTTTGATGCAAGGATAGTGCCATTGGAAAGCTTACTTCTGGAGTTTCAATTTTGACACAAGAATGACCTGAAAAGGAGTTCATATGAAGAAGTTATGCCCTTTTGAAGTTGGACCTGTAGAGCAGATTTTTCCTGCCGACTGGCCAGAATAGATGGCCGACCGACCAGTTAAAGTGGCCGGCCGACCAATTTTGCTGGCCGACGACCTTCCGGAGTATTCTACAGATTGAATGCATGCCAGCTGTGCCAGATGGAGTGCACAGACCCTGCTTCCCATGCACGTGTGTGGCTGTTTTGCACCTTTGACCCTCTTTTTGCACCTTTTGCTCAAAGCTTCTTGAGGAAGCTTTGATCCCTTGTCTTGGCTTCCTCAAGAAGCTTGCACCTTTGGGATAGCTTCTCTTAGAAGCTTGGTCTCTTTGACCCTTTTTGTATAGCTTCTTTGAGAAGCTTTACACTATTTCCATTGCCTATATAAGAGACCTCACCCCTCCTTTGTCTTGGTTCAGCAAAAAACCCGCCCTAATACATACATATCTGATATATATCACCCTCTCTCTCTATATCTCCCTCTCTCTCTACTTTTGTGTGTGTTTGAGGGCCTAAATGTGTGTTTTCTTCTTAGTTTTGCACTAAGTCACCTACTACTACACCATACTTTGACTTGGGAGGTCTTGAGGGTTTGTTCTTAGAGCTTTGGGTCGGTTTTGATCAGAAGAAGAGGGTTGAGATTGCTGTTCTTCAAGTGTTCTTCAAGGGTAACACTATTTACTTTATTTTCCCATTCTTGCACTAGTCTTTAACCTATCTTGCATGTTGTTTTGAGCTTAACTATAAACTGAAAAAAGTTTTGTATTTGCATGCTTAAGATGTTTGCTTAAGACTATTTTGGTGTTGGGGGTCATCTCCCCTCTTGTATGCTTGTTTTGGCCTTATTTTGTGCCATTCTTTGAGACCTTCGAGCAAGCTCTTGCTTGGCCTCCTAGCCACTGAAATCCAGTGGATTTTCAGTGGTAGGTTTGCTGTTTTGAGGGCCAAAATCAGAGGGGGTGACCCCCCTCTCCTTGTCTTGTTTGATGGTCTTTTTGGCCTTCCAAAGGGACCCCATTTTGCATGCTTTGAAATCACTTTCCAGGCCTCATTCTGAGGGTTTTGAGGTCTGCCTTGGCTCTGTCCAAGGCCCTTTTGGTCATTCTTTATGTCCTTTATGCATGTGAGAAGCAACCCTCCTCAAGGCCTTTCAAGAGGGCCTTTCATTGTATGCTTTATTGATCAATTTCAAGCCCTTTTCGGTGAGTTTTAGGGCTGTCATAATTAATTTCCAGAGTTGGTTTGGCCTTGTTACATGTCCATCATATATGTGTTTAATAATCCCTTGTATGGCCCTCTAAAGAAGCTCATCATTTTTGCATGCATTGGCTGCATTTCATTGATTATTTGGGCATAGTTTGACATGTTTTATTCACTGTTTTTGGCTGGTTTGATGACTTCTCATATGCTTTTTACACTTGTCATGTAAACCATGTTTGCTAGTCAAAGTTGCATACTATTTTGGTCCATCATGCTAGCATCTTTTGGCCATGCTTTAAACTAGAAATGTGCATGTTTTGGGACTGCCTTGGCTCTGTCTTTGTGCTCCATGGTCAAATAGTGCTTGCTTTGCATACTTGTGGTTCAATACACGTGCCTAACTTTGGGGTTTCGGGGCTTATTTCATGCATCTTGGTGGCCTCATTTTCATCACATGGCCACTGTTTTGGGCCTAGTTGAGGGCTGCCCAAATTAGTTTAAGTCCACTCTTTACATGTTTACATGTTGTCACATGTCTTACACTTTGCATGCTTTGATTGCATCATGTCTTGCATGTCCACTAGCTTGCATACTTGTTCATTGTTTGCTTGTTTACATTGCCATGTTGCATACTAGCTCACATGCCTAGGATGCATTGCATTGGCATGCGTGCTTTGCCTCTTGACTTGGGTATGATAGAGGTTGAGCTCATTGTTTATTTATGTGCATTTCATTCCACATTGAAAATGCACACTTGGTTTCTTGGGCCATCACGCATTGAAATGCGCGATTGGTGGTCCGAGAATCGAGTACCATACCCCTTTGAGTCATAAACATGATAAGGGATGTGGTGGTGCACACATTTGCTTGAAATGCATTGCCATACCTTGTTTTGCCCTCTGCTGCTGTCAAAATAGGATTCTGCAGGAAGCTTTGGCCGGCCATCTGCGATAGGCCAATCGCCATCCATCAGTGGCCGATGGCTTCACAAGTGGCCGGTGACCACTCACTTTTGGCCGGTGACCATCCCACATGGCCAGTGGTGTCCCCCAATGTCCAAAGAGTGCACCTTGGGACTTGTGCAATTTTCAAAGGAGCAGAGCAGGGTAACAGAGGCAACTTGTGCATGGCGACGGATTTCCGAGCAAACCCGAACACGCATGCATTGGACCCTCTTCCCGAGGCCTTTTTACTGCTTTCCTTAGCTTAATTGATTTGTTAATTAATCATGTGGTCTGTAATTATTTAATTAGCTTGTAGGTTAATTAATTTGTATTATTCTTTTGGTCCCTCCGAACGAGGGCTAATTTGTAATAAGTGTGGGTGAGTGTGTGTATGTCCTCCAACCCCCACTTCTTTCTCCCTTTTACTTACCTGCTTTCAATGGTTAGTGCTAGGGCATATTTATTTTAGCATACCTTATGCTATGCATGCGTGCATCCATACATTTGTCTTGCATACACCGGGCTCGGCACATCATGCTAACTGCACTTATATTTCAATTCCAAGTTGAGTACTTGTTAGTTACAGCATTTCACATACCATCTTTAGGATAGCTGAGCCTATTCTAGTTGCATCTTGTATGTGTTACATTAGCCATCTTAACATGAACTAGGATCATGCATATGATTACTAACTAGTTTCTGTTTTGGCTTGGAGTACTAGGTAAGCTTTTTTTTGCTTTAGCATACCGCACGCATGTAAGTGTTGCCATGATAGCATGATTACCATAAGGCTAGCTGCTTATGTGATATAACTACTTGAATGCCTGTGGGTGAAGGTTGGATTGTTTGAGTTGGAACAACTCATTGAAATCCGTATTTTAGCCTACTTGCGAGTAGCAAATTCCAAAGCGTTTTTCAAACAAACGGATATGCAATGCTTCGTTCCAAATTAGGTGATCTAGTCTATACTTTTGTGTTGTGCGCATCACATAGTAATTCTAGCTAATTAACTGGAATAAGAACACATAACATTTTCAAAATCGGATAACATGGTTAGTAGAGGCCGATCTTCAGATCGGGCGAGCGGGGGTGCTCATAGCTGACCTTCCCCAATCGTACCCAAGTTCTCGAGCCGAAGCAACTTTGGTGATGACGAACACGTGGCCTTTGGCACCGAGTCAAGATTTCCTAAATTCCCCCATTAAAAAAATATTTAGGTGGTGACTCTGTATCTGGCAAAGCAGTCCATGTTTGGCACTTCTTTCAAAAATCTGTTTTCTCAAAACGATTTGCCAGATTTGGACTCTTTGGTTCAGATTTAGAACCATGACAAATTTGAGTTCGAGCTATAGTAGACCCACAAATGAACGGAACGGGGAGTCATCCTCCCGGGGCGTTCAGGGATGTCTACAAGCTCCAAGAAGTACTGGCTACGAAGGAAGCCGAGATCCAGGTGACCGACAAGAAAGCTTTCTCAGAGGGACAAGCTGCAATCCATGACACGTACAAAGATCAAGTCAACTAAGCCTGTAATCGAGTCTTCTACCTCGGCTGGAATGCAGCTCTTAACAAATTATTTGTCTCTATGGACTCTGACCTCCGAGATATCAGCAAACTCCAAGTGCCTTTCCCTTTGACTTACAAAGAGTCAGACAGGGAGGCCGACGAGGAGGAAACCGACTTAGAGGATGCCGAAGAAGAGGAGGGGGTCACTGATGGGGCCAAGTCTTCAACATTGAATGATCAAAACCTGGACTTGACTCATGATGAGGAAGAAGACTTGGTTTCCAAGGCTACCTCTCCTAAACAAACAACTTCTGAGGCCAAGGTCAGTTTAGCTGAGAAAAGCTTAGACCAGACACTCTTGGAAATTGACGCCGAGATAGCGGCGAAGAAGGAAACCACTTTGCCAACCGAGGCCGACAAAGCGCCAACAGCTGAGGTTGAGCAATCTGAGACCAATGCCCACAATTCCAATGCTTAGGAATTTTGACTTTGAACTTTACTTTTGGATAGTTCGTAATTTTTTGTAACTTTTGGACAAATAATCCCTTTTGCCAGGCCGATGTGCCTTTTTGTTTCTAAACAAGTTTTTCCCAAATGTATGCTTGCCTTTTTTTTCCCTAAGTGTTGAACGCTTTGCTTCATATATGCTTTATTGCTTTCCTTCTATGCCTTTCATGCTTTCATACTTAGAATATTTTTTTGTATTTCTCCAAAGTACACCTTAACTTGTGTAATCACTTTGGGATAAAGTACCTTGGATATGAATATTGACTGTTTGTCTCGGTCAACAATTGAAAACACCTCATCTAACACTTAAAAAATATTTTGGATATATATTTTTTACAAGTGCTGTTTCTCTAAACTTATTCAGTCAAGTATTGCTTCTTTACTTCCACTTGTTATCTTCTATCAAGACCTCACCCTTCTAATCTTTCCAAGCTTGGCAATCTGGTTGGTTATCTCGGGTAATATGTACCTCGGATACTTCTTTCATAATTACCTCAGCTAACTCCAATTTGTAAATTTCTCTAAAATTTCAACAAGTGTTAAGCCTATTTCAACAAGTCCCAAGTTCTTAAGTTTATTCCTGCTCCTTGCCCTCTAATGTGAACCTTAAGTTCCACTTAAGTTCACATTATGCATTCATGATCTTTTGCCAAAGTCAGATTCAAACAAAGACTAGCCGAGGTCCAATCTTGGTTTATCTGTTAGTCGACTTTATTTCCACTCTGCCGACATGGCTAGCCTAGGTCAGTTCAACTCTATTATATGCAACTATAATTCAACTCTGCCATATAATAAATCTAAGTTATTTGTCATACTCCATTCAAAAATATTGCCAACTTAGTTCAACTCTATTATATGCAAGTATAATTCAACTCTGTCATATAATAAGTCTAAGTTATTTGTTATGTTTCATTTAGAAACATCGCCAACTTAGTTTAACTCTATTATATGTAAGTATAATTCAACTCTGTCATATAATAATTCTAAGTTATTCGTCATGTTTCATTTAAAAATATCACCAACTTAGTTCAACTCTATTATATGCAAGTGTAATTCAATTCTACCATATAATAATTCTAAGTGATTCGTCATGTTTCATTTAGAAACATCACCAACTTAGTTCAACTTTATTATATGCAAGTATAATTCAACTCTACCATATAATAAGTCTAAGTTATTCGTCATGTTTCATTTAGAAATATCGCCAACTTAGTTCAACTCTATTATAGGCAAGTATAATTCGACTCTACCTTATAATAAGTCTAAATTATTCGTCATGTTTCATTTAAAAACATCATCATAGGACTAGTCAGTCCTATTACACAAATTTAAAAATCTTAAAAATCAAACTAGCATGTTATTATTACTTCGGCTAATGAAATTATGGCATAAACTTCAAAAAATAAAAAACTAATGATAAAAAAATTTCAAGTTGCAAGTGTTCCAAGGTCTTGCCAACTCTTTGCCCTCAGTGTCTCCAAGCCGATATGCCCCATTGCTGGTAACCGAGATGATTCTATAAGGCCCTTCCCAGTTTGGCCTAAGTTTTCCCTCTTTGGGATTCTTCTTGTTGCTGATGACCTTTCTTAGGACGAGGTCTCCAGCTTTAAACTCTCTTAGGTTGACCTTTTTGTTGTAAGCTCTAACAAGTTGTTGCTGGTATGTCCCTAGCCAAATTGCTGCTCTCTCTCTTTTCTCCTCAAGCAAGTCCAGATCTCGGGCCAAGAATGTCTCATTAGTCCCATTCTCTATTCCCTAGGTTCTAATCCCTAGGATGCCAACTTCCAGTGGGATAACTGCTTCAATGCCATAAGCCATGGCAAATGGAGACTCCCCAGTTGATCTTTACAGCGTAGTCCGATATGCCCAGAGTACAGTGGGCAACTCTTCCACCCATTTTTTCTTTGCTGCTTCTAGCCTCTTTTTGATCCCATCCAAGATAGTCTTATTGGATGTTTCTACTTGACCATTGCTCTGAAGAAAGCTTGCAGTAGAGTAGTAGTTTTTGATTTTGTACTTTGCACATAAGTTTTTGATTAGCTTACTATCAAACTGTGTCCCATTGTCTGCTATTATTGCCCTTGGGATCCCAAACCTAGTGATGATGTTCTTCCATATGGAGTTTTTCACATCAATATCTTGAATCTTCGTAAGGGGTTAAGCTTTTACCCACTTTGTGAAGTAATCAGTTGCTACCAGCAGAAATTTCATTTGCCCAGTTGCTTGGGGCAGTTGTCCAACAAAATCCATACCCCACTAGGCAAATGGCCAGGGGCTGGATACTGGATTCAAATCTGCTGCTGGTTAATGTATCTAAAGTGCAAACCTCTGACACTTCTTGCACTTTCTGACGTAGGCTTCTGCATCCTTCTGCATGTAGGGCCATCAACACCCCTGAGTAATGGCCCTATGAGCAAGTGATCTACTCCCAGGATGGCTTCCACATACTCCTTCACGTATTTCATACAAGAAGTTTTAAACCTGGGAGGGATGTACACACCTTAAAAGGAGACCAATGAAGGATCTCCTGTAGAGGTGGCCATCTGCTGTTTGGCTGAACCCAGCTGACTTCAATCTAGTCTTATATGTCTCTTTTCAGTCGTCTGGCAATTTGCGATTCCTAAGGAACATCACTATTGCATCCATCCCAACTTGGACCCATCTCCACACACATTGTTTTGTACTTTGTGATCAGTGGTTCCACACTTGGGCCTGACAAATAATCAACCATTATTGTCCTTGCCTCTCCTAATTTCATTGCACTAGCCAGGTTAGCCAAGGCATCGGCATGACTGTTATCATCTAGCCTAACCTGTTATAGCTGGCAATCCTAGAACAATGCTAGCAGTCTAACAACTTCTTTGACATAGGCTATCATTCTTTCATCTCGGATGGCATACTTGCCTGTTGTCTGATTCGCAATAAGTTGGGAGTCACAGAAGACTACCACCTCATCGGCTTCCATTGCTGTTGCTAACTTCAACCCTATAATCAGTGCCTCATACTCTGCTTCATTGTTTGAGGCCTTAAACCTCAAATGAATAGACTGCTCTAACATCCGCCCATCTGGCGATACTAACACTACTCCTGCCCCTGCTCCTTGTTGGTTTGAACTTCCATCAACAAACAGGTGGAAGGAGTCACCGATGTAGATGTCGCAGGGCTTCGGTTTCTCTTCTTTTTTTTGTTTTGCTTGAGTGGGATTCTTTGGCCCCAACTGGGTTTCTTCTTACTCTCCTGGGCATCCTAAGCCGTGGCTCATCGGAGTCTGACATGTGATGGAACTAGTTATGAACTCGGCCAAAACCTGGTCCTTAATTGCTGTTTTGGGCCTAAACTCTAAGTCACATTGGCCCAACACTCGCCTCTACAGCTACCACAGCTTGTTAGATCTCCTTGCGGCAATAGGGACTTCAAAGGATGCTCAGTCAGTACCACAATCTTGTGGGCTTGGAAGTAGAGATTCAGTTTTTTCGAAGCCATCACCAAGGCTAGTGTCAACTTTTCCAGGGGTAAGTACCTGGTCTCTGCACTTGTTAGGGTTTTACTCACATAGTATACTGCCATGGGTTCTCCCTTCTCTTCTCTGATTATCACTACACTCACTGCGTGCTCTGAAACTGCCAAGTATAGAAACAATTCTTCTCCAAGAATTGGATTTGACAGAACCGGAGCTATGGTCAGGTACTTTTTTAAGTCGGCCAAAACGACTTCGCACTCCTCTGTCTACAAAAAATCTGTAGCTTTCTTTAACAAACTAAAAAGTGGTTTGCACTTATCAGAACTTTGGCTGATAAACTTATTCAGGGTTGCGGCCCTTCCAGTCAACATCTGTACTTGTTTTACAGATGTCGGACTTTTCAAGTCAAAGATGGCCTTAATTTGATCTGGACTAGCTTCAATGCCCCTTCTACTGATTAAGTATCCCAGAAACTTTCCAAACCTGACTCCAAATGCACATTTCGAAGCATTAAGTCAGAGCTGATACATTCTCAGGATATCAAAGACCACCTTCAAGTCGGCTAGATGATTCCCAGGTTCTTTGGTCTTCACGACCACGTCATCAATGTACACTTCTACTGTCTTGCTAATCGGATGTCTAAACATTTTGGTTACTAACCTCTGGTAGGTTGCTCCAGCATTTTTCAACTCGAAAGGCATTGTTCTGTAGCAGTATAGCCCTTTTAGGGTGATAAATGCAGTTCTCTCGTCATTAGGGGATACATTACTATCTGGTGATATCCCCTGTAAACATTCAGGAAGCTTATCCTTCCATGTCCTGAAGTGGCATCTTCTAGCTGATCAATCTTATGAAGTGGAAAATTGTCCTTGGGACAAGCCTTATTCAGGCTAGTGAAATCAACACAAACCTTCCACTTGCCGTTCTTCTTTTTCACTACCATAGTGTTGGACAGCCAAGTAGGGTAGTTCACCTCGCGAATGGCTTTGGCTTACAGCAGTTTGTCCACTTTCTCCTCAACTGCCTCAACATGCATCAATGTCGGTCTCCTCGCTCACTGGATGACAGGTTTAGCTGACCTGTCTACATTCAGCATATGGCATGTGACCTCGGGGTCAATGCCTAGCAGTTCGTATGGTGTCCAAGCAAATACTTCTATGTTGGCCCGTAAGAAAGTTTCCAACTCCTTCTCTTCATCCTCGGCCAAGCCTGAGCCGAGAAGAAAAAAACGCTCTTCATCCATTTCTTGGACCAGGATTTTCTTCAAGACTTCCTCACTCTTCTTGGCTGGTTCTTTGCTGACATCATCTATAACTTCCATGTCCTTGTTTTCAATTTCTGCTGTTTCTGTCTCTCGCACATTGTAGATAGATTTCATTGTTTCTATGGAGCAATTTTTTGTCTGCACTTGATCTTTTCTAACCTCTTCAATTCCATGCTCCATTGGAAACCACAACAACTGGTACAGTGTTAAGAGAACAACCATCATTGTGTGCAGCCATGGCCTTGCCAAGATAATATTATAAGGAGAGGGGGTGTCAATTATTGTAAACTTTGTGCTTACTTTCCTAGTGCCCGCCTGCACCTCTAGATTTATTGCTTCTAGTGGCCATGTTAGCATTCCATTGAACCCGATTATAGACCCGACTTTCTTCGCGCGCCCCCCTTTTCGGAGAGGCGCGAATTGGTCTTACTACAGTTCGGACTCCTGTCACGGTTCTGAATCTAATCTCACAAAGTGAAAAGTGAGACCAATAAACACCAAAGAGTCCAAATCTAGCAATCGGTTTTGGAAAATCGATTTTGAATGAAAAAGTGCCAAACATGGACTGCTTTGCCAAATTACAGAGTTGCCACCTAAATATTTTATTTTGGGAAATTTAGGAAACCCTGACTCGCGCCAAAGGCCATGTGTCCGTCATCACCAAAGATGCCTCGACTCGGGAACTTGGGTATGAGAGGGGAAGGTCCTGAAATGAGCACCCCCATTCGCCCGATCAAAGGATCGACCTCTACTAAACATGATATGTTATTTTTATAAACACATGTGTTCTTATTCTGATTTATTAATCTGACTTTACTATGTGGCACACATATACAAGTATAAACTCAATCACGAGAATTGGAACAAAACAATTCATGTTTGTTTTTTAAAATGGTTTGAAAATGCCACTCACAAGTGGGCTAAAGCGCGGATTTACCACTCTCAAAGTGGGCTTTAAAACATGATTTTGCTACTTCTCAAAATGGGCTTAAAACTCACATTTGTTGAACCGTTCTAATTCAAGCAACAAAGCCTTTATCCACAGGCATTCATGCAGTTAATCACTTAAGCAAATAGCCTCATGGCAAGCATGCTATCATGGCAACACTCACACTCATACAAGTATGCTAAAGCGTAAAAACTTACAGTGTACTCCGAGCCAAAATAAAAGCTAGTTCGAAATCGTGCATAATCCTAGCTATGTTAAGATGCCTAATGTAACACATGCAATAATGTAGTTAAATAGGCTTGGCTATCTAAGATGGCATATGAATGCGATAATTTGATACATGTATTCAAGTAGGTATTGAAATACGATGCAGTTTGAATGATGCCCCGAGCCTAGGTGCATGCAAGACAAGTGAATGATGCAACATGCGAGCATAAGGTATGCTAATCGAAATATGCCCTAAACTAACCATCAAAAGCGGTTAAATAAAAGGGAGAAAGACGTGGGATTGGAAGACATGCGCACACACACACACGCTTATTACAACATTGTGCCATCTCGAAGAAGGGTCTGAATGATTAAGCTAAGCTACACTAAGCTAAGCTAATTATTACAAATCAACTAATTAACTATTCTAAGCTAATTAATTATTACACATTGAAAAGTGGATAACTAGCTACGCTAAGCTAATTAAGATATTACAAAACAAATTGAATGATTAATTACACAAACTAATCATGAGCAGTGAAATGGCCTCGCGGGCGAAAGAGAAATGCATGCTCGGTTGGCGTCATCCTGAAAATCCATCGCCTTACTGTCAGTTGTCTCTGTTTGTACTCGCCTCTGTTTTCTAAACATTGTACCAACTTCAGACTGCCTTTGCCTCAAAATAGGAATATTTTTGCACCAAAATGGACTGGTGGCCGGTCAGCCACCAAAAGTGGTTGCCGGCCACTTCAATGAGCGATCGGCTAGTAGTGCAAGTGGTGACTCTCGCCATCGGCTTTGTCGGCTACCTCTTTTCCCAAAATGTTGGTTTTGCTGCAACAGAGAACAACAGAGCCAAGGAAATGTGTGTATTGCCTCTCTCATCATCATGTCTCAAGCTCAAAAGAGTGTGGCACTTGGCTCTTGAGCCACCAACCAAGCATCTCAGTGCATGATGACCTAAAAACCAAGCTTGTACAAGCTTAGTGAATGCACAAACAATACATAAAGAGCCTCCACCCCATCATGCATGATCAAGGGTGTTGACGACCAAGAAATGTGACACGTTTCATCACTTCAAGTATGAAACGTCCCATATTTCTTGTGTTTGGATTAATGTCCGATCCAAACACATGCAATGCAACACAAATCCGTATCTTGCACATGTTTTGCTTGGTCCATTTCTTATTTACAGATTTTAGCTTACCAATTAGTCCTTTAACTGGTTAAGTCCAATGCGAAAAGTCCTCTAATTAGAGAGATGGTCTAAGCCACAAGTGTTTTGAGCATGAAAGAGGTCTCATGCTGTTGGTTAGTAGAAACCCCCAAGAAAGGGTTAAAACCATTGAGCATGAGAACCTCAAATTCACATTCAAGCCAACAAGAGGCTCCAGAGCACTTTCAAAAGTGAATTAAAAAGTGAAGAATGGAGGGAGGTGGCAGACTTTTAAATGCTGAAATGGCATGCTAAAGACCCTAAACCATGCAATCAACATATGCACAACATGTTAAAGGCCAAAGATATCAAAGCTAGTGAAGTGTATTACACTAAAAGCATGTAATATCAAGCTCAAACAACCAAACCAGCTATGGATAGACCTAAAACATGCCAAATTAGTGGCCTAAACATGTTGAAATTAAGGCACAAGAGAGTAGAAGATCATGCGCACATGTTGGCTCGCAAGCAAGGCATAAGGCACAACTCTCAAAAGCAATTAAAGAGCGATAAAGGTGAGAGTGTGACAGAGGTATATGCTCTAAAATTACATACTAAATGATGCCATACCATGTAAACATCACAAATAAGGCATGCTAGAGGGCCTAAAACACAAAGCTAGTAAATGCCAACTACACTACAACTATACAAAGCAAAGCATATATGACTAAGACTACCCAAAATAGAGCTAAAGCATAGAAAATCAGTAGCAAAAATGTGCTGGAGTTAAGCTAACACAAGCTAGAATGATAAACTAACTCATTAGGGATTCAAGGCTAGTAAGCATGATTGCACTACAAGTACAAAAAGCAAGCAAGAATTAACCCAACCAGCCAAAAAACAGAGTTAAAGTAGGTCAAAATAAAGCCTAAAACATGCTTGAACTAAGCTTCAAAAAGGTAGAAATAGAAGCTCACTTATTAGGCCATCAGCATATGCAAACAAAACACAAGGAGAGGGGGCCACCCCCTCCTATTTGGGACCTCAAAACCAACTTTCTACCACTGAAATTTCCCTGGAATTCAGTAGTTAAAAGGCCAAAAAAAGATTGTTTTAAAAGCTTTAAAGGATGGCACAAAGCTTAGTAAACAAGCTACAAAAGAGGGTGGACCACCCCTAACTCCAAAAAGGCCTAAAACCAACATTTTTAAACCTTAAAAATAGAGGTTTCTTTAGTTGAAAAGTAGGCCAAAAGCAGCATGCAAAGGTGGCCAAATAAGCAACTAAATAAAGCTTTAAAGAGAATAAAGCCTTACCTTTGAAGCACAGCAGCAAAGAAGCAACTTCTGAGCCAAAACCAACCTTCAACAACCTAAATAAGACCTTCAAGCACCTCAGCAACAAGTTAGTCTAATTTGGTTAAGGGGTTGTATGCAAAAATGTGAAGAAAGCTCACTTTCAAGCACTAAATAGAAAGAGAGAGAGAGAATTCTAGAGAGAAAGAGTGAAAATTTTGCTTCCAAAATTTCTGAACCCCTCAAAAGGGGAAGGGACCTCCCCTTATATAGAAATACAAGCCTAAGGCTTGTTTCCATCCCTCCATACACGTGTCTGGAGGATGGCTTCAGTGACCAACAACTGGCACACAAAATATCTGAAAAGGGAGAAAAACGGCCGTTGGCCACTCTAGGTGGCTGACTGGCCACCTCCCCTAGCCGACCGGCCACCCAAGGTGGCCGACAAGGCCTTCCCTTCCTCCAGGCAAGAGGCACCAAGGTTTGGCCCAAAAACAAGGTGAAAACACAGAGAGTTTAGAGGCTCAAAGACAAGGCGCTCGGCCGAGACCTTCAGGCACTCAAAACAAGCACAAACATGCACAATCATCGGGTGCACAAACGATGACGTCTGAGTCTTAAGGTCGTTAAAAAATGGGGTGTCTACACCGACCATTAGGCTGTTAGACTGATTTAAATCATTGTGATGAAGGCCAAGCTCCTTGTAACACCTGACATATATGATGTCACAAGAGCAGCCTTGGTCGATCAGAATACACCTTACCTAGTATTCTACAATCCTGAAGGTCACCACTAGAGCATCGTTGTGGGGATGCTGCACTATGTCTAGGTATAAACACCCTATTTTTGATGGCCCTTAAAGACTTGGATGTTCTTGCGGGTACATCTGATGATGAGTTTGTTTGCCTGCCGAGCGCTCAAAGTCCGCGGCAGAATGCCACAAGTTTGAGCATTTCAAACCCTGCATCCATTTTGTCTCATCTTTGGACCATGCCTAGTTCTTTTTAGCCTAAAGTTTCTGATGGCCTGCCGGCCATGCTTGGAGGCTGCCAGCCACCGCTTCTCCTTTGCCAGCCATTGATGTGCCTTGCCAGCCATCAATGAAGCCTTGTCGGCCACCATTGTTTGCTATAGATATTTTGTGCCAGTTGTTTGCAGAGATTCATGCATCTTCCTACACGTGTGTGGCTGGATGTTTGTGAGGGAAATTTGTGTTTTCTATATATAGGACTCCCTCTCTCTCATGTCTAGGGGTTAGAAAAATTTGAGACATAAAATTTCTCTCTCTCTCTCTCTCTCTCTCTCTTACAATTTTGTGCCTAAGTGCATGTTTTCTCTACACTTTTACATACACCATCTTAACCAAAGTTGCTAGTCTTTGAGCTGAGGTAACTTAAGACCTTCTTTGAGCTCTAGAAGGTGGTTTTGGCTTGGATTGTTGGCCAATTTGTGCTTTGTTTCAAAGATATAACACTTGCCTTGTTTTGTACACTTGTTTTGCCATCCTTTTCAACTGTTTTGGGGCTGGTTTTGAACTGTAAAAAGCTCTATTTTTGTGGCTTAAAAATTGCGGTTTGAAACCTTTTTAGTTAAGGGGTGGTTCATCTTTCTTGTTTCTTTGTATGTAAAGCTTCCGTGCCTTTATTAATCACTTTAAAACCAACTTTTTTGGGTCATTTAAACATTGAATTTTAGAGGTTTTTCAGTGGTAAAAAAACTCATTTTGAAGTCCAAAATTGAAGGGGTTAGCCTTCCCTCCTTGTGTCTTGTTTGCATGCCTAGTTAGCCTCATGTATTAGCTTAATGTTTTTGCTTTTTGTGGCTCAAGTCCAGTATGTTTTAGGCTCTGTTTTGACCTATTTTAGCTCTGTTTTGGGTTGGTGAGGTCTTTTGAGTCTTGTTTTGCATAGTTATAGTGTAAATCCTTGCACTAGCTTGTTGTTTTAAGGCTTTAAACATCATTGTTTTGAGTTGATTGCATGTTTTAGCGCTTTTTTCTACTTCATTTCATCACTTATAATCTCTGCAATCTCCCTCATTTCTTCCCTTTTTGGTTTTGCTTTGAAAGTGGTTTCAAACCACTTGTTTGCCTAAGTGTGAAATGGAGGTGCTACACCTAATGGTTTAATCCCTTAGGGGTTTCATTACCAACAATGTAATGCCTCTTTCATGCCCAAAACAATTTGTGGTTTGAACCCTCCTTCCATTAGAGGACACTCACCAATGGACTTAATGGATTAATGGATGACTTGGTAATTAAAATGAGTAAACAAAATTGACAAATAAAATAGGCAAGATAAGCATTCTTTGTGTTGCATTGCATGTGTTCAAATCGGATGTTAATTTTAACACAAGGCAAATGGGACATTTCATACTCAATAATGATGAAATGTGCCATTTTTCTAGGTCTACATTGCCCTTGACCATGCATAATGGGGTGATGGCCATTTAGGTATAGTTTTTTGCATTTATTGAACTTGCACAATTGGTTTCATAAGCCATCATGTAATGAAATTGCTTGATTGGTGGTTTTGTGAACAAAATCTTGTCCATCCTTTGATTTCCTCATGAAAAGGAGAGACAAGGTATACAGACAACCCTTGGAAAAATCCCCTTTTTGCTCTGTTTGTGCTCTGTTGCGGCATGATGATCCAATGCATCAGTGGCCGATAGTGTAGCATCCATGGCCGACAGTGCCTCATTTCTGGCCGGTAGTACACCGTTTTGCCTGGCAGAGGGTCGGCAGGCCACTGATGTAAATCTCAGTAAAGATTTGGTAAGGTGGAGCAGAAAGGTTGTGAAGTATGCTCAAACCTGCAAATAGAGACTTTTGAGAGCAAAACAAAGGTCTTTTCGAGGCGAAAACCGAGCATGTGCATCTTCCACTTCCCGAGGCAGAGCAGTGACAGCATAGTTTAATATCTTAAATGCTTCATTTGTGTGCATTTGTGTTGTAATTAATTAGTTTGCTAATTAGTTAAAATGTTGTAATAATTAGTAATTAGCTTAGCTAGTTATTCATTTAATTTGTAATAATTAGTCTAATTAGCTTAGCTCTTATTCATTCGAACCCTCCTTCGCGAGGGCGTAATGTTGTAATAAGTGTGCGTGCATGTATGTATTTCTTCCAACCCCACGTCTTTCTCCTTTTTATTTAATTGCTTTCGATGGTTAGATTAGGGACATATTTCAATTAGCATATTGCATGCTTGCATCCATTCATTTGTATTGCATGCACCGAGGCTCGACGCATCATTCAAACTGCATTGTCATGTCAAATACTTCTTTGAATACGTGTTTAATCTCATGTTGTTCAAATTGCTCCATATGTTATATTAGTAGCCGAGCCTATAAATTGCATATTGCATGTGTTACATTAGACATCTTGTATAGTTAGGATCATGCATCTTTCTAACTAATTTCTTTTTTGGCTTGGAGTACTAGGTGAGTTTTTACACTTTAGCATACTTGCATAAGTGTGAATGTTGCCATGATTAGCATGCTTGCCACGAGGTTATGTGCTTAAATGCTAAAACTGCATGAATGCTTGTGGATGAAAGCTTGTTGTTTGAATTGGAACGATTCAACAAATGTGCATTTTAAGCCCATTTTGTTGAGTGGCAAATCATGTTTTAAACCCATTATGTTTGATGGCAAATCCACGATCTTTAAGCCCACTTGAGGTGGCAAATTCAAACCATTTTCACAAACAAACATGAGTTGAATTGTTCCAAATTGAGCAAACTAGTCTATACTTGATTGTACGCATCACATAGTAAAGCTAGTTTAATAACCGAAACAAGAACACATAATGTTTATAAAAAATCATATCATGATTAATAGAGGCCGATCTTTGATCAGACAGCGAAGTGCTCAATTCATGACCTTGCCCTCTCGTACCTAAGCTCCCGAGCCAAGGCAACTTTGGTGATGACGAACGCGTGGCCTTTGGCACGAGTCAAGGTTTCCTAAATTTCCCCAAAATAAAAAATATTTAGGTGGTGACTTTGTATCTGGCAAAGCAATTCAATTTTGGCATAATTTGATTTAAAATAAATTTTTCAAAAAGATTTTCCAGATTTGGACTCTTTGGTATTTATTAGTTTCACATTGCACTGGTGAGACTAGATTCAAAACCGCGGGAGTCCAAATTGTGAGGCCTTCATTTCAAACCTTCTGAAAATGGGGGCGAAAAAAGGCGAGTCCACAGTTTCTGGCGACTCTACTGGAGATTTAGAGAACTTGACTCAAACTCATGATATGTTGTTTTATCTACAATTATGTGTTTATTTGCATTTGCATTTGCATTGGTGTGCCTAAGTCACAGTGTTTGCCATCTGCTATTCCGAAGCGGTTTGCCAGAGGCTTGCTTGGAAAAGCTTGCTAAAAGGCTGACCGATTGCGGGCTCTACCACAATAGGAACACAACCCTTGGATCTGGACTACCGCTGTGCCATTTGATCCTCCTTTCACTTCTCGGTGTTAGGTGTGAGAGGTATATTAGGTAGTCTTGCTGAGGTACCCTTTTTGACCAATTGACCTAGTTGCATATCGGAAACCATAGAGACTGTTCCAAACTAGGACGAGTTGCTTACCCGAATGCAGTAATTGTATGAAACCGTTTGTTTTGCGTAGTGAATCCCTAGCTCCTGACGAAATTAGGACAACCTTACCCCATCATAAGGGTGTTTTGGCTCTTACTTGCTTGACATGTGCTTTTACAGTGAAACTCTGCAGGAATGTATGTATCAGTTGCAAGTGTGAGTATCAGTTTTGAGGCAGAAATCAGTGTTGAGTACAGTTTTCCAGCTTATGATTACAATTGCATGTTGTTTGTTATGCGGTAGGTGCTATGCGACTTCTAATTTTTGTTTCTTTTTGCTTTATTTTCTTTTTTCAAATGTAGTTTTTCACCATTGCTTCAAACGATTCTATTACCTCCCAAGCACTCTGGACCCAAGTGAAAAGGATTTGCAGATCTGGGGATCTAGTCAAGGGATAGCCAGTGTTTGTTTCACTTCCTCCAGTTACCAGACGAAGGAGGATCAGGCAGAATTCACCAATCCAACAGTCACCTTTTGCTTCACCTGTGCCGAGTCAGCCTCAGTCTTCTACTTCTACTTCTACTCTAGATAGAGAGTATTCGCTAGTTCCTGTAGCTCAAAGTCCCCTACTCAGCATGGAAGATATGCTTCGTCAGCTCCAGCAAACCATTGAGACTATGCAGCTAGATGCTGCTCACCAAGCTAAAACCACAACCCGCCAAGCAGAAGTGATAGAAAGGCTTCAGCAGCGGTAGCCACAATCGGCAGTAGCCTCAGCATCCCATGCATCCCTAGCAGGAATTTCGACACCCGGGGTCACAGTCAATGTCTAAGAGAATATGGGCATTCCGGTAGATCCGATCCCACCTCAGACCTCCAAGGCACTAGTTTACCAAATTGAGGCGCCGTTTGAATTCAAGGTTGACCCCACTGCATTGAAGGTCAACAAGCTAGAAAAGCTCTTCAAACAAGCTCAGGGCGTGAATTCAATCCCTGATATTGAGGATGGATACACAGATTCCGCAGTAACTCTGTCGGACAGATTTAAGATGCCGCATATAGACCGGTTTGATGGCTCTGGGGATCCCATGGTCAAACTCCGGTTATTTTCAGATATCCTACGATCAATGGGTCTCACCAGACTACAGAAGTTGTCGCTTTTTGGCCGGACCCTATCAGGTATAACGGCCATCTAGTATGCCAAGCTTGAAGACTCTATGAAGAGAAAGTAGGAGGAAATGGCCAAGGCCTTCATAGCATAGTACTCATACAATACCCAGATCAAGGTCACTACTCGTGATCTCGAAGCGACCCGTCAAGAGCCGAAGGAGGGTTTCTCGAATTTTGTGACCCGATAGAGGGCTAAGGCCTTTATGATGACTATCCGGCCGTCTGAAAAGGACCAAATTAGAATGGTGGTCCATAACTTGCAAGAGAGATTATTACAGAAAATGATAGTCTTGCCTTTGTTTACATTTGCTGAGTTCCATGAAATAGGGGTGCAAATTAAGGATGCAATGCAGCAAGGGTTGATAGACCATGAGAAAGAACAGCCCAGAAGATCCTTTACACGTAGCTCCAATGCAGCCACGACTGGTGGCACCTCTGCACGGCCTTTGGATGTGAGCATAGTCACCACTACACCCAAGACTGCTAATCCCTTTGCTGGTACATCCAACACAACTTCACAAACCTCAAGCCATCAGGCCCGAGGCTAGAGGGTCTTCACCCCGCTTTACATGTCCTTATCCCAAGCCCTAGGGGTCCTAATCAAAAAGGGACATCTTAAGCCGTTAGAACAACGCCCACCACCCTATCCTCTCCCTTCGAAACACAACCCGGCCAAATACTATGCTTTTCACCAACAACATGGTTATGATACTGATCAGTGCTTCAAATTGCGTCATGAGATTCAAGAACTCATTGATAATAAGGTGATAGTACCTCTTAAAAAATCCATCGTCACTACAAATCCTCTCCCACCACATAACCAAGCCCCTCAAACCCGACAAATAAACCTCATCCACACACTGGCCATCCCTTATGACCCCAATATATACATCACCCTTTCCCACCTACCTAAGCCAGCGTTGTTCATCCCTGAGAGCACAGACTTGTGCATGATGAGTGCGTCCTCACTCCAACCCAAACCTGTGGTGGTGATAATGGAAGATGAAGAGAGGTCAGTCTTGGTGGAGAATATCAGTCCATTGCCCGAGGGCTTTGAGAACTTATCTGAAGGGACATACGGCCCGAGCTGTTATGTTGTGCCAATCAATCAAGCTAAGCCGGAAGTAGTGTTATCGACTGGGATGGAGGTTAGTGTAGTCCGAGAAGATGGACCAAGTTAGGGATTAGATGATCTAGTCGACCTGGAGAAAGATATAGACAATTTGTAGTTCTTTGATAAGCAAGATCAAGGAGGCATACTTATTAATTAGTTTGATCTGAACGGGTCAACAGACAATTCTGGATGGCTAAGTGATGAACCCGATATAGATGAAGGAATTGAATCGAAGCTTGGAGAACAGAAAGCGAGAATCGCTGCAATAGCCGGAACGGCTGATAGGAAGGGAAAACTACTGAAAAGCACTGGCGGAGAACAATTGGCTCAAGAACTGGGCATTGTTAGCACTGTACATATAGAACAAGAAGCCACGCTAGAGCGGTTTTGGTAAGAAATGAGTGGAAGTGATCAGAAAGCTAGAATAGCTCAACACCCCGTAGGGAATGTTTTTGCTGAGGAAACACTCAAACCGAACCTGGACAATTGCTTGTCGGTTGCCGGAAGTATGTGGTGGGAAGATGATGATCTACGTCTTGTCCACACTGATGAGGATTGGGGTGAAGGCATTTCTAACAATACCTGGTATATGGAGGAAGTCGACTAGATGACAAGAAGTGGCCGATATTTCAAACCACCGCATCTAGACCAACCCAAGGCATCTAGGAATGACCAAGAGGTAGAGAAACAGAAAGAAAAACTGTTAGAGGAAGAGACTGTGCTGAAACAATTGAAGAAGATTCAAGCTGACATATCTATCTAGGGGTTGCTTATGGCTTCGCGAGTGCACAGACAGGCTGTACTGTCGGCAATGGATAAAGCCAAGTTGTCCATTAAGAATACCCCAAAACAACTGGTGGGATTAGTCTTCCCAAGAGACACTGCGCCGACTTTGACCTTTTCAGACAAGGAATTATTGCCAGAAGGTTCTGCACACAACAAGCCTCTATACATATCCGTAGAGTGTCGAGAAAAGTGGATACCAGTGGTATTGGTCGACACCGGGTCAGTAATCAACGTCTGTCCATGCGGCACGGCTTATGTTATTGGTGGCCCGACCGATTTTGTGCCTCTGACCAATTGATCCGGCGTATGACAATCTGACGAGAGGTGATGGGAACAGTACAAATCATAGTGTAGCCGCTCAATAGGATATTGAATTTCACATCCTAGATGTTCCAGCCACTTTCAACTTACTACTTGGGCGACCCTGGCTACACCAAGTAAGAGTTGTTTTTTCCACTCTTCACTAAATACTGAAGTACCCTCATGGAAAAAGGGTGGCCATAGTCTTCAAGAATTCATCTATACATCCCCCACCAGAGATCACTATGCCTGTACTGGAGATTATGCATGGCAAAGAAGATGTTTTCATTTCAGGGTTTACCTTGGCTGAGGCCCGAGTAGTGCAGAGTATCCTAGCTGTCGATGAGGGCTTCTATGTCAATGCCCAATCTGTGTACTTCATGAACAAGAGACAATACATACTCGAAATGGGATTAGGCAGAAGTGGCCGAAAAGGCGTCGCTACATCGGCCCATGTGCCACATAACCCTTATGCCATTGGTTTTGGCTATACGCCCACCAAAGATGACTGGGTGAGAAAAAAGAAAGAAATGGCCAAAAGGGCTAGAGCTAAGCAGGCTAGGAAGCACTACAAGCTTGTGCACTAACCAATCCAGGGAACCCTGAATGGCTATTTTGTTCGGGAGGGGGAAGACTTCCCATTCTGTGGTTTTCCTGAACCCTGTTTCAACTCTGAGAAGCAGCGGGTTCCCGGCTTTGAGATTTTCTTCGACTTGCAGTTGCAAGAGAGTGACACAGAGGAACAGATTGAACTAATTGCTGAAGCTACTAAAGGCATAGAAAGTGATTTTGACGGCAGTGAACTCGAAGTAGGAGCAGCATTGGCATGTCTCCTTTTGGATCCTCAGATCAACCCGGAGAGCTTGGGGGATGACCTAACCGTCTCCATGATCGGAGACCAACCAGGTGCGAACCCTTCTAGTGGTATCTTGGATGCATTTGACGCACTGTCCCTCATTTGGCAGCTAGAGGAGGGCTTCCTGTCCAGTAGTTCTGAGTCAGGTAGTGGTAGGAATCGATTCCTGAGTTTGTGGAGTCGAAATCAGATTCTAGTTCCTTTGAGTCGGAGTTCGATATTCTTGGGGTTAATAACCCAGATGCCAGGGTTTTGTCCAGGTCATCTTTTTCCTTTTCTTTTGAGTCAGTTTTAACCAAGGAACTAGATGAGCTGGACTTTGTGAATGAGAATGCCATTGCAGGTTTTGAGTACTTCTCTGTGCTACTTGTATATTGCATTGATCATGACTTTCAAAATTTTAGTAAAAACGACGAGGAAGGCATTTCTCTGGTTTTGAAACATTTGATTGATCGAGAGGATGAGAGGTTTGTAAAACCCCTTATTGATGAAATCATTCCAATTAATGTGGATACTGAGAAGGATCCGCATCTGGTCCAAATCGGGTCTACGTTGTCTTCGGAGGAACGCGAGTGCTTAGTCGCTTTATTAAAAGATTTCAAAGATGTTTTCGCATGGTCTTACGAAGACATGCCTGAAATCGATCTTGAGATTGTACAGCATCGGATCCCTCTTGACCCCGAGGCCCGACCCATCAAATAGAAGCTATGGAGAATATGCCCGGATTGGGCTTTGAAGATTAAGGAGGAGGTCACCAAGCAGATAGACGTAGGTTTTTTTCTAGTATCTGAGTAACCAACTTGGTTGGCCAACATTGTTCTGGTGCCGAAGAAAGATGGCAGAATTCAGGTATGTATGGATTTCAGAGATCTGAACAGGGCCAGTCCGAAGGACGACTTTCCTCTACCACACATTGACGAATTGGTGGACTTCACCACAAGCCATGCGTTGCTCTCCTTCATGGATGGATTTTCCGGGTATAACCAGATTTTGATGGCACCCGAAGACAGAGAGAAAACCACTTTCACCACGCCATGGGAAACCTACTACAACAGGGTGATGCCGTTTGAATTGAAGAATACTAGGGCTACCTATCAACGGGCTGCAACCATAATTCTGCATGATATGATTCATAAAGAGGTCGAGGTATATGTGGACGACATGATTGTCAAGTCCAAGGACAGAAAGGGCCACTATACTGCCTTGAAGAAATTCTTCAAACGGATCAGAGAATATTAATTGAGGTTGAATCCATAGAAGTGCACTTTTAGCATAACAATAGGGAAAATGCTTTGTTTCTTAATCACACAGAGGGGCATCGAGGTAGATCTTTCCAAAATCAAGGCCATCTTAGAAATGCCACCATCAAGGATTGAAAAGGAGGTGCGAGGCTTTTTGGGTAAAGTGTAATTCATAAAATGATTTATTTCAAAATTAACCTTGACTTGTGAACCACTATTTGGTCTCCTGAAAAAAGGAAAGAAATTCCAATGGGATGACCGACGTCAATTCACTTTCGAGCAGATCAAGCAGTACCTTCAAAACCCACCCGTGTTGTTACCGCCAGAGCTGAGGAAGCCATTGATTCTGTATCTGTCAATATCGGACACAACGATGGGATGCATGCTTGCTCAGGAATCTAAGGATAGGATAGAGAAAGCCATCTATTACCTAAGTAAGAAGATGGTAGATTATGAGACCCATTACACTCTGCTAGAGAAGGCTTGCTTAGCCTTGGTATGAGCTACCAGGAAGTTGAGGCACTACCTGTTAGCTCACTCCATAATTCTGGTTTTGACATGAGATCTCATCAAATATTTCTTCGAGAAACTAGCACTTACAGGTAGCCTAGCCCGTTGGTTGCTTCTTCTCTCCGAATTTGATTTGAAGTATGTTACTCGCAAGTCTGTTAAGGGGAGAGCGGTAGTAAAGTTCATGGTAGATCACCCAGTGGAAAGGGATGAAGCGGTAGAATATCTGTTCCCAGATGAGGCTATTTTGCAAATCGAGGAAGATATTTGGACAATGTACTTTGACGGAGCATCCAACCAGTACGGTTATGGGATAGGGGTGTTGTTGATAGCACCCGATAATTCCCATATACCTTTAGCCTTCAAACTCCGATTCAAGGTATCTAACAACGAAACAAAATATGAGGCATGTATCGTTGGTTTGGAAGCCGCCTTGGAACTAGCGGCAACAAGGTTGGATGTCATCGGGGACTCGAACCTGGTTGTGTCTTAAGCAAAAAGAGATTGAAAGGTCAAAGAAGAAAAGATGAAGATCTATCACCAGACCTTGGACGTTCTGATTTCTAGGTTTGAGAAGTTAATCTTCACGCATCAACTAAAAGAGAATAATAGGTTCGCTGACGCCTTATCAACTCTATCTTCTATGATAAACATCCCATTTAGAGTTCGGATGCGTTTGATCCTTATTGAACAGAGATATATGCCAACCTATGAGTTGATCGCCGCAATAGATGAAATGCAAGATCAAAACCCTTGGTTTTATGATATCTGGAACTTCTTGGAAAAGGAGGTTTATCCACTAGGAGCAAATGCCAAAGATAAAAGGGCAATACGGCGGATGGCCGATCAATTTATCATCTACGGGGGTAAGTTGTATAAGAGGTGTCATCTGGGAATGCACAAACTGTGTGTTGACGTAGAAGAGTCAAAGCGCTTAATGGAGGTCATCCATAGGGGAGAGTGTGGAGTACACATGAGCGAAGTAATGTTAGCCCAAAAGATTCTCAGGCAAGGTTACTACTGGTCTACCATGGAGGAGGATTGTATTGGTTTTGTTCGGCAATGCCACAAATGCCAAATCCATGCCAATCGCATGACTATCCCGCCATCGAAGCTGTATAATATGACTTCCCCATGGCCTTTCTCAGTCTGGGAAATTGACATCATTGGGGCAGTTACACTGAAAGGGTCAAATGGGCACAAATACGTTCTAGTGGCAATTGATTATTTCATGAAGTAGGGGGAAACTTAGTCTTATGCAGTGTTGAAAGCAGCGCATGTGGCTAAGTTCATCCGAAACAACATCATTTGCCGTTATGAAGTCCCAAACGAGATCATTTTAGAAAATGGTTCCCATTTCAAGAAAGAAGTTATTGACTTATTGGAGAAATACAACGTGGCCTTTCATAAGTCATCCACATACCGGCCATAAACCAACGGAGCTGTTAAGGCCGCCAACAAGAACATCAAGCATATTTTGCAAAAAATAGTTGAGACCTACAAGGACTAGCCAAACAAATTGCCATTTGCTCTCTGGGGCTACAGAACTTCAATTCGGACATCTACTAGGGCAACTTTGTACTCTCTGGTTTGTAGGATAGAAGCTGTTCTACTAATCAAAATAGAAGTTTTGTCACTGCGGGTTATGGCTGAGTGTCAGATAGCAGAGGCGGATTGACAGCAGAGCAGGTTCGAGGAACTAATGTTGTTTGATGAGAGAAGGCTAAAAGCACTATACCATGTTTAGGGTTATCGACGTAAGATTATCGGGGCTTTTAACAAGAAAGTTAAGTCTCGGAATCTTTAAGGAATGGGATTTGGTGCTAAAAGACAACCGAGCTCCCATCTATGACCCTAGGGGCAAGTTCAAACCCAGTTGGACTGGCCCTTACATCATCAAAACCATTTGGTCGAGTGAAGCTGTTATTCTTATGGACCTAGATGGCCTAGAATTTTCCTAACCAATCAACATGGACAAGTTGAAGAAATATTACCCCTGAGAGGCTCGCTAGGCCGAAAACCTGGAAGGGTGACCTAGGTAAAAGTTAGAGCACAAAAATTGGAAAAAAGAAAAACTGAGCTCGCAAGGTTGAAAACCCTAAAGGGTGGCTTTGGAAAAAGTTAGAGCGTAAAAAGAGAGAGTTAATGCTCGAGTGAACCTGAACCGAACTATGTAAGGCTTGATTCCCATCTTCGAGATACGTAGGTAACTTCATTCTAAAGCTCAACCGTAAACACCTCCAAATCAACTATGTCCATATGTTGACCTGGTCATCTTTTTCTATTATCTGAAAATTCGGTTGTGATCCTTACTCTAAGAGAAGAGCTGACTACAGTGCTAAGCAATGTTATTCAGTCAAGGGGCAATTTTTCATTTTTCGATTCAGGGTTATACATCTCTGTAGATACCCTATTTTTGACCGTCCTCAAGACTTGGTTGTACTTGTAGGTACACCCAGCAACTGGTTCGATTGCTCACCCAGCACTCGACTGTCGCGGTAGAACGTCACCGGTTCGAGTTTCCCGGACCTTGTATCCTTTCTGCCTCATTTTTGGACCCTGACTTGGTCCTTTCAGAGTGGCCCTCTTGGTGCACTGCCGGCCATGGCTTTGTTCCTGCCGGCCACTGATGAAGCTCTGGCCATCGAGGTGCTTTATCGGCCATTCTTGATGGCACCCTATCTCGGTGGTTTTCCTTAAGATCTTTTGAGCCATCTGGATTTTTGTTTGCTCCCCTCCATACACGTGTATGGAGGGATGAAGGCCTTGCAAAGCTTCTTGAAGAAGCTTTGGCTTTTCATTCCTCTATATAAGGAAGAGGCCTCTTCCTTAGACCAGGTTTTGAGTTTTTGAAGAGCAAAAACTCTCTTTCTCTCTATTTGTTTGTGTATTAATGCTTTGAAATTGGATTTTCTTGCACTTTTACACTACAACACATAGATATACACCACCACCATTGAATCAAGCTTCTTGGGAGGTATTCTTAAGCTCTGAAAACTGGTTTCCACCCCCTGAAGTTGCTGGTTTCGAAGAGGGTCTTCAAGGGTGAGCATTTCCCCCATTTTTGCACTTTCTTGCACCTTGCTTTAGCCCTCTTTGCATATTGTTTTAGGCTTTTCTTATAACTGAAAAAAGTCTTTTTTTTAAGTGTTTTTTAAGTTTAGTTAAGGTCATTTTGTTGTTTGGGGTGTGTAGCTCCCTTGCATGCTTTATTTGGCTTTGTTTTAAGCCGTATCTTGAGGCCTCCGAGCTAGCCTTGGTTTGGCCTTCCTACCACTGAAATCCAATGGGATTTTAGTGGTGGAGGTGTGGTTTTGAGGTCCTAAATTAGAGGGGGTAGCCCCCTCTCTTTGTGTTCCTCTTTACTTGCATTTTTGGCCTTCCAAAGGACCATCCCTCTATGCATTTTTGAGGCTTGGTCCAGGCCTTTTTTTGTGAGTTCTAGGACCTACCTTGGCCCTGTCCAAGGCTGGTTTGGTCATTTCTTGCTTGCATCTTGCATGTATAGTGTAACTCCATCCATAGCTCATCAAAGTAGCATGTGTGCATAGTCTTTTTTGAGTCCATTTCAGTCCATTTTTGGTGATGTTTTACCATGCCATAAACCTGTTTTTGGTTGGTTTTGTTACTCCATGTTTTCTTGATGCACTTTTAGTGTAAATCCCCTAAACTAGCTTCATATGCTCCATGCCATGCCATGTCATTTTAGCTTGTTTGGTTTACATTCCAGCATGTATTTGGTCATCATTTGGCATGTTATGACCTTATCCATAGTTGGTTTGATCATCCTTTGCATGCTTCATATAGGTGTAGAACAAATCTTGTTTATTAGCCTTTTGTGCATGATGTTTTGACTCATCATACTAGCATATTTTGGCTTTGCTCAAACATGATTTTATGCTTATTTTGAAGTGTTCTAGGACTATTTTAGGCTTCCATGGCCATATCACTCATGCTTTGTATAGCTATAGTGTAAATGCTTAGGCTAGTCTTGGGTTTTGAGGCCTCTATCATGTCATATATGTGATGTTTGCATGCCTTGCCCTCATTCCACATGCTATTTCAGTCCATGAAATGTTGTCATACATTTGCATTTGACATGCCTTGAATGCTTTGTATAGCTTGTGCTTTATGCCTCAAGAATGAACTTTTGTGCATGCCACTTAGCCTAAGCCTTTGGCTCATCATTTCAGTGCATTTTGGGTCCTAATATACCATGATGTAACTCTGTTTTTTGGTTGTCCAAGTCATGCCATGATTGGTTCTCATAGGTGTAGTGCATTGCCTCTTTAAAGCCTTGCATGCTCCATGCTTTTAGCCTTATGTTCTAGCCTTTGTTGGCTAGCTTTGAGCTCGATTTTGGTCTTGTTTGGGCCTGCCCTAGGACTATTTTAGGTCCCCTTGGCCCCTTGGGGCTTGCCTTGTATGGCCATGGCTTAAGTCCCTTTGATTACTTTGAGCCTTGAGCATCATAACATGCTATGCTTGCATTGTTGAGTTGATTTGGCATCAATTTACATAGTATTTCAGAGCTTACCTCATTGTCATATATCCATGCTTGTTGCTCCTTAAGTGTGGTTAAGAGTTGTCCTCTTTGTGCCTTAATACTTGAGCCATTTGGCATGCATGCTTGCCTTGCCTTTCCATGCTTTTCATGCTATCAATTCCATCACTTTGGCTACTAATTTGGACCTAGTTGAGAGCCGTCCATCTTTGGTGTAAGCCCATCTTATCATGTTGTCGCATGCTTGTTTCATTTCGTATGTTGTCGCATACTTGTTTAGCTTCGCATACCTTGCATGCTCACATGTTCATGTTGCATTTTGTCATGTTGTCCAAGGTTGTTGCCTCACATCATGCTTATACACTTGTTGCATACTTGGGTTAGTTGCATGTTTGCACACTTAGGTCATGTTGCATGTTTGCCATGCTTATATGTTGCATTGCTTGGATTAAGTATTAATCCGAGCACGAGGAACGTTTCATACTTCAAGTGATGGAGCAGCGTCTCAGTCTCGACCACGAAGCTCTTGATGATTCATGATAGAGTTCTAGGCTTTACTTGCTTTATTTGTGCATTCATTTTCATATTGATTTGCACAAGTTGGATCTTTGGCCATCATGCATCGGGATGTGTGATTGATGGTCGTGGATCCGACTTGACCTCTCCCTTGATGTTTTGAGGTGATTTGGAGTGCCATGGTGCGTACATGTCCTTGGGAAGTCCTCACTTTTCTCTATTTTGTGCTTCGTTGCAGTTTGGTGTCACAGTACACCAGTGGCCGGCAGCCTGCCATTGATGGCCGGCAGTGTGCCACCCTTGGCCAGCAATGGGCCATCTCTGGCCGGCAGATCTCCCTCCATTGCCGGCAGGCCACTGGTGACTTCCCCTGCAATGTTTTGGTAAGTTTCAGCAACATGCACTGAAAGACACCCTGTAAATAGAGCCTCTAAAGAGCAACCGGAAGGCGTTTCGAGGCGAAGAACCAAAGCAAGCATGCATGCCTCCCTTCTTCAAACAGAGCTGGAATAGCACCGTTTACTGCTTTCCCTACTTGCTTGTTGTCATTCATTAATCAGTTAATTAATTTGTTAATTAATTAAGTTGTGTAATAATTAGTTGTAGCTAGTTATTCATTTGGTTCTGTAATAATTAATTAGCTTGTGAGTTAGTTAATTAGGTGGCCTGTATTATTCTTTCGGACCCTCCGAGCGAGGGCGCAATTGTAATAAGTGTGGGTGCGTGTGTGCATATCTTCCAACCCCATTTCTTTCTCCCTTTTATTTAACCGCTTATAATGGTTAGATTTAGGGCATATTTCAATTAGCATACCTTATGCTTGCATGTTTGCATCATTCATTTGTGTTGCATGCACCGGGCTCGACGTATCATACTAACTGCATTGTATTTCAATTCCAAGTTGAATACTTGTTAGTTGTAGCATTTCATATGCCATCTTAGATTAGCCGAGCTTATTCTAGTTGCATTTTGCCTGCGATGCATTAGCCATTCTAATATGGACTTGGATCATTCATTTGATTACTAACAAGTTCTTTGTTTTGGCTCGGAGTACACTGTAAGTGTTTTATGTTTTAGCATCTCGCATGAGTATGAATCTTAACATGACAGCATGCTTGCCATGAGGCTAATTGCTTATGTGATATAACTGCTTAAATGCCTGTGGGTGAAGGTTGGATTGCTTGAATTGGGATAATTCATTAAATCCGTATTTTAGCCTACTTGCGAGTAGCAAATCTCAAATCATTTTCCAAACAAAACGGATATGCAATGCTTTGTTCCAAATTAGGCGATCTAGTCTATACTTGTTTGCTGTGCGCATAACATAGTAATTCTAGCTAATTAATCGGAATAAGAATGCATAATGTTTTCAAAACTAGATATCATGGTTAGTAGAGGTCGATCTTCGGATCGGGTGAGCGGGGGTGCTCACGAAGTGACCTTCCCCAATCATACCTAAGTTCTCGAGCCGAGGCAACTTTGGTGATGACGAACATGTGGCCTTAGGCAATGAGTCAGGGTTTCCTAAATTTTTCCAAAATAAATATTTAGGTGGCGACTCTGTATCTGGCAAAGCAGTCCATGTTTGGCACTTCTTTCAAAAAATCTGTTTTCAAAAACGATTTGCCGGATTTGGACTCTTTGATGATTCATCGGTCTTGCATTGCACTTTGCGAGATTAGATACAGGACCGTGACATTGAGTCCTGAACTGTAGTGAGCCCAAATAAACAAAACGGGATTCTCCTCCCAGGACGTTTGGGGACGTCTACAATCTCAAGGATAGATTCTATGTGTGTCAAGTTATAATCCTTATCGAAAATGGTTTTGAAAAGTTTTGATAAAAGTTGATTTTGTTCAAATTAATTCTTTTACAACTTAGACTATTTTTGGACCAAAAAGAAAATTTTCAGTACTCACCACTTCAATTTCATTGATTTCAATACAAAGTTCTCTAACTCTCGATAAAAATCAAAGTTACTTTTATTACATTCAAAAAGAAAACTTGAAAAGTAAGTCAAATAAATAAACTTGGGGCATAGATGAGTCAGGTGTTCCTGTGTCCCCCGCTTATGCTTGTGGAAGCTTCTGATGCTAAAGTGGGCCCTGTTTGTGCCTCATCTTCGAACCAAGTTAGGCACTCGCCAGAAAGTGCATAGTTAAAACTAGGGACAGGAGCCAAAAGCTTTCTCGTCCTCCATGTAGTGGGATATCGAGCCAATTGTGAACCTCAGATTAGGAATGAAGCCGGGTACTCTACCTCCTATTTTGGGCAAGTCTGTTCGTGTCCAAACTGACGCCTGAACCGGAATGGAAAGTAGAATACACAGTGTGTCAAGCCAATCAATTGAATGCCAGGTTGCCGAGTCATGCTGTAGCTCATCTTGGGCAGATCAAACCAAAGGCAACGCCAACTTGTTGCACATCCAATGGCACCGCCATCACTCGCTCGGGAAATCCATTAGCCATTGGCGAAAGAAATAGCCTCGTGCTGAATATGTAGGGCAAGAATCCACTACCTTCAACCTGTCCATAAGCCATATTTTGGGAGGGGTGAAAGAAAAGAGAGATTAAAGAATAGAAAGGTGTATGTTGAGAGAAAAGAGTGAGAAAAGGGATTTGAGAGAAAAATATAGCATGAATGCCTAGAGATGTGAGAAATACATATTAGAAATTATGGGAAATATTATCTGCAAAAGTAGTAGACTTCCCGCAAATTTGGTTGTCGCTCGCCGATAAAATGCGTTTAAGCCCATCAAAGTCTCAGCTAGTACCAAGCCCATGCAGCTCTTGCCCTCTTTCAAACCTTGGGCTACTTCGATCAATCGAATGCTAGACCTGCCAAAACTAGGGGCAAGGAGGAAATGTGCCAACATGCACAAACAAAGGGCGTGTTGCTGAAAACCCCGCCAAAGAAGATCACCTCAATCACTGCCGTCAGAAAATTGATGAATCAAGCTGGGGATGTCTAGCTCTCCGTTGTGAACCAATGATCGGGCATCATGTACAGTGAGCCCACACATCCTTCCCAAAGCTTGGATGTGACCGAAACGAGGCTGAGGCAAGATTTCCTCATCGCGCCGGGACTCTATTAGCACTTGAAATTCTTCAATTGTCAGGCATAACTCTTGTCCCCCGAAGCTAAAGACATGTGTGATTGGATTTCAACATCTAGCTGTAGCATGCAAGAACAGGAAACAAAGCGGAGAACGATTCAGCGAGAATGGTGCATTTATGTCGAAACCCCGAAAATTCATCTTTTCCGAGCCATCCAAAGTTACAATCCAATCGGAGAGTTTTTGGGCGAAAAATGGCTCCATTTGTGAAGAATTTGCAGTTGAATGGAAGAAATCACGAAGCTCAACCTTTTATAGAAGATAAAGTAGTGAATGGAAGTCAGGTGTCAACAATGTAGAGGTCCTGCACATTAATGGCCAGCAAGGCATCATTGATGGCCAGCAGGCCACCCCTCATGGCCGGCATGTGGCCGGCTTTCACCCCTTATGGCTGGCAACCTTCCTCTTACACCTACTGCCCTCCTTTTTGAAGAATAATATTGGATGCATGTGTTTTGCTCTGCTGTTTGTTTGTCTTGAGGTCTTGTGTTAAGTCTTTTTTGTTTCTTTTTTTTAACAAGTTTATCGAGTTGTATTTGTCGTTTATCGAGATGTTTTGCTTATCGAGTTGTATAGAGCTTCGTTTGTATGTTAGTTGTTGGTCTGTTCGTTACCTGATTCAAACTGTTGTGACAATACAAGTATTTGGTTTTCGTTATGAACTTCAATCTCATTTTTCATGCAATGCGGTGCTCATGATGCAAAATACAACACTCTTTCAAAAAAACTTAGTTTTCATTCTAATCATGGTTGTTTTCACAAAAGGTGCAGTATAAGTTTTTAAAGAAAATAAAACTCGTCTGAAGCTGTACAATGTGTTAACACTATAAACCAAAAGAAACTAAGCAAAAATACAAAAGATCAGTGCCAGTCATCTCAGGATCTAGAGGCCTTCTTCATCCTTTTCTTTGGAGAAGCGGACTCTGCAGCACTGTCTCTATCAGCGCCATTGTCTAAATCTGGATCAGAGTTTGAATCAGAGCCGTCTCCACTCTCTGCCTCGGAGCCCTCCTCAGCATCAACATCCTACTCTCAGAACCTGAGCCAGCGTCATCATCTCCATTCTTTGATGACTCTGAATGCTAACTCGCTGCCTCCTCAGCCTCGCTGGTCTTAGTATCATCCTTGCTCAGAATAGGCTTTGAAGGGCCACTCTCAACTTGGGTGCCCCTAGCTTGGCCTCGGCTGCATGCTGGAGCCTGTCTCTTTCTCTTCCTGTCGCTAGAGGAGGCACTGCCAGTCCTAGTGCTACTCCTACTGGCACCCTCGGTATAGGTGGGACCTGAAAAGACAGTTGTCATATGTCTTCCACAGTATGCATATCAGATGCAAGTATGGAGCAAAATAAGTATATGCTGAAGTCCAGAACAGAGTATGAATACAGTATGGAAGTGCAGTTTTTCAAATGCAGCGTATCAGTGCAGTGTGAGGAAGTTCTCATGTCAATTTTAGTGTGACAGTGGAAATTTGATGACTGGAATATAAGAAAACTGAAGAAATGACCTGAATGCCATGGAAGCCGAGCAATGCCTCTCTCCTCAATTTCATGCCCTTGAATGAGACTAGTAGCTCAAGCAAATCCTCAGTATATCCTGGAGGTACTTGCAAATGCATTGGGAATGATTAATGTCTAGAGCAAACAAATATCAGAAAAAGATAAGAAAACTAAAAAATGTGGTACATATCGGAGGTACATCCTAGGCTCTGGTGTATCTATGCCCAGCTGCTGCGAGCTTAATCGAGATCTGATAGGCCTCCCCAGTATACCGCCAACATGTGAGTTCAGTAGGCAACTCTGGCCACTCGGTCCCCTGCCTTGCCAGGGAAGTCCCTCTGCCACGGGCTTTGCTCGCTCGGGTCGCTCTGCATCTCGCTCTTGCAGCAAGAGCTCTCACTCCCTCACCCCTGCGAACACCGATCAGAGGCGGCATCGAGTGTGTCTGGATAAAGGCTGCGTAGTTGCCCTCTACATAGAAATACTCTATCTCCAAGCCTACCATGAACTGGACCACCTCTTCAGCAAATAGCTTGTTTGTCGCTCTCATGGACACTGGCGGTGCCATCAGTATAAACGAAGTAGGCAAGCCCATGGTCTGGCGCACGAAGTGCTCGCCTAGGAACCAGGCTAGACAAATCAGGCCCTCAAGTGGAATATGATAGCGGAAAATGCCCCAAGCCACATTGTTCTGGGCTCGAAGCTCTGTCGGTATCGTGGCCCAAGGCTGCCATGTGATCTGAAATAGAATGTGAACAAGTTATTAGTTGCTATTAGTTGCTAATGTATGAATCAAAACAGATGTAAAGCAAAAATGACTGTGTTTCGAGTTACGTCATGCGCCGCTACCGTGTCAAAGTATTGACGGAAAAACATGAAGGGCTCACGAGTCCTACGACGGAGCTGGCCATTGTATACTCGAGAAAAGATGACCTTCAATGGAATCTCATCTATAGGCTCTTGGGCAAGAGTCGGGAAGTATGCGTACACCCATAGCTACAGGGAGAATATAGAGGTATGTAGTCAACACAGTATGAACAGATACAGAAAGTGCAAAGCAGAAAGCACACAATATGAACGGATGCAGAAAGTGCAAAGCAGAAAACTTACAGTATAAACAGATGCAGAAAGTGCAAAGTAGAAAATACATGTGTTGAATGGATGTAAAGCAAGAAATGCTGAGCAAAAAATGTAAAGTGTAAAGAGGGAATAGAGAAATGTACCTCATAGGCTCGCCAGTAGCCTCCAACAAAGTTCCCTTGCTGACGGGAGGAAGAACTCATATATCTGTACAATGTGGTGAGGCCGGCTCCGCCCCAATCATAAAACTGAACTCGAGGAAGAGTCACCAAGGCACTCAGTAAATACAGGCCCATGGTATTCCACCTGTTTGAAAACAAGGTGGTACCGAAGATGAACATCAGGAAGCCCCTAGCGTACTACTCTATCTCCTCATCATCTCGGGCTCGGTCCCCCTGAACTGCTTCTCAAACCAAGTGTATCGCACCATGCCTGGCCGATATATCTGTGGATGTGCCCCAAGCAGCTTGAGCCAAGCTGCCCTCCACTCCTTCATATTTGGGTCTAGAGGGATCGATCACCCCCTATACCTAAGTCGGTGATCATAGCAAAGTCGTAAGGAGTAATCGTTATCTCTCCTGTGGTGGAAATGTGGAAGGAGTTGATGGTGTCTCACCACCTCTCCACCAATGCTCCTAAGAGAGGATGGCTCGCTGTAACCCGAGTCAAGCTAGAGCAGAAGAGGCTGAAGCCTGCCTCGTCAACAATGTCACGAACTCCAGCTAGGAGCTCGTCATACCAATCTTGAGCAGTCGTCGCACCATAGCCGCTATAGGCGTAAGACTCACCTTGTGACAGTGCATGAGATGCAATTAGATCAAGGCAATGTATGAGACACAGTCAGTTGAAAGCAATGCAAGAAATGTGAACAATTAAAGGTAGAAATGCATAGAAACAGAGTTCGTACCTCAATGACAATAGCTGATAAACGAGACTCTGGCTCCCTCAACAAGAGGTCCATTGCCGCATCGTCAGCAAAATCAGTAAAACATCTGATGCCTCCGGTAGTGGGCAATATATGTGTCTGAGGATGATACCTCGCTGGATCAAAAGGCCGTACACTCAACGGTAACGACTCTGGCTCGGCCTCAATGTCCGCCTCGAAGTTTATTAGGGAAAGCTCGGGAGGAGCCCCATCATGAGGAGAATCATTCGCCATCTGAAAATAGGTGCGAGATGGGTGAAAAGTGAAGAAAAGTGAAGAAAATGGGTAAACTTGGAAAAAGTCAACCCTGAGATAGAGAAAATAAAGGAAAAAGTCAAAGCCGGGAAAAGTGCATAGAACTCAAGAGAAACTCGAGGGGAATGAACCTAGAATGGTGGAAATTAGGAAAGAAGTGTCGAAATCAAATTCCAATCGGTTCAAAGTGAAGAGAACTAGGAGGATTTAGCGAATACAGTTTATGTGGGGTGTTGAAAAACGCATAAAAGGCTCAGATTTAGAGAGGGAAAGCACCTAGAGAAAGAGAGAGAGAATTTTCGGTCAAGAGGGTGTGAGGAAATGAACCCTAATGGCTTGTATTTAAAAGCCCATGCATAAATAGTCAATTTTGGCCCGAACTGCCATCGATGGTCGACAAGGCACCATCCATGGCCGGGAAGGCACAATAGTGGCCGGCAGGTGGCCAGTGGCCCCCTCTTGTGGCCGACGGGTTCCCAAAGGTCTCCTCTGTGTCCCTGGTTCTATTTTGTGCCCTTGGATTTCAAAATTGAAGGGATTGTTCATTATTAAGTTCAGAACGCCTCTATGGAAGCTCAGAACTGCATTTCCAGTGCATGATGTTCGTTACTCATTGACATAAGCAAGGTGTATCATTTTTAACATATTGCAACTTTTCCAAGAGTTCAATCAAAAGTTGTTCTTGAATTGGTTTTGACGAATATGCTTTTGTTATTGTTGCATGGAACGTGCATTCCACTTATACTGTTGCATAGAACATGCTGTTACTCTAGCTGCATAGAATGTGCTTCCACTCTTGCATTATGCATAGAACATGATTATTGCTTTCGCTCTTGAATTATGCATGGAATATATGCATTTGTCTTTGAATCATGCATAGAATATGCTCTCAAATTGTTTGGTTCGCATAGAACATGCCATTATATCTCAGTTATTGTTGCATAGAATATGCTTTCATTCTTGTTTCATGCATAGAAAATGCACCGTCGTTACATAACACGCTTTTGTACATAGGTACGATATTGTATATACGGTTCATTCAGCAGAGCCAGCACAGACAAATGACATTGCATGTACAGTCCATTTAGAGGAGTTCTAGGTAAAATCATTCGTGCTCTTCGAGTTACATCATTTTACTCCATCTCCTCGCGCGTGAGACGCGTTAGGATCACCTCCTTCGGTTACCGTCCTTCGGTTAAAAACATTTGAGTGCGTCCTAATGTTCACCACCTCCTTCGGTTACCGCCCTTTGGTTAAAAACATTTGAGTGTGTCCTAATGTTTACCACCTCCTTCGGTTACCATCTTTCGGTTAAAAACATTTGAGTGTATCTTGATGTTTACCACCTCTTTCGGTTACCGCTCTTTGGTTAAAAACATTTGAGTACGTTCTGATGTTCACCACCTCCTTTGGTTACCACTCTTCGGTTAAAAACATTTGAGTGCGTCCTGATGTTCACCACCTCCTTCTGTTACCGCCCTTCGGTTAAAAATATTTGAGTGCATCCTGATGTTCACCACCTCCTTCGGTTACTGCCTTTCGGTTAAAAACATTTGAGTGCGTCCTGATATTCACCACCTCCTTCGGTTACCGCCCTTTGGTTGAAAACATTTGAGTGTGTCCTGATGTTCACCGCCTCCTTCAGTTAAAAACATTTGAGTGCGTGGTAATATTTAAGTGTGTCCTGATGTTCACCGCCTCCTTCGGTTACCACCCTTCGATTAAAAACATTTGAGTGCGTCCTGATGTTCACCACCTCCTTCAATTATCGCCCTTCGGTTAAAAACATTTGAGTGCGTCCTGATGTTCACCACCTCCTCTGGTTACTGCCTTTCGGTTAAAAACATTTGAGTGCGTCCTGATGTTCACCACATCCTTCAGTTACCGCCCTTCGATTAAAAACATTTGAGTGCGTCCTGATGTTCACCACTTTCTTCGGTTATTGCCTTTTGGTTAAAAACATTTGAGTGCGTCCTGATGTTCACCACCTCCTTCAGTTACCGCCTTTTAGTTAAAAGCATTTGAGTGTGTCCTGATGTTCACCACCTCTTTCAGTTAAAAACATTTGAGTGCGTCCTGATGTTTACCACCTTCTTCGATTACCACCCTTCGGTTAAAAACATTTGAGTGCATCCTGATGGTCACGACCTCCTTTGGCTATCGCCCTTCAGTTAAAAACATTTGAGTGCGTCTTGATGTTCACCACCTCCTTCGGTTACCGTCCTTCGGTTAAAAACATTTGAGTGCATCTTGATGTTCACCACCTTTTTCGGTTACCACCCTTCGATTAAAAACATTTGAGTGCATCCTGATTTTCACCACCTCCTTCGGTTACTGCCTTTCGGTTAAAAACATCTGAGTGCGTCCTGATGTTCACCACCTCCTTCGATTACTGTTCTTTCGGTTAAAAACATTTGAGCGCGTCCTGATGTTCATACCATTTGTCGGTTGCTGTCTTTCGGTTAAAAACATTCGGGTGCATCCCGATGTTCATACCATCCTTGTTTTCTTCCGCGTGCAACACGTTAGGTTCTTGTTTGACATCTTGGGTACGCCCGATGATTTTGTTGCTCTTCGTCTTTCATACGTGCCGCGTAGTTAAGTTTGCATAATTTTCTTACATTATTTCTACATGAAACATGGTTTGGCTCATAATTCCCACACATGGCGTGTTTGCTTACTCCTTCTTATGATTGAGATTGCTGTGCCTTATTTCGGTCTGTTTAACGGTGGCATTTTCATTGCATTGCGTTTGCATTTAAATGTTTCCTTGCACAGTCTCATTGCATTCATAAGTTATGTTCTTGCATCATGCATATCATTTGCATCTTGCCCCAGAACTACGCTGGTTTGATTCCGTGCAAAGGGATACGTAGGCAGCCTACGGGTGCAACCATTTGTTTTCTGTCTTGATTGTTTGTCTAAGTCTTACAGCCTTGTCAAAATGGGTCATCTCTAGGCTTTGACATTCACTCATGTCATTTCATGACTCCAAGTTCTGTCAAAGAGGGGCAACTGTAGACACCCCATTTTTGATAGCCCTTTAAGACTTGGATGTTCTTGTAGGTACATCCGATGATGAGTCTGTTTGCTCACCGAGCGCTCGAAGTCCGTGGCAGAACACCACAGGTTTGAGCATTTCAAACCCTACATCCATTTTGTCTCATCTTTTGACCATGCCTGGTTCTTTTCAACCTGAAGTTTCTGATGGCCTGCTAGCCATCCTTGGAGGCTGTCGGCCACCATTTCTCCTTTGCCGGCCATCAATGAAGCCTTGCCGGCCACCACTGATGGCCGGCCAACCACCATTGTTTGTTGTAGATATTTTGTGATATTTTGTGCCAGCTGTTTGCACAGATTCATGCATCTTCCTATACGTGTGTGGCTAGATGTTTGTAAGGGAAATTTGTATTTTCTATATATAGGACCCCTCTCTCTCATGTGTAGAGGTTAGAAAAATTTGAGACATAAAATTTTTCTCTCTCTAGATTTCTATCTCTCTCTTACAATTTTGTACTTAAGTGTTTGTTTTCTCTACACTTTTACATACACTACCTTAACCAAAGTTGTTAGTCTTTGAGCTAAGGTAACTTGAGACCTTCTTTGAGCTCTAGAAAGTGGTTTTGGCTTAGATTGTTGGCCAACTTGTGTTTTGCTTCAAAGGTATAACACTTGCCTTGTTTATACTTGTTTTGTATACTTATTTTGCCATCCTTTTCAACTGTTTTGGGGTTGGTTTTGAACTGTAAAAAGCTCTGTTTTTGTGGTTTAAAAATCGTGGTTTGAGCCCTTTTTAGTTAGGGAGTGGTTCACCCTTCTTCTTCTTTTTTTGTGTAAAGCTTTTGTACCTTTATTCATCACTTTAAAACCAACTTTTTTGGACCTTTTAACTACTGAATTTCAGAGGTTTTCAGTGGTAAAAAACTCATTTTGAAGTCCAAAATTAGAGGGGTTAGCCTCCCTTCCTTGTGTTTTGTTTGCATACCCAGTTAGCCTCATGTATTAGCTTAATGTTTTTGCTTTTTGTGACTCAAGTCCAGCATGTTTTAGACTCTGTTTTAACCTATTTTAGCTCTGTTTTGGGCTGGTCAAGTCTTCTGAGTCTTGTTTTGCATAGTTGTAGTGTAAATTCTTGCACCAGCTTGTTGTTTTAAGGCTTTAAACATCATTGTTTTGAGTTGATTGCATGTTTTAGTGCTTTTTTCTACTTCATTTCAGCACTTATAATCTCTGCAATCTCCTTCATTTCTTCACTTTTTGGTTTTGCTTTGAAAGTGGTTTCAAACCACTTGTTTGCCTAAGTGTGAAATGGAGTTGCTACACCTAATGGTTTAATCACTTAGGGGGTTCATTACCAACAGTGTAATGCCTCTTTCATACCCAAAGCAACTTGTGGTTTAAACTCTCCTTCCATTAGAGGACACTTACCAATGGACTTCATGGATTAATGGATGACTTGGCAATTAAAATGAGTAAACAAAATTGACAAGTAAAATAGGCAAGATAAGCATTCTTTGTGTTGCATTGCATGTGTTCAAATCGGACATTAATTTGAACACAAGGCAAATGAGACATTTCATACTCAATAATGATGAAATGTGCCATTTTTCTAGGTCTCCATTGCCCTTGACCATGCATAATGGGGTGATGGCCATTTGGGTATAGTTTTTTGCATTTATTGAACTTGCACAATTGGTTTCACAAGCCATCATGCAATGAAATTGCTTGGTTGGTGGTTTTGTGAACCAAATCTTGTCATTCCTTTTGATTTCCTCATGAAAATGAGAGATAAGGTGTGCAAATAACCCTTGGAAAAACCCCATTTTTGCTCTGTTTGTGCTCTGTTGTAACATGGTGATCCAATGCATCGGTGTGTGATTGCACCATCCATGGCGATGCCTCATTTATGGCAGTAGTACACCCTTTTGGCGGAGAGGGCGGCGAAGATCCCTCTATGGCCAGCAACATCCCTCTATGGCCAGCAGGCTATTGATGTAAATCTCAGCAAAGATTTGGTAAGGTGGAGTAGAAAGGTTCTAAAGTATGCTCAAACCTGCAAACAGAGACTTTCGAGAGCAAAATGGAGGTCTTTTAGGGGCGAAAACCGAGCATGTGCATCTTCTACTTCCCGAGGTAGAGCAATGGCAACATAGTTTAATATCTTAAATGCTTAGTTTGTATGCATTTGTGTTGTAATTAATTAGTTTGCTAATTAGTTAAAGTGTTGTAATAATTAGCAATTACCTTAGCTAGTTATTTATTTGATTTGTAATAATTAGTCTAATTAACTTAATTAGATTAGCTTAGCTCTTATTCATTAGGAGGGCATAATGTTGTAATAAGTGTGCGTGCATGTGTGTATGTCTTCCAATCTCACGTCTTTCTCCCTTTTATTTAATCACTTTTGATGGTTAGATTAGGGACATATTTCAATTAGCATATCGCATGCTTGCATCCATTCATTTGTATTGCATGCATTGAGGCTCGGCGCATCATTCAAATTGCATTGTCATGTCAAATACTTCTTTGAATACGTGTTTAATCACATGTTGTTCAAATTGCTCCATATGTCATATCAGTAGCCGAGCCTATAAATTGCATATTGCATGTGTTGTATTAAGCATCTTGTATAGTTAGAATCATGCATCTTTCTAACTAGTTTCTTTTTTGACTTGAAGTACTAGGTGAGTTTTTACGCTTTAGCATACTTGCATAAGTGTGAATATTGCCATGAGGCTATGTGCTTAAATGCTAAAACTGCATGAATGTCTGTGGATGAAGACTTGTTGTTTGAATTGTAACGATTCAACAAATGTGTGTTTTAAGCCCACTTTGTTGAGTGGCAAATCATGTTTTAAGCCCACTATGTTTGGTGGCAAATCCGCGATCTTTAAACCCACTTGAGGTGATAAATTCAAACCATTTTCACAACCAAACATGAGTTGAATTGTTCCAAATTGAGCAAATTAGTCTATACTTGCTTGTGCGCATCACATAGTAAAGCTAGTTTAATAATCGGAACAAGAACACATAATGTTTATAAAAAATCATAGCATGATTAGTAGAGGTCGATCTTTGATTGGCCGAGTGGGAGTGCTCAATTCATGACCTTCCTCTCTCGTACCTAAGCTCCCGAGCCGAGGCAACTTTGGTGATGACAGACATGTGGCCTTTGGCACGAGTTAGGGTTTCCTAAATTTCTCCAAAACAAAAAATATTTAGGTGGCGACTCTGTATCTAGCAAAGCAGTCCAATTTTGGCATTTTTTGATTTAAAATTGATTTTTCAAAAAGATTTGCCGGATTTAGGCTCTTTGGTGTTTATTAGTTTTACATTACACTTGTGAGACTAGATTCAGAACCACGGGAGTCTGAACTATGAGACCTTCATTTCAAACCTTCCGAAAGAGGGGGCGAAAAAAGGCGAGTCCATATTAGGTCTGCCTCAATAAAGGACACCATCAGTCCTTGGTATTTGTTTGTCCTAGGCCTCTTTTGCTGGACTTGACACACATGTTGTAAGTGTTTTACCTTCTGTGTCTCTCCTCGTATATCATTTTCATTAACCTTCGAGTGGATCACATTGATCACCTGAGGTTCTGTTTGCTATGGTTGTGGTGAAGGTGGTGCTGCCGATGCCTGGAGCAGTCTCACTTGTTCTTCTCTTATTCTGGCCTCATCTACTAGGTCCCTTAAGTGACTCTGTCTGACCAGATCTTCCAAATGCGTCTTCAGGGCTCTACACCCCTGAGTCAGATACCCATCCTCATTGTGATAAGCATAATGTTTCCCAAGGCTTCTCCCCATAAATTCGCCAAGAATCTTCTCCGGCGCTCTATAATATGGCTGGTTCCTGATTCTTTCTAGAACTTTATAAACTGGGATCCGGAACACAGTGGTAATTGCTTGGGCAGCCCTTAACCCTATTTCTTGCCTGTTGAATCCAGTATTACCTCAGCTTCGCTTTGGCGAGCCGTTTCTCTTCTCTTGCTTTGGCACCTTTGTTCTCGGTGTATTCTTCTCTACTTTAGCATATTTCTCAATCCTTGCCATGAGCTCCTCCATGTTTTTTGGTAGAGTCTTTGTGAGCGATTTCTGAAGCGTACAATCATCCTCCAAGTCGTTCTTAACAGACATGACTAGCAACTCCTGGTTGCATCTTGGTATTCGGTTGAACACCTCATAATACATTTGGACATAAGCCCTGAGGCTCTCACCCTTGCCAATTTTTAAAGCCATTAGGAAGTCTATCCTTAATGGTTGCAACTTGTTTGTGACAAACCTGGCCATGAACATCTCGGCTAAGCCTTCCTAACTCTTCACAGTTCCTTTAGGCAACTTGTGAAACTAATTCGATGCAATTTCCCCAAAGGATGAGGGGAACACCTTGCACAGCAACGGTTCATTCCCGGTATACAAGGCCATTGAATTCAGATATAATCCGACATGAAAGTTCGGATTGGACTTACTGTCATATACCTAGAACCTCGGCATATGGAACCTTTTTGGGGCCTTAAACCTATCCAACTCTACTGAGAACACCGTTCTTGGCTTGACGGGTGATGTAACCTCAACATTTTGCCGCTTCCTCTAGAGATAGTCCCTTAAATCTTCCTTAGCCCGACCAGGAGCTCGGCTGTCAACGGATTTCATCCTTTTTGGTGCGTTGCTCCCGATGTTGTTTTGGTCTTCTTGGACTTCTCTTCATTCACCATGTCAAAATAAAGTTTCTTCCCTTGAACATGCCGATGTCCCTTGGCATAAATTCCCATGGTATGAGGCGTCCTCTAAGACACTTCTTTCATTGACTCTACTTGCCCTGCATCCCGTGAAGACCGATGTGAGCATTCCTCACCTTGTCATGCTGAGGGACTGCTGGAATTGCTTTCTGTCCCCCTTTTTGGGTGTCGTTCTTGGCTGCTGGAATCGGCGTGTCCGTCAATGAAAACGATGGTTGCATGACGTTGTTCTGCATCATGAAGTTAACAACCGATTGCAGGTCTGCCAAATTGTTTTCCATTCAATTCATCTCATCGTCTCTCCTCAGGCATCTATTTTTTCATACTTGGAGGTCGCTTTCATTGTAATACTCGTTTTGGCTTGCTTTCTTCGAAGCGTCTCCTTCTTGGCCGACATCCTTCTCTCCGGGATTCTGATCCCGTGGTCTTTCGTTACAGTTTTTCTTTTCTATGTTAGGATCGGCATGTTTACCACTCCCACTAGAGATGTCGTCCCCAATATTCTCTTTCTGCCCATCGTTGGCTATCTATTCTCCTTACGTTCCCACAGACGACGCCAAATTATGGGTGTTGATTTTCGACCACACAACCAAATAAAGAAACTTAGCTGGAAAGCACTGACAGAATAGATTAAGCCCGAACAACCTGTCAGAGAAAGATAAGAATCCAACGGTGGTTCGTCTACCCGAGGGCACTCCAATGCTCAAGTTAGTAATCAAATATCTCTCAAAGATAGTTAATTGTGGTTAACTCATAAGAAAGACCTTATTGCTCATAGTCTATCACACATACCTCAAACCCACGAGAGTGCTTTACCTTTATAATCAGCACTGACCTGATCCCTGTAGAAGCATCACTTCAGTGGACTCAGGCTCAATGCTCATTCTGCACTCTCAGCTAGAAATGGATAAACTCCCCAAGAACTTTATCTTTATCCAGATTGAGGTCCTCCCCTATTCTAAAACTCTTGTCCCTTATTCTCTCATCTCGGATTCCAGCATCTTCGCAGACAACCTCGGTCTAGCCGAGATCACCTCGACGTCAGGACCAGGCCACGTGGCACCTCAGCTGACACTCCGGCGTCACCTCGGCCATAAGCTGTCATTCACGAAATATTTTAAAAATTAAGTAATCTTGGAGTAATGTTTTACTAATTGATAGGGGAAGTTTGGGGACAAGTTAAATAAATAGTTTATTTTTATTTTTTTTTGTTATAACTTGCCACATTATTTTATATTTTTTTTTGTATATTTTCGTAAAAAAGTAAAAAAAAATCAATAAACAAACCTCAAACTGTCCCATAATTTCATTGGTTTTTTTTTGTTTTTTTTTTTTTTTTTTTTTTTTTTTTTTTTTTTTTTTTTTTTTTTTTTTTTTTTTTTTTTTTTTTTTTTTTTTTTTTTTTTTTTTTTTTTTTTTTTTTTTTGCAGTTTTAGATGCACCTTAGTAAAAAAAAAAAAAAAAAAAAAAAAATTTTTAAAAATAAATAAATACATAGATATACAAAAAAATGTAATTTTTTGTTTCAAAATTTTTGTATTTTTTTGTATTTTTGATATTTAGTGAATTTTTAAAAGATTTTTTTATAAATTTTTAGTTTTAGGTAGGTGTATTTATGTTAGGTGTGTTTAAAAAGTAAAAAAAAAATATATAAAAAAAAAAAAAAAAAAAAAAAAAAAAAAAAAAAAAAAAAAAAGAAGAATATAAAAAGTGTTTTGAAAAACTGATAACCAAGCATGGTTATTGTTACTTTGGGTAAGTTACACTTACTTCCTTTGAGATTTTTAAAAATTACATGGACCTCCCTTATATTTTTAATAATTATACTAACCTCTCGTACTTTTAAAACTATTATTAAGATACCCTCATGGTTATCATTTGTTACACTATTTAACAAAATTTGCTAATGTCATACTAATGTCATACCAATAATGACAAAATTACTCCTTAAATGCCTTATCTATTCAAATGAGTAATTTCACTCACCTCCCTTAAGGTTTACATATATATTATCAAAGACTCATATATATTTTAACATTATTTAATAAAATTCTTAAAATTCATGCAATATTAAATAAAACTTATAAATTGTCAAAATATTATTAAATCATTTAATGAAAAAAAAACTTAATTTTTATTGATAAAATACTTAAAAATAAACAATCTCTCTAAAATCTTAATAATTTAATATAAGACTTATTCCACACTATATAAATAATGTAAATTTTATCATTTTAAGTAATGCATTTATTATTAGAATTTTTTTTAAAAGTTAAAATAAATGGATTTATTTTTTTTGGACAATTGGCATTACTTATTTATTCATATGTACAAAAATTATTATTTTATCTTTTCTCAATCATATATTATTCTCAAATTTTAATTTTTATCTTTGGGTCATTAAACTTATAGTTGACACATAGTTAAAAAAACGCAAGATAATATTTTTAAATGATTAAAAAATTTAAAAATAAAATATAGAAGTAAAAAAATATATAATCACCTTACAATAAATTAAAATTAATTGATAGGGAATGAATGATCACAAAATCTTGGAATTAATCTCCCACCTTCATTAATGGTTAAATTTTATTTTATTTTTTCTATAACAGTTCAAAAACTTGTGGGAAAGAATAGAGACAATAAATTACATTTATATTTTGAAAAAATTATGAAAAATAAATAATAATTTCATATATATTTAATAGGGTAAATTAAATTTAATGCATTTAAGGTTAGGAATAGTGTTGATAACCACAGAGGAGGTAAGATTTTTTTTACTTCTATATTTATGTTTTTAATTTTTTTAAACTTGTAACAAATATTAATTTAAGTTTTTTTAAATATGGATCAATTAGAAATTTAATGGCGCAAAGACCAAATTAAAATTTGAAATAATATTGAGAAAATATAAAATAATATTTTTTTTACATATGATAAATAAATAATGCAAATTGCTGAGAAAAAAATAAATACATTTATTTCAACTTTCAGAAAAATTAAATAATACATGTATTACTTAAAATCATAAATTTTACATTATATATGTAGTATGAAATAAGTCTTATATTAAATTATTAGAATGTTATATAACATTAATTTTAGAGAGAAAAAAAATTTGGAATTGATTAGTTATAAAGGTACGCTCCAAGGGGTTTCTGTTAATACAGTGCAGTTTTGGTGTAAACAAGAAATCAATTACCTTACAAAAAATATTAAAAATTTAGACAAAAATAGCGATATGGTATTTAATGTAAAGGTGCAGCAACATATCCCATAAACAATAATTAAGAGAAAATTCAGTGTGAATTTAAAAAAAAAAATTTCAAATCAATGATACAATTTATTTTTAAATATTTTATCAATGAAAATTAATTTTTTTATTAAATATTTTAATAATGTTTTAAAATTTAGAGATAAATATATATATATATATATTACATAAGAATAACTAGGACAAATTACTAAAAAAAAATAATTCATTTGTTTCAACTTAAAAATGAAACGAAAAAAGAAATTTAAATAATAAATACATTGATTAAAATTGATAAATTTTTCATTATTTATATAGTGTAAAATAAGTTTTATATGTATTATATTATTAGGGTCTTATATTAAATTATTAATGTATGCAAAACTCAGAGAAAGTGAGTGAAATTTTCATTTAAATAGTTTATTGGTTGATTTAATAGTTTTTGTCTTTTTGCTCAATTCAAAGGGGTAATACAGTCATTTTGAATAATTAATTAACGTCATTTTTGCTAAACTAATGGAGTGGGGAAATCTTAATATTATCAATAAAAGTGAAAAAAAATTTGATAATTATTAAAATTACAAGAGAAGTTCTTGTATTTGTCAAAAAAAAAAAAAAACTCATGAAAGTACCCTATTACTTTTTAATACATAAATACCATATCAATTTAGATCATTATTGCAGGAACACCGAATAAATTCTCCTCAAGTCGGGTGTATTTGTTGGATGAAGCTTCCATCACGTGGGGAGCTCACGTGCACTGTATGAGCTGTCTCTCAACTCCCTCTCGCCTCAGTTCTGATTGTCGTGTGAGAGAGACGGAGGGACCACGCTATGCCATGGTCGTCGTTTTATTTATTTATTTTTTTTAAAGTTACGTGGGGTATTCTAGACCAGTTATATCGTGTATTAGAATAAAGGCATGTTTGATTGGGTGGATTACAGTATAAGATTGGGATTATTAATCCGTAGGTCTAATTATTTTATGTTTGTTTTAACATTTTAGTTTAGAATTATTAATCTAATGGATAATTAATTCAATAAATTTGTAGGATTATTAGTAATGGGGTAGGGGTTGGATTATTAATCCAATGGATATTAATCCAATTGGATAGTGAATACCGCACTAATTTAATAGGATTATTAATACTTCACTATTAATCTTGTGAATCAAACATGACCTAAGTTCTTAAAATTTGAATAATTTTTTTGAAACAGCGCTTACGTCTTGTGATTCGTGACCCCAAAATATACATTTGTTGATTAAGGAATTTGAACATGAGACCTGAAAAAGCCAAATCTCTAGGCTCCAATAGTCATTCACTATACCAACCACCTGCGATTTGCCATTAGGGGAGTGCACGGTACGAGTTGGTACGATGTAGGAGAAAAATAGAAATTGTACAGTGGGTGACGGATTGATAAAAGTGTCATTAGAAATTGTCATTTTTCTTACAAAAAATCAACGGTTCGATTGATAAATAATGACGGATTTGCCTTAACGGTTCGGACGGATTGGCGGTTTATAAAAAATATAATTCAAATTACAAAACTTGAATCAAAGAGTAAAAAAAATCTATTTTATAAATTAACTAAAATAGTCAAAATTAAAACATCCATCTAATATAACGTTAAACATTAAACAAAATAAAAAAATTACAATGATGATGAGAGTAACATAAAAAATTTATAATGATGATGGGAGAGGATTGTGTTTTCGCTCTTTTAATAGTTGATTTAATTAATTGTCTAATAATAACTAGATGAGAGTAATATAAATTCTAAAGTTAATCTACATAAATTCATAAAAATTTATGAGAGTAACATGTCTAGTTGTGAATCCCAAATAAAAATAAATAAATAAAAATTATTAATATGGGTTTGAAATAAAAAAAAAATTAAACAAAAAGGACGGAGAGATGGAGAGCATTAAAGATATATTGTTTATTTAAGAGAAAGAGATAAAAAGCATATCGACATTTGCTTATTAACAGAGAGCGATAAATGAGATTAGCAATGCAGAAAAGAGTGAGTGAGAGAGAGAGAGAGAGAGAGAGAGAGAGAGAAAACAAAAAGGCACGTACAGATCGGCAAGGAGAAAGCAGCGATAGTGAAGAGAAAGCAACGGCGGTGAGCAGAGAGCATCGGCAATGCGCAGAGAGTAGTGACGATGAGTGAAGCGGTGGTGACAACAAGGCTATAGCAACGCCGATCGTAGGGTAAGGAAGAGGAACAAGATTAGAGCCCTCAGACCAGTGACGATAATGAATGAGATGAGATGTTTGGTTGTCAATTAGGTTTAATTGAGAAAATATTGTGTGTGCGAGTATATCTACATTTGGTATGATAGATTTAATCTAATGGTTGAGATGTAACTTGCTGGATCATGTGTATATAGTAGAATTTGTACAAATTATGTAAGGGCAGGTCGGGTTGGGTTGGTTACATAGGCGGGTTGCCATTTTCCAACCACTACCCGTGCCGACCCGATATTGTTGGGGCTCTCGCCCGCCCAACCCGTCCGCCAAAGTCAGAAAAATACGCGACTCAAAACAATTCGATCTGATTTTGAAGATTTTAATGGTATTATGCATAGCCCTATTTACCACGGTCATTTGTTCCTGCTTGATTACAGTCTACTCCATTTCCCCAATCAAATCAAAACTATATGCTTATTTGTTCGTTTGCTTTTTGTGGAGTTTGTGTGTGGGCCTGTGGGTTTGTGCCATCTGTATATAAGCTTGCTGAGATTGTCCCAAAGGAAACTCACATTGAAGTCATTTTTAAATGGAAAACATACCGGCCGATTTTATTTATTAGACGTACAAGTTCTACTCTCTCTTTTTTTTCTTTTTATTTTTTTCTTTTTTCTTTTTTCTTCTTTTTTTTTTCTTTTTATAAAAATTATCAATATGTTTAAAAAATGTTGAGGCAAAATAATAAATATTTTAAAATTTATTAGTGCAGTAAAAAAAATATCACACTTATAAATAAGTAAGTCCATTACATTGGACTATCCGTAATTTAGACTTTTGAAATTGTTGTGGTTGGGCAGTCCATATTTAGCTCGAAGCCTATGACAAAATGGGAAGTTAATTTTGCATGAGAAACTTTTTTTTTTTTAAATAAAAATAAAAATCATTTTTTTAAATGTTCAAAAATATTTTAGCACTAAAGGAGAAAATCATATGAAAATGATTAGTGTTATTTTAATTCTTTGAATAAATGATTTATATTTTTATTTATTTTTAAATAAAATTTAAAATTTGAAAACTTAACCAAACATGATGATTATATTTTATAGTCCTTATCCATTTGAGGCAAGTATATGGAATAGTGAAAGTTTATATGCCCCTATCACAAGTTGACATAAATTTATCACGAAATTTCGCAACATTAATTATAAAATAAGTAATCTCATCACAAATTAGTATAATAAAAAATATTGTAAGCAACCCATAAGCTTTTGTAATATCAACTACAAAATTTTAAATATTTTATTATGTTAATTTGTAACAAGATTACGTTTTTTTTTTAATTTATTGATGTTAAAATTTTTTATAATAAAATTATATCAATTTGTTATAGGGCGAACATCTCCAATGGTGTATCTTTTTTTTTGTCCTATCAAATTTCAGTAAAAATTCAAGTAAAAGCTTCATTTGATATTAAGTGCTCAAACAGAGATTTTTAAAGTTTTATCAGAACACTAGTCGGCTGGGCGAATGTCTGGTTAGTCGACCGGCCAACGTAATTTTTTATAAATTTTTGCCTTGAAGTGGTCATTCGGTGGTGAAAATCCAATAGTTATGAATAGTGATTTGATAAAAGGCACCTTCATCATCAAATTGATGAAAGATTTGAGAAATTTTGAATTTGATGAAAGATTTGGCGCTGGGTTAGAGTAGTAAAAAATGAGTTTTTTCATCAAATTTAAATTTGATGAACCATTAGAGATGATCTTAGTGAATGCACATAGGCTTTCCCTAAAAAATAATGATTGAATAATGATACACATCCTTCAAAAGTAGGAATGGCAACGGGGCGGGGCCGGGGACCACCCTTCCCGTTCTCGATCCCCGAAGGTTAAAATATCCCCGTCCCAGTCCCCGCCGGGGGAACCTATCACCCCCCGTCACCGTCCCCTAACGGGGATCGGGTTTCCCCAGTCCCGAACAATCCTCGAGTTTTTTTTTTTTTAATTTTGTTCAACAGCAAATCAGTATAACAGACCAAATCTGAGTGAGTACCAATAATCATCATCAACATATTTAGATTAAAAAAAAATAATTTGAATTTTTTTTAAAAAAAAATCAGTATATGTTTTCATCGATATGAGTACCAATAGTCAATATATGTTTTCATCATCAAGAACAGATTTAAATTTTTTTAAAAAAAATCTGAAAATATATATATATATATATATGTTTTCATCATCAACAAAATATGTAAATTAAAAAAAAATCTGAAAAAAAAAATGTTTTCATCATCACCAACAAGATCAGGTCAGAGAGAGAGAGAGAGAGATAACAAACAGATCTGAGTATAGATCTAGCAGATCTGATCGACGCCGACGGTGGTTGCGGTGAGATCGACGGTGGCTGTAAGAGAGAGAGAAGAACGAGAGGCGACGTCTTCAGATCGGGCTGTGAGAGACAGAGAAAAACGGTCGCGACAAAGGGTCAGGTGTGTGGTCAGAATCGCTGCGATGGGTCATGTATGATTGATGATCGACGTCGCGAACAGGGCGAGAGTGAGAAAGAGAAAGTAGAGGGAAGAGAGACAGGGGGAAGACAGAACTGGAGAGGATGGATGAGGGTTTGGTTTGGTTACTAACTATGCGTGTGTGTGTATATATATATATATGGGGTAAATTAGTAATTTCATTTCGGGAAAAAATCGGGCTAGGTAATCGGGCCGGGCAATGCTGCATTTGGGACATTTATCCTCGCCCCTACCAAATCGTTCGGGGATTGAATTTTAAATACCATCCCTATTCTCTCGGGGGTATTTTTGGGGAAAAACCCGAACAATTCGGGGTCGGGGGATCGGGTCCCCATCGGGCCGGTTTCAAATTGCCATCCTTATTCAAAAGGTGCGCGCTATATGCACCTTATAACTAAAAAAATAAAAAATTTTGCATAATTTTATTTTTCTAAATCATACCTACAAAAAAGAAAAAACGTCATAACTAAACAAAACATGAGATATAAATAAAATATTCTTGAGTAATAATTTTAAAAAATAATTATAATTAAAAAAAAAAAAAATTTATTAGAAAATCATTTTTCAAGTGTTTGCATCTCAATTAATTCATAAGATATTTTTGTATTTCAATAAGTCTTATTATTTGAACTTTTGATCTACCAAATCTTAATTATCATATTTAAAGTATTTTATAAACATTTCTACCCTTACAAATATTTTTTAAATGGTTGGTAATACTTACGTTTTCAGTTTTTGGTTTATATTTACAAAAATTTTAAAAACTCAAATAAAAACTTGTTTGGTAAAATTTTTAATTTATAAATCAGTGGTCTCAGTTTATAAATTTGGCAAAAAAATGAAAATACAAAAAATGTGTTTCCATTTAAGTTTTCAGTTTTTTTTTTTTTTTTTTTAACCACCCAACACTAGCCACCACCTACCATCATTTTCCACCACTCACCACCCACTTGCCACCACCACCCACCCCACACACATTACCACCACCCACCACCACATTCACCACCACCACCACCACACGCCCACTACCACACCCGCCACCACCACCACACCCACCACCACCCACCACCACCACCACCCACCACACCACACCACCACCCACCCACCACCCACACCACCCACCCACCACCCACACCACCACCACTACCACCACCACCCATCACCACCACTCCATCCACCACCACCCGCTACCACCCACTCGCTACCACACACCACCCGCCACCGTCATCCACCCACCCACCATCACCACCTACCACCCACCTGCTACCGTCACCACCACCACCACCACCACCATCGCCACTACTACCCGCCACCACCAGCCACCCACTTGCCACCATCATCTACCACCACCCGGCCACCACCACCACCCATTCACATCTACCACCACCATCACCCACCACCCACCCGCCACCACCACCACCCGGCCACCACTACCCACTTGCCACCACCATCCACTACCACCACCCACCGCCACCTCCTACCACCACCACCACCATCACCCACCACCCACCAAGAACCCACCGCCACGACCACAAACCACCCTCTACTACTACCACTACCACCCGCCACCGTCACCCACCCACCAACCACTACCACCCACCCGCCACCACCCACTACCCACCGCCACCACCACTCACCACCACCACCTACTCACCACCACCCACCACCCGCCACCCATCCACCCACCCACCATCATCACCTACTACCCACCCGCCACCATCCACCACCACCACCACCCCGTCATTCGTCACCCACCACCCGCCACCACCACCCACCACCCGCCACCATCACTCACCCACCACTACCCACCACCACCAGCTATCCATCACCCACTGTCACCACTTTCCACCACTGTCTTCCGCCGCCATTTGCCACCACTTGCCATTTCTCACCCTTTTTTATATTTTCAAAATTTTTTAAATATTTTGTCAATTACCAAACGTGTTTGTAGTTTATGTTTTTCTAAAAATAAACAAAAAATAAACAAAAACCAGTTTATAAAATTTTTATAAATATAAATTGAAAACGTAAACATTACCAAATGCACCCTTAGCAATTTGGTAATGTGAACATTCATGTTTTACAATGTGAATATTGACATTGATGTGTGAATTTCACTCAATAATGTGAACATTCATATTGAAGATGTGAACATTTACATTAATAGGATGAACATTCACATTACGGAACATTCACACTGTAAATGTAAATATTATATAGAATATTTTGATAACTATGTCCCTCATAGAACTTATTAGAATATAAAAAAATAATATGAATTAGATAGAATATAAGTAGGTAAAAAAAAAATTTATAAAAAAATGTTTTTTTTTTATATATTTTTTATATATATATATATATTTTTTGAAAGCGGTATATTAAAATTTCCATTCAATAATGGATTAGGAAAATGTTTTGTGACTCGAAAAGTTGTAGCACGAAAGCCCCGAATATATGAAATGACGTCGTTTCATATTTGAAATTTTATTTATTTATTTATTTATTTTTTCCTCTTCTTCCTCGTGTCTGCAACTCTGAAACGGTGAGGGAGAGGGAGAGGGAGAGGGAGAGAGAGGGAGAGAGGGAGAGAGAGTCAGCTGCCGATCGCGTCGCCTCAGCTGCCGAGGCGATCGGCCGCCGATCACGTCGCCTCGGCCGTGATCGCCGCGCCTCCGCCGATCGCATGCCTCTGCCTCGCCTTCAATCCCATTTTTTAGGGCCCCCTCCCCCTCCCCCTCCTTCGTCTTCTTTTTTCGTCTACGTCTGCAGAAAAATATATATATATATATATATATAAAACGACGCCATTTTTATTTTCGGGACTTTCGAGCTAACTATTTTCGAGCTAACTATTTTCGAGCTCCATATCGGAGCTGGATAGATTAATAGGTAGATGGTTAAAAAATAACAAAAACCGCGCACACATGACTAAAAACCGCGATTTTTAGGGTGTATTATGGCATTGCTTGGTGTTTAAGCTGCTCTCCGCTTTCAGCAGCCCCCGCGCGCACATATATACATATATATATTAAATTGTTTTTTTTGATCGATTCTTAGTTATTTCGTATTCCATTGAAGTGGACAATCACAGCAGTAGTGTTGTTCAAATGGAGATTGATATGGGGAAGCTTCCATTTGATATCGATTTTCATCCTTCGAACCCTCTCGTCACTGCTGGCCTAATCACCGGTCACCTTCTTCTGTAAGTTCACTTCTTCCTACAATTTTCCATCATCTCTATTATTAAAAAAAATAAAAATAAAAATAAAAATAAATTAAAAATTCTCTAATCAATTCGATTTTATGCGTTTTAGATACCAATACGGCGCCGATTCACCACCACAGAGGTACATAATGATATATATCTCAATTTATCTTGGTTTGTGTTGTTCTAATTCAGCTATATACATGCAAACCCTAGAAATAGGATCACTAGTTGTGAGAAAGTTGTGCTTAAGTTATGTTCGATTACGACCACTGTAACTGTAGGCTTTTGGAAGTCCATGCCCATAGCGAATCTTGCAGAGCTGTTCGATTCATCAACGAGGGTCGTGGTAATGCATTTTTTAACTACTTACTTTTGTTTAGTGCAAAATTATGCTGATCTCCCCTGAGATTTACAGAAAATACAACAAACCCAACCCCACTGTTTTGACATAATTTACACCCCTTTTCCTTCTAATTGAGTGGGACTAATGTAGATTGTGTGAAGACACACGGATAAACATAGTAAAATTTACATTTCAATTTAAATCCATATGACTAACAAGTTTTTGATGAAAAGGGGTTACGGTAAGGTGAGGGACCCAATGTAATTATGCCAAACTTGTGGGACTTGCTGTATTATCTTTAAACCTCAGGGGCCAGTGTGTTTTGCCATTTTGTTTTTTTAATTGATGAAAAGTGTCTTGAGTTGTTTTTTTTTTTTGGTTGGTAAACACGGACGGGTGCTTAGGAATTGTCACGGGTTCACCGGATTGCTCCATTCTCGCCACGGATGTTGAAACAGGATCTGCAATTGCTCGCCTTGAAAACTCTCATGGGTGGGTTTTTAAATGCTAAATTATGCTACTTTTGTGTTTTTTTTTTTCAGGGATTATTTGGGTTCATCACTGTCGTAAACTGTTGTAGTTTTCGCTTTGGCAACTAGTTATTTAAAAAATGAGAAAAAAAAAAAAATTTGCGTTTGGTTTTGTGGTACTTGGAAAAATTGACAAGTGATGGTGTTCATGTGCAGGGCTGCTGTCAATCGAATAATTAACTTGACAGAGTCAACCATTGCATCTGGTGACGATGAAGGGTGCATTAAGGTATCCTTTCTTATATACATATACATACTTCGTACTTTTTTTTGGGTTAAATCTCTCTCTTTGACTGTAAACATTTCAGCTGTAGAAAGACTACGCTGTAGGCATAACTGCACCTGTTAGTGTGCTATTATCACAATCCATGTAAATTCTTCTGAAGAGAATATTATCACAGTCCATGTTATTATGGTTGAAGGTTTAGATCAGGATTCAAATGTGCATTCCTAGTGATGAAAGTCTAGTAATCTACTTTCGCAGTATCCCAAACTTTGGATCCATTGGCTACTTGCTTGTTGGTGAGCAAGCAAGTAATATGGCTTCTATAGTGTTCAGTTTTACATAGTCAAAGTGAATGATAATATATTTAATGTTTCTGGTTGTTTAAATATTGAAGAGAAACCTGTTTTTTCGAGTGTTGATATTATACATTCACTTGCTCCCAAACTACAATACCATTGAAAAGCAGTTTTGTAACTGTCAATTCTCCCTTTGAAAATAAAAATTCTCTCATGATGGAATTTTATACCAGCCTAAGTCATATTTTAGTTTAAACATGCATCCCATGGTAAGCAACATTTTGATGGTGTAGTCATTTTATACGAGGGTTTTATTTTTTATGTTTCTCATTATTTTGTAATTTCATGTCAACTTCAGCATAAAGTTAAATTTATGAGCTTAATGCTTCTACAATTATGAGAAAGAAAATAATACCATTTTTTTTTTTCCCCTTGAGGGTGTTCCATGATTGTACTTGAAATGTTTACAATAATGTTTCTACAATTTTTAAAGAACCGGAGAAGCTTAAATCTGAATTTTAGTAGCAGCTCCAGTCTCATGTGACCCCAAGGTCAGACCAAGGGAACTTCTTTTGGCGGTATGATGAGTTTGCATTATTCTTCTTTTCATTATTTCTCATTTTAATGCAGGTTTGGGATACCAGACAGCGTACTTGCAGCAACTCTTTCAATGCTCATGAAGAATACATTTCAGATATGACTTTCGCATTCGATTCCATGAGACTATTGGGAACAAGGTACTTAATACACGTTCTTACCAAAACGAAAAATTTAGTAATTCCAAATTATTTCCTATATATTTCATTAAAAATTTTCTATAGGAGAGAAAAAAATCAAATATAATGAACTAAAATCTAGGGAATGGATTTTTGAATGACAACATATAAAACAAAGGCCATAATGTTTCTAGAATTTTATTTTTACATAATTAATTTATAACTATATTTTATTGGATGTATAACTATTAAATTATAATTGCTATCATATTTACAACCCTGCCCCTAGCGTACTACATTTAGAGCATGTGGCATTCCCATGTTTTTGTTCCTATTTTTCATATCAGAATGATTTACGTTCCAGGTGAAATAGATCAGAAGTATGTGGAATGTCAAATAAAGTTGGCATATCTTCTTTCTTCCTGTGCTGGATGCTACCATTTTGGAGTGTCCACTAATAGATAGATGTGTATTTCACATATTCCACACAATTCCCTTACCATGGTTGTGTTATATTGTTTCTTAGACAGATAGTGCTGATATAGGAGTGCTAGTAAAGAAGCTTCAATTTTTTATGTTTGTTTTTTTGATGGATTTTGCTACAATATACTAATATAGTGGGTGTTTGGGAAGTGGCTATTTTTTAGGTTTTTTTGCTATTTTAGTAGGCTATTTTAGTTTTTGTGTTTGGGAAGATAAGATAGATTTTTATTTGAGTTGTTGTATTAAAAAATGTGTTTGAAATGATGTTTGAGGCTGAAATGACAAATTTGTCCCTAACCTCACTTTTTCCAAAATTGGTCTAAGGGACAAAATTGTCATTTCAGCTTGTGGGACTAGGATGTCACTACACTGTGCCTACACTGACAGTGTAGACCGCCCTCGCTGCCGGCTGTTTTTTTTTTTAATTTATATTTTTAAAAAAATATATAAATCATTGGTTTAGGAAAATTTTTTAGGCTATTTAGCTTTTTTAGTGTTTGAGGCTATTTTAGCCTCAAACTTGGGTTTCCAAATACCCCCATATTATATACTTGTGTAAAAAGTGTTGATTTTGCAACGTAGACGTCCAGTTGTTGACAAGTCTTATTGACAAGATCTCTCTATCCCTCTCTCTTTCTGTTTCTCCCTGTATGAGAGGGTTCAAGAAAGTAGTTGTAAAATTCGAAGATCTTTGAAGAAAAATTTGAATTCTTTAAAAAATGATGAGAGGCTTAGATTCTTCAATAGTCACAACTAAGAACACAAAAACAAAGAGATGACGGAGATAAGAGATTGGGTGAAGAAGAAGGTAAAGTAGTTAGAGAGAGAATAATGGCAAGACTCTCTCATAAATCTCTCACTTTCACTCTCAAGGTTGATAATAGAGAAGGGAAATTAGTTCTCTCCTAAGAGTTTTCTCTCCAAAATCCATCCATTGTAAAGCTATGGGTGGGTGCTATTTATAGGCACCTCATGATGTAGGATAGAGCCCATGTACAAAGCACATGGGGAATATTCTCTCTAACCACTTTGTCCGAGGAGGTGACCTCTCTGAGGATGAGGAAAACCTTTGAAGAGGAGATTAACCTCTCGGTGAACCCTTATTTTTAGCCACATCTAACCAATGATTCCCCAATCATCCTAAAGGGTCAGGGGTAGTCCTAGAGGATGCCCTGCCGTAGAAGGGTTAGGGGTAGTTCAAGAGAACGCCTTGCCGCAAATATTACTGAGTCTTAGGGACCTCCTAGATTGTATCACCTTGACCCGAGTATAGGCTAGTTTAACCGAAGAGTGAATTTATCTCCACTCACCGTCCTCAAGATCGGGTCCTTTGTTCAGACTCTATTACGCCCATGGTTTTGATGCGTAGATCCCGGAAAGTTTTGAGCCCGCAAGTGTTTTGGGACTCACTAACGAAGCGACTTCTAGATTGTGTTTGAATCCGTTCAAAGCCAAGTGCTTCGGATCTCTAGGTTCGTGGATCCAAACCCTTTCGAGTTTGGGCCCAAGTAAGTCTTTAAGTTCGTGGATCCGAACCTTTTCGAGGCTTAGAGTGATTCGGCCTGTTTGATGGCGATAAATCCGGGCCCACCAACCTTGGACTATTGGGCCTAATTAATTTAGTGGGCTTAAATTAGCTCCTCTTATATTTGCCCCTTGCGTGTATGAGAAATTTTAGTTTTCTTGAACATGCATAGTTCCACCTTTTCAGCCATGCTTCATATTACGTCTTCAGAAACGTTGTCTTCATGTGACTTTTGGATAAGATTGATAACCCATCGTGGTTTATGGATAAAATCGACGATTAATAATATATATATATATATTTTTTCACTCCAAACAAAAATAAGGCACTCATCAGAATACTTCTCCACTCCAGGAAAAAAAATAAAGCATCCACTAACCTTCATTTTTATATTCTTGAAAAATAAGGCCCACATTGCTTTTTAGTCAAACTTGACTTGGCTTTTTCTTTAACTTACACAATTTCAAATATGTAGATTCTCCAGAATATTCGGAGGTATATTATATATATCTCTAGGCTATACAAAGGACCATCAGCATCACCTTTTTGCCTTAGAGAAAGGTCAAAAATTCTAGTTATCCTTTACACTTAGCACATTCTCTCTCTAAACTGAGAGACCCATTTAGAGACCCAGATTTTATTTTTTCAACGAACCAGAGCTTCTGCCTTTTGCACACTGACCTCTATCGCAGCTCCAAGCACCGCCGCCGCCTCTATCATTGAAGACCCACGCCACCTTGCACACCGTCGGCGGCCACAGCTCCGACCAATGTTGGTGTCGCGACAGCTTCGACTACCAACGGTTTACGCCAACATCTGCTACAACTCTAGGCGTTGGCGCCGTCGTGCTACTTTGCTTCTAGCTCTGACCGTCCAAAGCTGACCACACATGTTGCCCATTCAACTCGACATGGGTAGTCTTGCCTAGCGCCATTTAGCTTATCATCGGTGTTCCATCTTACCTTAGCAACACTTTTTTCAAAGTTCCGAACCCCCAGATCTCGGTCTTGCTTTCACACCCACTGAAATCCACCACCGTTGGTTCCAGTTATGACCAGCCAACACCGACCACATCACCAACTCAGCGCAGTGTCGATCTGCCCAGTTGCTTCACTACCTGCTTGCTACGTTCTCAATTTCTTCTTTGCTCATTGTTGCTTTGAATCTGATCTTGCTACTTCTACCAAAACCCTATTCTCCTTCTTATACCATATTATATATATATATATATAATATACACTTATATATTTATGCTTTGAGCTTTGATTTGTTGGGCCTAATATTCATGACTTTGGAGCTGGAACGTAGAATGTTTAATTTGTACAAAACCCCAAAATTTGTGAAATCAATTTGAATTGCTAGTCTCATATAAGCTGAGTCATTGGTGCTTGAATGTGGTTTGAACATTATAGCCTTTAGGACACTTGCACTTGATTTTTTTTTTTTTTGAGAGAAGATGAGATACTTGTTGAACCCCTCCGATTGGATCTTGAACTCATGATGAAATGTAGTCCTGAAATTCATGTTTTGGAGCTTGACCTTGTGTTCATAAATTTGATATGGATGGGGTATTAATGTTGCAAAAATTCATTGGTGTAGAGAGAGATAATTTGAATCCTTTGAGTTTTGTTGGTGTTGCTATTGAAAATTTTGTTAGGCTTGTCTTGAAATTTGTAGAGCAAAATACAATAAATGTTGTTGCAAGCACAATCCAAGGAAATGAGCCCCTCGTATTGTATATAAATCTTCTTGTTGAATAATTAATTATTGTCTTGTTGATCTTGTGGATGCTTTGGAAATAAATAGTTGATGTTGCTTGAATCATAATCTGAACTCAATATTGTTCATCTCGTTTGTCGGCTTTGTTATTTCAGGCGAATGAATTCTTGTACAAACTCCACAACTTCGGTACCTCAGAACCCGCACTAATGAGAGCAAGGGCTGTTTCTCAGAAGTTCGCAAGAAGGCAAGATTGTCTCTTAGGAGTCCGAAAGTAGCACACACTCTTCTTCGGAAAGAGAGATCTCTCTAAAAGGCAATTGAGTCTACCAAGCTTGTACCAACACAAGTAAAGATTGCCCCTTGAAAGTCCGAGCATAAGCAAGGCTGCCTCTCGGAAGTCTGAGTAGATGCACACTCCCTTCTTCAGTAACTAACGGAAGCAAAGTCTACCCCTCGGAAGTTCGAGTGGGAGTACACTTCTACTTCAGCAGTTAATGGAAGCAAAGGCCGTCCCTCGGTAGTTTGAACGGAAGCAAGAGTTGTCCCTTGAAAGTCCGAGTAGTAGCATACACCCTACTTGGCAAGAAAGATAGATCTCTTGAAACTTGCTTCTTGTAAGAAGTCTACTACCTCAGGGCCGTTGAAACTCACACTAATGAGAGTAAGGGCTATCCCTCGAAAGTCTGAACGGAAGCAAAACTGTCCTTCAGGAGTCTGAAAGAAGCATACACCTTACTTCGGCAAGAAAGATCCCTTCTGGCAAGCAACTGAGTGTACTAAGCTCGCACTAACGGAAGTAAGGATTGTTCCTCGGAAGTCTGAGCGGAGGTAAAGCTGTCTCTCGGAAGTCCGAGTGGATGTACACTCTCTTCTTTAGCAACCAATGGAAGCAAAGGCTGTCCTTCGAAAGCCGGAGCAGTAGTACACTTTACTTTGACAAAAAAGATCCTCGAAGCTTGCGCTGATGGAAGCAAGGGCTATTATTCGGAAGTTCGAGTGGGAACACACACTCTGCTTCAATCAAGAAAGACCCTTGAAGCTTGTTTTGATAGAAGTAAGGGTTGTTCTTCAGAAGTCCGAATGGGAGCAAGGTTGTTCCTTAGGAGTTCGAATAGTAGCGCACACCTTACTTCGGTAAGAAATATCCATTTTGACAAGCAACCGAGTCTCGAGGGATGTTCTTCGGAAGTCCAAGTGGGAGCACATACTGTACTTCAATAAGAAAGATCTTCGAAGCTCGCACTAATGGAAGCAAGGTCTGTTCTTCGAAAGTCTGAGTGAGAGCACACACTCTACTTCAATAAGAAAGATTCTCGAAGCTTGCACTAATGGGAACAAGGTTTGTTTTTCGGAAGTTCGAGTGGGAGCACACACTCTACTTCAGCAAGAAAAACCCTCAAAGCTTGCATTGATGGAAGCAATGACTGCTTTTCGGAGGTCCGAGTGGGAGTACACTTCTATTGCATTAAGAAAGGTCCCTTCAGGTTGGTAATCGAGTCTACTATTCCTCTTTTTTCTTCGAGGGGTAACAAAAATTAAAAAACTGTCTCGGCAACATAACACAATGAAGATACATAATATAGAGAAAATAATGGAGATATACAATATGGAAGAAACAAATTTCTTCATAACATAAGAAAGATAAACCTTCTTGGACAATGCAATAAATACAAATTGTAAATGTATTGGTTAGACTTCTTGGACAATGGAATTCTTTTACAGAATGTCAACCCTTGCTCCCAGTCACTAGAGTTGCGAGGTCATTCGAAAAACTTTCACTAGTTACTTGGGTTGTGGCCGTCATACGCCATCATAGCCACGTTTTCTAAGATTTCCTGGGGCTCCTGTTCTTTGAACTTTAGCTCATCTGCTTTGACTTTCTTTCTAAAAATTTTCCTAAGCGTCTGACACTTTTCTGTAGGATGTCCTAGTGATCGGTGGAAAACACAATAATTAGGGCCTTCACGGACTCTCTTCGGCAAAAGCTCTTCAATATGAGGCAACTTCAATTCCCTATCTACCACTTATTCTTTAACTAAGGCCTTCACCTCCTCAACACTACACGGAAAAGGAGTGTCATCTTCGTAGTGTTTCCTCTTTTGACCTCTAAATTCCTTCCCCTGCGACTTTCGGTAGAAGACGCAGAAGCCGCAGTGACAGAATGTTCTCGGGATGACTTGGATCTAGTTTTATAACTAGTCTCGAACTCGATCTCCTGAGACTGAGGTATGTTGATATTCCGAGATGCTTCAATTAGTGCCGAAAATGTGGGTAGCTTATGATTAACAAGAAGCATCTTGTACCCGTTCAATGCCTCTTCAACGCAGATTTGGACCAAATAGCTTTCCTCCACTGCTTCATGGCAATCCACAGCTTTGTCTTGAAACCTTTTGACGTAGTCAAAGATGTCCTCACCTTCTCGTTGTTGCTCCTTACACAATGTAAGTGCGGTCACCTTCTCTGCCACTTGAAAGAACTTGGAGTGGAATTTGTTAACCATTTCCTCCCAACTTCGGACAGAGTTTGGGGCCAAATTAACATACCGACTATATGCACGGTCAGTGAGGGACTTAGAAATTCTCTCAGCCAGAGGACGTGGTTTGAACCATGAATACCCAGAGTCTCGATGAACCGCACAACATGTTCTCGAGCATTTCCTTGCTTGCCATCGAATTTGATGAACTTCGGCACCGTGTATCCCTCCGGGTATGGATAACTCAACATCTCAATAGGGTAAGGCAGCTTGATTTCTAGATCAAGTAAAGAGGGTAAAGTCCTCTTGCCCTGTTCGAGATCGAACATGGCTTGCACATTGGCAAGTGTGAGAAATTGTTGAGGGAGAGAGTTTGATGGTGGCATTCCCGGAACTTGGCTTATGGACCTGAAGACTGAGCTAGGAGCGACTTGGCCATTCTGGTGTTGAGAATTCATCATTGGTGAAGACACTTGACGATACTGGCCATCAGCGCCTATGGACAAGCCAGTTGGAGATGGGACATTGAATTGAGGCCTATAAAGTCCACCGCACGGTGCAACTATATCGGGTTGGGCTTGCAAATTTGTTGTTGGCACCAAAGGAGGCCCGCTTGGTGCTTGAGTAACATTTACTAGTGGTGTAATAAGATTAGGGACGGGCAAAGCTCCCTTTTGCGCCACCATGCCCCTTATATTTGCCTGGACACCAACAGTCACTGGAGCGCCATTCATCACACCAGAACCTTCCCTAGTCACCATTGGATCTCAGCTTGGCACGCCATGGAGCTCGGGCGTGGGCAAATTGCTGCCGCCTACTGTGGTTTAAGCATGTGTTACTGTGGTTGTGTTGCCATGAGCCACAGGCTGACTGGGGCATGCTTTTCCTTGGATTTGATTTTACACTCTGGCGGGGATAACTCCATCGCCAGTTTGATTTCTGTTTGGCGCTGGTGCAAAATTAAAACTCATTACCAACATGTGTGAGTGAGATTCTGAAGAGTGGTAGTAATCTCTTGCTGACTATTTTGAAGTCCTTGAATGGCTTCGAGTAAAAGTGGTTGATCTGGGGCCATGGTCTTGTCATCGCCACCATTAGAGGATTCTTGTTGGTGAACTTCATCTTCTCCCTCCATTCTTGCTGGAGTTGTGTGGGTTTCAGATCTCGTTGAGACCATTAACCAATCTGCCTCCCTAGCAGAGTCGCCAAATGTATGAGAGGGTTCAAGAAAGTTGTTGGAAAATTCGAAGATCTTTGAAGATCTTTGAAAAAAAATTCGAATTCTCTAAAAAATGATGAAAGGCTTAGATTCTTCAATAGTCACAACTAAGAACACAAAAACAAAGAGATGATAGAGATAAGAGATTGAGTGAAGAAGAAGGCAAAGTAGTTAGAGAGAGAATAATGGCAAGGCTCTCCCATGGATCTCCCACTTTCACTCTCAAGGTTGATAATGGAGAAGGGAAATTAGTTCTTTCCCAAGAGTTTTCTCTCCAAAATCCATCCATTGTAAAGCTATGGGTGGATGCTATTTATAAGCACCTCATGATGTAGGATGGAGCCTATGTACAAGGCACATGGAGAATATTCTCTTTAAGCACCTTGTCCGAGGAGGTGACCTCTCCGAGGATGAGGAAAACCCTCGAAGAGGAGATCAACCTCTCGGCGAACCCTTAGTCTTAGCCACACTTAACCAATGATCCCCAATCATCCCAAAGTGTCAGGGGTAGTCCCAGAGGAGGCCCTACCGCAAAAGGGTTAGGGGTAGTTCAAGAGAATGTCCTATTGCAAAATATTGCCAAGTCTCAGGGACCCCTTAAATCGTACCACCTCGACCTGGGTATAGGCTAGTTTAACCGAAGAGTGAATTTATCTCCATTGACCATCCTCGAGATCGGGTCCTTTGTTCGGACTCCATTACGTCCATGGTTCTGGTGCGTAGATCTCGAAAAGTTTCGAACCCGCAAGTGTTCTGGGACTCACTAATGAAGCGACTTCTAGATTGCGTTTGAACCCGTTCGAAGCCAAGTGCTTCGGATTTCTAGGTTCGTGGATCCGAATCCTTTCAAGTCTGGGCTCGAGTAAGTTTTTAAGTTCATGGATCCGAACTCTTTCGAGGCTTATAGTGATTCGGCCCGTTTGATGGCAATAAATCCAGGTTCACCAATCTTGGACTTGTGATAAATTCAGGCCCACCAACCTTGGACTATTGGGCCTAATTAATTTAGTGGGCTCAAATTAGCTCCTCTTACACTCTCATTGAGAAATTCCATGTCATTGTGCTCTGGCTCTATGTGAGGACTTGATCATGAAATTTGTCATAGGATAATATTTATAGACCCTTAATTTGCCAGCAGTGATGGAGCCAAGAATTAATCCAGGGGGAGAAACTATTAACCACAACCTCAAAGACTATATTATTAATCACCCGTTTTATTTGGAAACAAAAATCTTTTGTCCATTTATTTACTTTTCTTTCTTGATGAAAGACTTCATCATATTTATTTTATTTGACATTGTTGTTCTTATTTTCTCTGACATTGCTAAGTGGAGATGGGTCTCTATCTGTCTGCAACCTTCGGAGCAATAAGATATATTCATTGGAATGCTCTACTGCTTTATTTGTTTGACCCAAGATATATTGTGCTTCTTCACATTTTCTGTCAATTAATACTTGCTTCATTAGTTGATTCATCTTGTATACACTAATTTCAGCTTCAAACTCGCTCTGAATTTTCTGAAGATGAGCTGCTTTCTGTCATAATCATGACGGTAGAATTTTTCTGTGTATGAAATGCATTCCTTTTATATTATCTTTCTTAATGTCCCCATTGCATTAAAACGTATGTTTTGTGCACATCTCTGGCACATGCATTGCACAAGATGTTTAAGCAGACAGTTTGCTGTGAACATTATTGCACATGTAATATGCCTACAGACATTAAATGTGGTATCAAGGCAGTGTGCCATCATCACAGTTTTTCTTTTCCTGGTGCTAAACCTGCTGAGTGTTGTGACTGTTAATTCTTGCTTTTATTCCACTCCTATGGAACATGTTCTGGTGCATAACATGTTCTCAGCAAATATAGATTAATATTTGCATTTTAGAAGCCTGATTTGTCCGCTGGGGACAGTTCTATATGAATTTCTATTTCTTTTGCTTTAATTTCTCCTATTTTTCTAATTCATGTGTTTGCGTTTTGCTATGCTGACTATTACTTTCTTGTGATCAGAACGGTCGAAAAGTTATATGTGGGACACAAACTGGAACTCTACTATTGTATTCGTGGGGATTTTTCAAGGACTGCAGGTATAGATCCTGTCCACAGTAGGGGAACATTTGATTCAGTAGGAATTTTATGCTTTCAATGTCTCGAGTCTTAATTTTCTTGCTGTGGAATGTTCTTTTTTGTTTTCAGTGATTGCTTTGTTGATCTATCCCCAAATTCTGTAGATGCCTTGTTGAAAGTTAGTGTCTTAACCTTATTGGCTTTTTCAAATTAGTTGGTATTTCATTCCAACTGAAAACTAAAGGCTTGCTTTTCTTGTGTTAGCTTGATGAAGACAGAGTTATTAGTGGATCTGAGAATGGACTCATCAGGCGAGAGACTTTCTCTAGAGGGATAAATTTTATTTGTTTATTGAATCTATCATGCCCCTCTCTCGCTCTGTTTTTTTTTTGTTTTTGGTAGTTCCTAATATCTGTGTTTTTTCCCCCCCGTATTTAGCCTTGTAGGCATATTACCCAACAGAATAATCCAGCCAATTGCAGAACATTCAGAATATCCTGTTGAGCGTCTTGGTATGACTTTCTAGCAAGTTACTTCTAAACATCTTTCTTTATTTTTGAACGGTTACTCTGCCTACAGATGTCACTTGGACTAACAGAAAAGTAAATATATGTGGATTTGTAGTCTCATCCATAAATTGTATTCCTAAATGAACTTGGTGTAGTCAATGGTTTGTATCATCTGCCATGGTCTCTTATTTCACGAAATGGTTAGCTATGGTTTATGGGTGCACGGATGTTTATTGTGGACGGTGGAGGTACTGGAGATGGATCTGGAAAGGTGATAGGCAATGAGCTGGCAAGGTACCCCCAGAGATGGAGGAGGAGAGAAAAGGCAGTCTTACACAGAGAGGGTGGCAGTGGAGCATTCTTTTGAGCTTGCCAAAGGATAGTTGAAGCTTGCTAGTGCTTGCATGCATGGGGATGTTCCCCATTATAGGAGAACAAAAACATGAAGGACAATTCACCTATAGACATGTGGCACAACTCTCTTGGTTTGACAATCCGGAGTTTCCCAACTTCCCAATGCACCATAGTTAGGTCTTGGAAGATGAATCATTGAGGTTGCGGTGGGTTGGTATGATGAGCATTGGAAATTGTATCCCAAGTCTGCAGGAGTAGATATGATAATTCGTCTGAGATATCACGTCCTGGTCATAGAGCACCTCTCTTAAGACTAGTTGAGGTGGAGCCTTCTCAAGGGGGTGGGTCAATCAACCCTGATGATCCCTTGACTCTAGCCTCCAAGCCACAAGTTCTCCATTGGTCCTAAGTGGATGTCCGAGTCCATGCTCTTAGCCTAGGTTAACACTTTGAATCAAGTGTAAGTTGGAGACCTGCTCGCAGTATATATTATTTGTCAATCATTCACTCGGTTGGTGAATACTGAGTATAGTAGCTTAAGGGTTGCTTAACCAATTGATGACAATTGAATGGGGGTTGTTCAATTGTTTATCAATTGAGGAGGCCGAGTGGTTGTCATGGTGACCAATTGGTATGGAACAATTGGGGAAACAAGTGGAGACTGATTAGTGGAGACTGATTGGTGTAGACTGGTTGAGGATGCTGAGTGGTAACTTAGGAGGCCAATTGGTGGACTGATTGGGGTGACTGACGGGTTGTTGGTGATCAGGCACCATGGGCAATTGCCCTTGGCCTGTTGGCTCATTTGGAGGTGCTCATGTGGCAGTGTGTCATTGGACTGTGTGTTGGCTCATGAGGTCAGCATGTGGTGCCTCCTGCCAGCCAATGTGGAGATGATGTGGCGTAGCCACTTGGTGGAGATTGACACTTGTGCCTACGGTTCTAGATACATATGCTATCTCATTGGCAAATATATATATATATATTTTTTCGCCACATTGTTATTTGATGCTGCTGTCCCTTCTGAAGTTGGACCATTTCTTATTCAGTTGTTCGATTGGTTTTGCAGCATTTTCTCATGACAAAAAGTTTCTGGGCAGTATTTCACATGATCATACATTGAAGGTATGTAGATCTTTCTCTCCCTTCTGTAGGGGCTGTAGGGTTTTTTCCATGACTGACAGAATTCTCTCAACTATATATATCCTTTCTCCTGTAGCTATGGGATATGGACAATTTACTGCTAAGTTCTGGAAGTACTATAAAGAGTCATTTGGCTGTGGCATACGGTGATAGTCACGAGATGGATGAGATGGATATGGACCGTCTTCCGAAATCTTCCAAAGGTATATTGGATAGTTTCAAATTTATATGTGCTAGTTTCCCTTGCTAAATTACATCATATCATAATCCAAAGCCTTTCAACCATAAGCCTTAAATATGGAATATTAATTCTTGACAATTAGACTAGGTACCACTAACTGAATGATGGGATCACCTTATTGAAGTGATTATGTTTGGGGACATCGTATAGAAAAGAATAGCACAAATTGGAATTCGTTATCTGATTTGTGCAGCTTATGATTGTCCATGGATGTTATGCACTTGCAAAGAATTGATTAAGTCATGATTTATTTTTGTCAATACAAATATTACCAAAAAGCACCTGCAAAAATTTTGGGATCATGATGTCTTTCGCTGGTAGCACTGGTAATATGTGAGGGATTCTAGTTCATGGTCCATCTAGTTGCATATGTTTAAAAAGTTTTCTGGATTGCCTGTTATATATGTGTAGCTATGTTTGTGTTTATTCTTTGAGGTCACTGTATTTTGTGGATGTGTATGCGCACAGAAAACATACATGTTAATACATATCTTCTACAAGATGATAATCTGGCTAGCATGTTTTAACATTAAATTGAACTTGCACATTCTCTTTTTTATTTTGCCAGGGACCAAGAGAAAAATTGCAAGTAGAGGGCAAGGCCTCGATAGTTCTAACAACTTTTTTGCAGACTTGTAGTAAATTATTAGCACTGCTGTTTTACAATTTTGGTTAATCTGATAATGGTAGTCCTGATGGGATATATGGTTTTAGCTTCTGGAAGTGGGTGCCCTTATTATCATCATAATTATTGGAATTTTTTTTTTTTTGGGGGTGGGGGTTGGTAAATTAACCGTTGATTTTCTAATGAGATTGTGTAGCTTATTAAGACTTGATGAGTATTGCAAACATGACCTGTTGATTTTCTAATGAGATTCTGTAGTTCATAAATTACATGGTAATTATTTTCAAATAAGAGAGGATAATCTGCACATAAACCAAATTACAAGAAGCAACGTGAAATTTGCCCTAAAATCAAAATTATCCCCAGCCATCCCAACCCAAACCCTCTCTCTATCCCATGCACCGCACCTTGTCCAACCAAGATCTCCCACCCCTTCTTCACCACTATGACACCTTGCACCTAAGGGGTGTAAAAAAGGCCCGATCCGACTCGTACAGGCTCGGGTTGGCCTAACCTAGGTCCAGTCGGGCTCCTTTCAATTTTCGGACTTGTCCATTTGTTGGAAATCGCGACCTAGGGGGTAATCCGGCCTAGGATCTCAGGCTCGGGCTTGGGCTTGGGTCAGGCTGAATTTTTAATTTTTTTTTATAACCAAAATAGCTTGAAAAGGTGATGTTGGGTATCGGGTGGGTCAGGCCTCGGGTAGGACTCAGATTGGGCTCAAGTCAGGTTGGGATAGAAAAAACATGGCCTAGGCCTTAGCCCTTAACTTGAGGGTGTCGGGTTGGGCCTAGGCAGGTCAGGCCTCGGGCCAACGAGTCATTTTTACACCCCTATCTGTACCTAGGGGTGTGCGTGGTGCGGTTCGACTAGTTTGAGAGAAAAATAATAAACGAATGACGGATTGACAAATTGCGGTTTGAGCGGTTTTGGACGGATTGACGGATTGAAGAATATTTTAACCAATTATCAAGTCTTTACATAATATATCACACTAATTTACATAATATTTTTCATAATTTGTAATAAATTTAGCATATTAAATCTCTTTCACTCATTTTTACTCTAATATTTCATTATAAATTAAAAAATATATATAGTCGAGCAGTTTCAAAGACGGATTATAAATTTTAAAATTTAAATTGTAGTTAGTGAATAAAGCGATGCGGATTGATACTGTTTTAACGAATTAGACGGTATTTTGCATAGTCCTACTTGTACCATTTTCTACTATTGTTACCTTTTTTTTTTTATCTGTTTTTTCTCGCGTGACTCTTCCTATCTTTCTTTGTTACACTCAAGAGTTGCTGGAGAGAGGTGATAGGAGTGAAGGGTTTTAGGATGGCATGGAGGGACTGAAGTTTGGCGAGGGGGATGAGCACGGGTGCGGGTGGAAGTAAGGTTAGAGTTAGCATTTGCAAGATTAGGAATGGAGTTAGGATTTGAATTTTATGATAGGATAGAATTGTAATAAAAATAATTATGAAGTAAGGTCTAGAGAGAGAGAGAGAAAGAGAGAGAGAGAGAGAGAGAGAGAGAAAAGTTACAATTAACAAATATTAATTGCGAATTTATCACTTTAAAATTTAAAATCTATAAACAAGTAAATTATTTACAAAAATAACTATCATATCATATCAGTTTACTTTCAAAAGGATAGCAGTTTTCAATAATCAATATCAAAGAGACACCTATTTATTTTTCAGTCATTCCATGGTCTCAGAAATGGGGGAAAAAAAAATAAGGAAAAAGGAATAACAAATCTATGGTTGATATGTAAAGTTGGTGTCGTGGGTCAATATCTGAAGTAAATCTAAATCACTGATATAAAATTCTAAGCCTCTGTTTGGCAGAGTTTTCAAAATCTAGTTCAACACTCACTTTTGAGTGTTGTGTTTGTTTAGGGTTTTCAAATCACAATTCTACACTCATTTCTCAAAACTCATTTCAAAACATAATCATTACTTTTCAAAACTCATAACCAAACACATAATTCAAAACTCCATTCAAATTAATATTCTAAAAATATTTTAATTTTGTTAAGATTTACGATTTTTTTATTTTTTTTATTTTTAAATTTTTTTAATTTTTTGAATATTTTTAAATATTTTAATTTTTAAATATTACAATTTTAATTTTTTAAATTTTAAAATATTTTATAAAAATAAATTCAAACTCTATTTTATAAAAATATTTTTAAATATTTAATTTTTTTGTTATGTATTTGGTTACGATTTGAGTGTAGAGTTGTGAAAGTAGTATAGAATTTCGAGTTATGTGTTTGGTTATGAGTTTTAAAAATAATTTTTTAATTGAGTTTTGTTTTATGTGTTTGGTTAGGATTTGAGTGTACAGTTGTGTTTAAATTTAAAATATTAAAAATTTAAATTATTTTAATTTTTTGAATATTTAAATTATTTAAATTTTTACGATTTAAATTTTTTGAATATTTATTTTAATTTTTTACTTATTAAATTTTTTAGATTATTTAAATTATTTAAATATTTATGATTTAAATTTTTTGAATATTTATTTTGAAAAAAAATTATTTCCTTTGTAGTATTTTCAATTAAAAAATTGATTAATGTTATTTTTTATTAATAATAAATTTTTTTAATTGAATTTTAAAAAGAGTTTGGTTATGAGTGTTGATAAAAATTTTCAATAATGTGAAAGTAATGTTTTTTGTTATGAGTTATAACAATTTGAATTAAGTTTTGAAAACTTTTTTCAAAACTCATAACCAAACAAATTTTCTTACTTCACATGTCAAATCAAACTTTCAAAACTCAATTCTACACTCAATTCAAAACTCAATTCCATACTCAATTCAACACTTTATTCAAAAACCATAACCAAACAAATTTTCTACACTCAAATCATAATTCTAAAACACACAAACTCAAAATACAACTCATATTCTCAAATCATAATTACAAAGCTCTACCAAACGGAGCCTAAATATTTTCTGAGTTTTTACATTTGAAATCGTAATTCTTTATTTTTTCATCTTATTTAGATAAGATAACTTTTCATAGAATAAGTTTTTCAATTAATTTAAAATACGGTTTAATAAGGGGGAAGGGGGGAGTCCATTGTTGTGCGGACTCAAAACAGTCATTATATATAGAGAAACCAAATTCTGAATAAGATACAATATAATACAATTCAACTTAACTCAACTCAACTCAACTCAATGCTACTTTCACAATCCCTCGAGACAGATAAGCTTGTTCAAAAAACAACGAAATAAAGCAAGAGAAGAGACGAAGGTTTTGATAGTGTTCATGAATACTGGTGGCATCGATTGGAAACCAACCCTACTATGTGCTGCATTAATTTTGAGCTTTACAATTTTTGCGTTGTCGGGCCTATCGCAACAAACGTCCCCAATTTCAAACCACCCAATGAATTTTGATATTAAAAATTGTTATCAAATATCTCATATGAGTGTGAGATTCATATGAGACCCACATTATATGGGTTCCACACCCATGTGAGACATCTGGTAGAAATTTTGGTAAATTTTTCTGTTCTCATTACTCTTTGGATATGTTTGATTGGGTAGATTAAAGCATAGGATTGTGATTATTAATCCGTGGGCCCAATTATCCTATGTTTGTTTTAACATTTTGGTTTAGGATAATTAATCCAACGGATAATTAATCCAACAAATTTGTAGGATTATTAATAATGGGGTAGGGGTGGGATTATTAATCCAATGGATATTAATCCAATTGGATAGTGAATACCACACTAATTTAATAGGATTATTAATACTTCACTATTGATTTTTTCAATCAAACATAACCTTTTGGTATTAACAAATTACACCTCTGTTTGGAGTATTTCTTTTTTCTTTTTTTCTTTTTAAAGAAGAAAATAAACATCATTATAAAAATCAAACTCAACAATGCCTTCAGTTGGTTTGCATTTATTTTTATTTTTATTTTTTTATATTGAATAGTATATATATATTTTATTTATAAGTTGTTATGACTAGTTAAGATTAGTATACCAATTATGGTATTAGGAAGTCTCTCTTAAGTATTATTTTTATTTTATTTATTTGAATAAATCGTCGATCAATAAAAAAATATAGTGGAATATTTTGAATTAATTTTTATCAGGTTATGAAAGTCGATTCTCCTTGTGTTAACTTTTATTCCTGTTTCTTTTACTTTTATTTTGTTTGTATCAATTTATGAGTGTAACTTAGGCAGGGCTTGACAACCTGATTTCACTTTAATTTTTTTTAGAATTTGGATAACATATTTTTGAATTCGGTGTGAGTTTGAGTACAAATTGAGAAATACTAATTAAATTAGGACGAGCTTGAGCAATGCTAACAAACAACACGAGTAATCTAAAACTCGAATTATATATATAAATGTATAAAAATATTAAATATGCATGTAAATTATTAATTGTTGGATGATATTAAAATAATTTTGATTATTAGGTCATATTCACTATATATATATACTATACACAAGTAATAGAACACAAAATTGTATCATTTTCTTTTTTTCACTTATAAATTACAAAGACGATCGCATAGTTTACCAAAAAAATATTAGTATTGTATAATTTCATTAAATTAATTAATCTAGTTAAAAAAAAGTTAAGTAAAAAAAAGTTAAGAAAAAGAAAGTTTTAAAAAATTGAGTAAAATATTAAAAAGTTAAGAAAAAATAAAAAAATACAGATAAAAAATTTGAAAAATTCAAAACTAATCATAATTTTGTTTTGGAGTCTTTGGATTTTGATTTTAGCCAAGGAATGATTGGGTTTGTATGAGGCTTTGTCCCATAAGTATTCTTTTGTATTGTTGCTAGGGCTGTTTTATTTTATTCTTTTCCTTTTGTTATGGTTGCTCTTTGAGTTGGAATCTCTTCAACCCCTCCTCATTTTGATTTGTACTCGCAAATGATTGGATTTACTTATGTTAATTTATTTTGGTTTGGGTTAGTAAATGATTATACTTGTTCTCTTGTGCAAATATGATTGTGATGAGTCTTATTATTTTGATGTAGTTTTTGTTAGGGGTGTAACTTGGATGGGTTGAACCCGAGGAATTCGAGTCTAGTTTGAATTTTTTTAGGATTTGAATAAGATATTTTTAAATTCGGTACAAGCTTAGACAAAAATTCAGAAATCCGAATTAAATTTAGACGGGTTTGGACAAAGATATCAAACAATTCGAAACCTAAATTATATATATAGATATATAAAAATATTAAATATATATATAAATGATTAATCATTACATGATATTAATGTAATTTAGATTATTAAATCATATTGAATATATTTTATTTACTTTTTTTTCTCTCATTCATCAATTGCAAAGACTACTATAGTAGAATTTTTTTACATTATATAAATTATTTGTTTTGATATTATTAATGATTTTCTAAAAAAGTGTAAATAAAGTCTAATTTTAATAATTTAATAATTTTGCTGCAAAAAAAAAAAAAAGAAATTTATTTACAATTCGGACAATTCGGGTTTAACTCAGTTCAGGTTTGGGCAGACAATCTCTGATTATAATTCGAGTTTAGTCATGCTTAGGTAGGTCTTAGTACAACTTGAACTGAACTTAGACAACTTACCAACCCGACCGAATCCGTCTGAGTTTCACCATGGTTTTTGCATGGCCACAGCTTCTCTCCAGTCCAAATCTTGAACGGTGTTGTCCGGCCCTTTGGGGCCCATTACGGGTCGTGTTTCGATAATCTAAACCGTTGAATGTGTAGAACTCGTCGAGTACTATATGCTTATAAATAATCACGTTGATCGGATATCGATAGCTATATGATCAAATCAATTTTTTATGAAAAAAAATGGACGGCGAAAAATAAACGGCTTACAAAAAACTGATTTGATCATATAGCTATTGATATCCAATCAACGTGATTTTTTACAGGCATATAGTACTCGATGAGTTCTACACATTCAACGGTTTAGATTATCGAAACACGACCCGTAGTGGGCCCCAAAGGGCCGGACAACACTGTCCAGTTCAGATTTGAACTGGAGAGAAGCTGGGCCTTTTTGCATTTATATTTTTCTTTGTTGCTCTTGTACTTTTAATCTTGATCAATAATATATATATATATATATTTTTACCAATAATTATTTTTTATGCTAAAGAAAAAATATATATATACTATACAGTGTAGGGACCAACATGCTAGCTCAATGCCCATGACCAAGGATGCTCACTATCTAGTTAGGGTGCGTTTGTTTTGAGAGATTAGGGGATGAGATTGGACTATTAGTCTCATTGTTTGTTTTAATTTTTTTTGCTCCGAATTAATAATTCTCCCGGACTATTAGTCCCATATTTGTGGGACTATCAGTACCATATTTGTGGGACTATCCTATCCCATGGGGGGGTTGAGATTATTTCCATGAAATTGGTATCCCATGAGATTAGGCTCTGAAATGTTCAATTTACCCCCCATGTTATTACTTAGCAAATAATTTGAAAAGGGTAAAATAGTCTTTTGAACATTTATAAATTATTTTTTTTAGTGTTGTTAATTTAAAATTATATATTAAATAAAAAATTATAAATTAAATTTAATTAAAAATAATAAATTAAAAATTATGGCCTTATAAATTAAATTTTTTTAGTGTTGTTGAAAATTTAATTTATATATTAAATAAAATTATTTTTTTAGTGTTGTTAACTTAAAATTATATATTAAATAAAAAATAAAAAATATAAATTAAATTTATTTTAAAATAATAAATTATAAATTATGGCCTTATAAATTAAATTTTTTTAGTGTTGTTGAAAATTTAATTTATATATTAAATAAAATTATTTTTTATTGTCGTTAATTTAAAATTATATATTAAATAAAAAATATGAATTATAAATTATAAATTATAAATTTAATTTAATTGAAAATAATAAATTAAAAATTATGGCCTTATAAATTAATTTTTTTAGTGTTGTTAAATTATAAATTATAAATTATAGATTACAAATTATAAATTATATATTAAATAAAAATTATAAATTACAAGGGTAAAATAGTCTTTTGAACATTTATTCTTATCCAGTCCGTCTAACTAAACATTGGATTTACTAAAAATAGTCCAATCGAGACATCTAATCACATAACTAAACAAACATAGGATACAAATACAATCCAACCAAACAGTCCCAGGATAATGTATCCCAGAACTAATAGTCGAATGGATTATAATCCCCTCTTATCTAGTCCGTCCAAACAAACGCACCCTTAAGGTGTCAATCCTTTCAAAAACTTAAGCAAAGAATAAAAATGGGACCTGATGCAGAAAGGATGCTCAAGACTTTGACTTTTACTTGTCCTATTAAGTTACCAATGCTTTGTTTGGCGTATGAATTTGGATGGACATTTAGCAACGAGAAGGAAAATGAAAAATATAAGTATAATATAAATAAAATATTTCACTTACGTTTCGTACATTTTTTTTTTGTTTTACTTTTCAAACTTATATTCCAAACACAACTTATAATTGTTTTAAAATTAAAGCAATTAGAAAATTTAATCTAATAATATATATATATATATATATCAAGTTATTCAATGGCCTTGTTTGGCCAATTGGCTATGTAACTTTTTGTCTATTTTAACTTGGCTAAAATAGTTGTGTTTAAGAAATTGGTTGGCCTTTTTTTTTTTTTAGTTGATTTGATAGTTGTAAAAAAAAAAAAGTAACATGATTATGAATTAGATGTAACATTTTGTTTTATTAACTATTTTAGTCTAATTTATTTTTTAGTGAACTATTTTAATTCAATCATCTTTCTAAACACCCCAATGTTGCATTAGCCATTTTTTAGTTTCGTCTCACTTGAGTTCTCAATCTATTGGAAAATCTGGATATTATGAAAATTTTATGACCAATCAACTTACTTTCTCACTTTTTTTTAAAAAAATAAAAAATAAAAAATGAAACAGACAAAATAAGAGATTTTTTTTTTCCACCATTTTTCACTTAATTAAGTTAATTACACTTAGTTTCCTTTAGTCCTTTTACTTTGAATTGTGACACTCAAAAATCATTTACACTTTAAGACAAGTTTTAATGTTACCCTTCTATCTATCTATCTATCTATCTATCTATCATTAATGAGATTTGTTTGGGATACAGTAGTGATTGTTTTTTAATTTTTATATTTTTTATAAACTATATTAAATTTGGGATACAGTAGTGATTGTTGTGTAATTTGGAAATTCATTTTAAGTTTTATTTTGATAATTTAAATCGTTCAATTTTTAGAAAATATGAAATAGAACATACCCGTAAAAAATCAAATTGATCAGCTATATCGATAGGTCCTTCATCATATTACATTTGTATTATGTTTTGATACTTAAATATTTATTTTTTATATATACAAATGTGATTTGATGGACATGTTAATTATATTTGATCAATTTAATTTTTTATACGTATGTTTTACTTGATATTTTCTAAAAAATGACTCGAAATTTCAAGTCGCACAACAGTCATTGTTGCACATTTCTTACAACAATCACCCGCACTCCTATTTTATTAGCCTATTGATTTTAGTCCAATTCCTAAAAAGAGTTATCAAATTAAATGGTAACAAAAGGACTAAGTTGACAAATGGATATAATTGAGGGAGCCTAATACAATTATTCCAAAATTATTGGACTTCTTCTAATTTCTTCAAAATTCAAAGGATTTTAGGAAAATTTATTCACCCCCTCCTCTGCCAAAAAAAGGGTAAATTACACCTACCTTCCTTGAGACTTGCAAAAACTACAGTCAGCTTTGCACTTTTAATATAATTATATTGACATCGTTTTTAGTAAAGTTATGGGTAGATGCTAAAATAAACCAAAATGAATATACATTTTAATAAAAAAAAAAAGATGACAATATCATTTTAACATTGATGCGACTAACGAATTGTTGAAAGAAAATGGCATAACTATTATATGAATTAAAACTTGAAGAGAGACCAATATAAATGTCACAAGTATGTGACTAACTGTATTTTCTCCAAATCTCAATTAAAGTAAGTGTAATTTATTCAAAATAAATAAATAAATAAATGAAAATAAATTAATGTTTGTATATATTATTGTGACTTAATCAATAGCATGCAATTTGTAGTTGGCCACCATGATTCTTCTAAGGATTTAGGGTTTAGTTTAAGGGGGAGATCATGGGTTTAATTTTTTCTAAAAGAAAGTTCAATTGCAAGAGTGATGAGACTAACTCTCATAATTGTTAATCTAATAATTAACGAGTGACTTTCGCTGATTAAAAAAAAAATGACATGCAATTCCTTTTAAACACTAACCGTGTTGTCCCAAGTTCTGTTCCATGGGTTGGACCAAGCTAGCATCCAGTCACAAGTATTGTCAGCTTGGTTCTTGCCGCGATACACAACAGCTGCAGTTGATCCTGTTGCAGTTCCAGTCCTTTTGACGTGTAGAAAAGCACCCCACTGCCCATTTGCAATCTCTACTGGGTATGGAGCTGGTCCACAGTGGCCCCAATAATCGCAACTAGTAATAAATTTTACACGGTCCCCTGTAGCATTGTAAACCAGGCAAAGTGTGGAGACTCCAACACCCCATTGCGCCTTCAAGTTCTCTACATATTGGCGAGCATTCCGGTCCTTATTCTCTGCATTTTTCATATTAAGGGCCACGTGTGCCCTATCTGTGCGTGTGATTTTCTTGTCCGCATACTCTGGCATTCCTTCTAAAGTTGCGTTGGTGATAGGGGTCCCAAACACATTGTACGCCATGTCGATCTTGGGCTATAGATTCCTACAAATTGGAATTTTTTTCTTTAAAAAAAAAAAAAAAAATCTAGGAGCCAAGGTGACTTGAGTGTACATCGGAATTTACAAAAATAATAATAACAATAAAAGAAACAGCAATGCTAGGTATCATGAAAAAATTTTCATGAAAATAATCATGAAAGTTTTGTGACTCTTGGATTATACTTAGAATAAAACACCACACACTAATCAAGGTAATCCAAGGATCATAAATCTTTCATGATCATTTTCATGAAAAAATTGTCATGATCCCTAACTTTTCTCTAAAAGAAATAACAAACAATCGAACCTTTTGTAGATAATGAAAAGATGATTTAATCAAAAGGATGCCTGTGACGAGAGAAAAATTATATAGTGAAAAATATGCAAGGACTACAAAAGGAATAAAATTTAAAAAGATGTAGAAAAATAATTACACTTAATTTAGTCCTTATTTGGTAGAGGTCTAGGAGAAATAAATTGGTACAAATTTAACATTTGACATAATTTGCTCCAAGTGACTGTTTTTGACTTTGAACTCACAACCTTAAGATTGATAAGTTGAGTTTTAACTACTAAACATTTGGCTCCCTATCATAAAATTGAAAAAGGAAGTAAAAAAGAAAAATGAAAATGGAAAACAAAAAATCAAAGGGGTGTGAAGTTGATAGAAGTTAGGGAGAAAATTGAAAAGAAAAGAAGAAACAGATGACAATACTGTAAATTCCAAGTAGGTGAGTGGCCCTCCCTCCTGTTGGGCAATCCTTGTTTGGAGTTCTACTCTCTTTTTCTTGGTGTTCTTCTCTCAAGCCTGCATGGTAGGCTTCTTATATATAGAAAAGTCCATGGTATGCATTCATCAAAAGTGTACATCGACTGCGACATATATTATGTTTTAGGAAATGGTTTGTCTTTTTGTTTTTCTTTTAATCTCTAAAAGTAAAAGTTTTGTTATAAAACCTTGGCCTAGTTTGATGGATGGAGATAAATAGTTGGATTGGAGATATTATTCAGTGGGTTCCATATATCACTTGTGTGCAATTTCTTTTCAAATGGGATGGATTGTATATCCTCCAAAATTACAAGATATATAATATCAAACCCCCCAGTTATATAATAAGATATGAATTGAACATATATACTCCTTTCTCTAATAAATATATATGAATTAATGTATGTTGGGAGGGTAAATTTGGAAATTACATACTTATATACCACAATATTTTTTGCTAAACAAACATAGCTATGATATATCCAATACTCGTATCCTGAGTTAACAAACAAGAATGGTAGGATATGTTATTTACTACACATATCCTATCATTGCATATACTCATGTATATCCCAAAGGATGCTTCATTTTATCTCCAGACAAACAAATAGGGTCTAGGTGCTATCATCTCCTGTGTATTTTATCTGAGATTTTCTCGATTCACGTGAAGGGGACGCTTTGCATGGGTCTCGAGATTAATTAAGGTACACGTAAGTTTGCCTGAATATCCGGTCATAAAAATAAAAAATTTGTTATAAAAAAAAAATTAGGAGAGTAATTTTAGTTATTTTGTAAGGCATCACGAAAAGTCTGATAAGAACAGTAAACAAAATGACATTAGCAACAAAAGTTTGAAAATGTCGCTAAATGTATCTTTTAATCACAAAATAATTTCGTGTCAAAAAATTACTTTTTTGAGGTGAAAATTTTAGTCCCAATTATTTTAATATGTCATTACTAAATGTTGAATTTCATCACTAAAAATGCAACAATAATAATAACTAAAAATTTTATTCTTAATGTTTTATTCTAAATATTTAATTTGTTGTAGTGATTATGTATGCTGTGGTCTAAATTGTGTCTCTTCATTAAAAATAAGGGATACTTATCAATTAGTCCTATTAATTAGACTTATTTACCTACAGGTCCTAACTAATAAATTTAACACTATAAAAATAAGAGAGTGATAAATTTATCAATAAAAATTTATTCATAAAAACAAAGAGACTGATAAATTTATCACTATAAATTTATTCATAAAAATAAAAGACTGATAAATTTATCTTTATCACTTAATAAATTTATCAATAGGACTTAATGGGTAATAAGTCTCTAAAGTAGGACCTATTGGGTAATAAGTCTCCAAAGTAGGACCTATTAGTAGTTTATCCTAAAAATAACCTACAAAATGAGTGATCAATGTGTGGTCCAAGTTTTATAGTTTGGGCTTTATTTTTATGAATAATTACAGAAAATGGTATAAATTTAAATAATTGCAAAGAGACAAGATTAAGATTTAATTGCATAATTTAATCTATAAATTGCGTGTACTTTCATGACAAAGCAATTATTTTGTGTTAATATGTGTGTACTTTCATGACAAAGCAATTATTTTGTGTTAATATTATTTTTATGTAATTCTCCCTTATGTTTAATGTATTAGTGTTGGTTAATAACTTGCAAAATCAACGATCAATGTATGATTCAAGTTTTAAAGTTTGGGCTTTATCTTTACTGTATTAGTGTTAGTTTTTACTATTTCTGAGAGGGTAATTTATATTTGTATTGGGCCGAGCTGGGTAAATCGGGCCGAGCTAAGTAATGGGCCGTTTTGGACCGCACTATTGAGGGCTGAGTAAAAGGCGATGTAAGTTACTCCGGTTTGGAGAAGTGGTTTTTGTGTTAGACCGGTCGCTACCATGGTAGTTAGTTCGGTCGCATAAGCCTTATTTCTACTTCGGCTGGGAGAAGTATTTTGAAGAGTTCGGTCTTCATTGGGTAGTTCGGTCATAGTATATGGAGACCGAGGTGTGCTGAGTCCTTAAGAAGCCTTGGTTCGGCAGATAGTTCGGCTCATCTCTCTTATGGTTAGCTCGGTCTTAGTATGGAAAAGCCGAGGTAAGAGAACGGAAAGTAAGGGCCGAACTATAGGTTACTTCGGTCGTATTGAAGTTCGGCTGTGATGAAACCATCTCACTTGGTTTAAGTAGTAAGGGGGGTGTTGGAGGATAATTATCTTCCAGGAGTTTGAATCCTAAGAGGACTCTACATGGAGGAGTAAGAGTCCTACCAGGATTGTGCTACGCGAAACCTATATAAGCTCACCAATATCACCTTTTGAGAGGTAATGCAACTTTTGCTCCCTGAATACATTGAGCTTTTGCCTACTGGTCTTGCTTACTGACTTAGGCATCGGAGAGGTTTCCGGCACACACCCGCCGGCTAGCTCACGTTTGTATTTTCAGGTGACAAAGTGACGTCGTACGGAGGAACGCAGACTTGATCAACAGGATTATACGATAAGGTATATTTCTTTCCCGTACAATTGGCGCCGTCTGTGGGAATACAGACAAGAACAACCTCTTGATCAAGCTTTCTCTTGAACATCAATGGCGAACAACGAAGAGTTACCTCAGTCCGTCGTCGACGGACAAACTCCAAATGGGGGTGCAAGGCGAGAAGGCCTACCCTTGGTGGCTCCCATGGCGGATCTGGAGCCACAAAGACACAACTCCAGGAGGGATGTGAGGGGTCGAAGGCGAAATAATAGCCCTCATCCCTCTCGTTCGCAAAGCCCAGAAAGACAAAGGCGCAGAGTTGATCCTCAAATTTTGGAGGATCGCGTCAGAGAACAAGACGAATTGATCCGTAAGATGGCGGCAGACATGGAGTCTCTAAAACGCCAGATGAAAGGAAAAACAGTGGCGACAGGAGAGGGGCGCAACAACAAAACGCCCCCTCGCCACTCAGAGGGTCGTAGTAGGAATTCTACACCCTCTCAACCAGAGAACAGAAGCCTAAGGACAAAGCGACCATAATCCAAATCTTCCAGGACTCGTCACTCCAGGTTTGAGAGGACGAGGTCTGAGAGGTCGTACACTGAGGGAAGCACCTATTGGCCCTCACATACGCATCAGACGAGGTCTAGACAGACGGAATTACCCAGATCATCCGACCTACGATCCATGCTAGAAGAGAAGGCACGATGGAAGGAGGATGCCAGAGCGCGCGATCCACACAGGGTTCCTGCCTTGCAGCGGTTGGCTCCTCGGACGCATGGAAGCGTCGAGGTTGGAATGCCAATGCCGCGCCCGGCATACGAACCAACGGACAAGGCATTGGCGAGGCTGCAGACCTCACCATTTGTCCCAGCAATAGAGAACGCGCCTCTTCCGTCAGGCTTCCTACAGCCTAAATTCACAACGTATGAGGGGAAGACGGACCCCTACACGCACTTGAGCCACTTTCGCCAGGTTATGGCTGTATACCGGCGGAACGAGGCCTTGATGTGCATCCTATTCCCTTCAAGCCTCGGCGACCTAGGCTTGACTTGGTTTGAAAAGCTTCCAGAGGGCAGCATAGCCTCCTGGGCGCAATTGGCAGAGGCGTTTGTAACTCGGTTCAGAACAAACACAAAAACCCCGGTGGAGATCGACCAGTTACTCTCCATCGACATGGGCGACAAGGAGACCCCGAGGTCATACAACAAGCCATCGGGAGACATTCAACCATTGGGGATCGCCTAACTAATCTCGCCATTATTAATACAAAGAGGCCTTCCAATCGAACAGCATCGAGGGACTCTATCACCATGACACCGCCTCACCATGGAGGCCTGATGGAGAGAGTGTATCAAGACATCAGTAGAAGAGGATGACGACGCGTTAAAAGCAAAAACTGGCGCGACCACAACACCAGAGAAGAAAACCTCAGCAAAGGTCAATACGGTAGATCGCCAAAATCGAAACGGACGAGGCAGGAGGGACAATGGCGAAAACCAGGACAAGAGATGGTTGAGAGTCCGCACCGCCGTTACCACGGTATTTAAGAAACCGATCTACCGTATACTTAGTGAGATACGAGACGAGCCCTTCGTCAAGTGGCCAGCCAAGCTAGGCAAGGCGCAGAAGGATTATGATGACAGATCCAGGTGCACCTTCCACAAAGAAAAGGGGCATCGCACTGAGAATTGCACGCCATTGAGGCAGCATCTGGAAGAGTTGGTGGCAGCGGGCCACCTAGACAAATACATAGAGGGAGGGGCGCACCTCCCTCAGACGAAATATGCCCAATGGAATGCCACGACGCCTACCTCAAGGCGTTAGTAACGTAATACATGGAGTCTTTGAACTGGCGTGTATGCGAGCTCAGAGGTTCAATTAAAAGGCCGAGCACTTAAGGGAGGTGCTAAGTGCCCAACCGTTGTTAAGAAGGGAAGATAGAGGCCACAAATGTCATGTCTTTTTCGGATAAAGACTTGGCAAGGATTTATTGCCCCACAACGATGCCTGGTCGTCACTCTCCGAGTCAAGGATTTTGACGTCAAGCGGATTCTGATTGACCAAGGTAGTTCATGTGAAATCATGTACTATGAAACCTTCAAGCAACTGAAGCTTCAAGACAAGGACTTAGCCCCTGCCGTATCCCCTTTGATTGGATTCAATTCTATGCCGGAGTGGCCAGTCGGCAAAATCATCCTTCCAGTTAAGGCAGGGAGTGTGACGAAACAAGTGGAGTTCTGGGTATTAAAGGTCCCCTCCACCTATAACATTATCTTGGGCCGAACATGGCTGCATGCCATGCGCTCAGTTGCGTCCTCCTACCACCAAGTAATACGATTTCCCAATGACACCGGAGTGATAAAAGAAGTATATGGAGATCAGATCATGTCGAAGCAATGCTTTGTGACAGTGAACGGCAGCTGTGCTGCTAAAGGATATGTTCATTCGGTGGAAGAACCAGAGGGTAATGAACTATTCGCGGATGTTGGCAAAGCGGCTAGTCAGAAAGTAGTGGAGGACTTGGTTGAAGTCAAGATAGATGAGAAGAACCCGGATAAGTTCTTCTTACTTGGTTCGTCGTTGTCCAGCACTGAGAGATTGGAAGTCTTAGAATTCCTGACCTCCAATATCGAAGTGTTCGCCTGGACCCCATACGATATGCCAGGCATTGATCCCAACTTCATTTGCCACCAACTCAATGTCCACCCTTCTGCCAGGCCAGTCATTCAGCGCACTCGCAGATCGGCACTCCATCACGCCGAAATAGTGGCAGAGGAGGTAGGAAACCTGCTGGAAGCAGGGGCAATCAGAGAGGTGCACTACCCCAAATGGATCTCCAACACAGTCGTGGTGCCAAAGAAGAATGGCAAGTGGCGCGTCTGCGTCGATTACAAGACGGTCAACAAAGCATGCCCGAAGGACAGCTTCCCCCTACCAAGGATAGATCAATTGGTGGACCTAACAGCGGGGCACAGCAGGCTTAGCTTCCTTGACGCATACAGAGGCTACCGTCAGATAGCCATGCACGAACCGGATCAGGAAGTAACATCCTTCACCACTCCAAGAGGACTATACTGCTATAAGGTCATGCCCTTTGGCCTAAAGAACACAGGGGCGACATTCCAGAGAATGGTCACAAAGATGTTCGAGCCACTGTTAGGCAGAACAATGGAGGCTTACATCGACGACATGGTGGTCAAAAGTAAGGATGCGGATGACCATCTAAAGGACCTAGATGAGATGTTCCAGATCTTGAAGAAACACAAGCTGCGCCTTAACGCTTCTAAGTGCGCCTTCGGTGTAGGGTCTGGCAAGTTTCTGGGTTTCCTGGTGACCAACCAGGGTATTGAGGCAGACCCCTCCCAAATCAAAGCAATTCAGGAGTTAGAAAGGCCTAACTCAGTGAAAGAGGTGCAGCATCTCACCGGCATGGCAGCAGCACTTAACCGATTCATCAGCTGATCTTCAGACAGATTGCGTCCATTCTTTCAGTCATTAAAAGCTAAGTTTGAGTGGGACGAAGAATGCGACCGAGCTCTGGAGAGCTTGAAGGAATATATGTCTTCTCCACCACTACTTGTTACCCCAGTACCTGGAGAAGAACTCTTCCTCTACTTGGCAGTATCGTAGCATGCAATTAGTGCAGTGTTGGTCCGCGCAAAAGGAATCCAACACTTGCCTATCTATTATGTCAGCAAGACGTTACTGGGCGCCGAAACAAGGTACTTGCCACTGGAGAAACTGGCATTGGCCTTGATGATGGCTTCAAGGAAATTGTCGCATTACTTTCATGCCCACACCATAGTTGTTCTCACAGCCTTCCCACTCAAGGCTTTATTTGAAAGGGCGAACTTTTCTGGGCGAATTCTGAAATGGGCAGTAGAATTGGGACAGTACGACATCAAGTTCCAACCCAGAACCGCAATAAAGGCTCAAGCACTAGCAGATTTTGTCGCAGAGTTCACCCCTGGAAGTCATCACATCTGCGATCGACTGACCAAACAAATAGAACTAGGGATAGAAGTTGACGTCGGAATAACGCAACCCCTAGTACTGGTTACTCAGTCAGGCCCCAAGGCGGACCAGAGTAAAGAAAGGGAGGAAGAAGTGAACCATGCTACACCAAGTCAGGACTCACCGACAAACAAAGACTTGGTGCAAACAGAGAACAAGGGGCAGATAGCAAGTATAGACTCTGAAGAAGCCACCAGCAACGTGGAAGATCCCAAGATATCATCCGATCCCTCCACCTGCTGGAAGTTGTTCGTTGGAGAGATGTGGAAGCTCTTCGTGGATGAAGCATCCAATAGGCATGGAGCAGGACTTGGCATAGTCCTCATCTCTCCAGACGGCCTAGTAGTAGAGCAGGCAATCAACCTAGGCTTCCCAGCATCAAATAATGAAGCAGAGTATGAAGCGCTTCTAGCAGGTCTCAAGTCGGCATTCTACATGAAGGCCACCGAGCTAATGGTTTATAGCGACTCACAGCTAGTGGTAAACCAAATATCTGGCGACTACGAGGCAAAGGATGACAGAATGGCCAAGTACCAAGAACTGGTTAGAACGGAGATAAAGAAGTTTGAAGTGGTGAGGATCGAGCAGATCGGCAGGGAGGAAAATAACAGAGCAGACGAACTCGCAGGCTTCGCCTCAATGGCAAACACCTTCATTCCTCACCCACTACTAATCGATTACCTGCCTAGACCAAGCATTGAAGACCCAGAAGCAGAAGAGGTATGCTGTGCAGAGTTAGGTCCTTCTTGGATGGATCCCATCATATTGTTCCTGAAAGACGGCACCTTACCGGAAGAAAAGAAAGAAGCCAACAGAATAAGAGCAAAGTCGCAACGATTTTGGCTCTCTCCATCCTTGGCATTATACAAGAAGTCGTTCTCACGACCTTACTTACAATGCGTTCACCCCAGCAAGGTGGAAGCGTTCCTGTTCGAAATACATGAGGGGGTATGTGGCAGCCACCAAGGAGGAAGATCATTAGCATACAGAGCGATTTCACAAAGATATTGGTGGCCATACATGCAAGCGGATTCAGAGAAGTATGTTAAAAAATGCAAAAAGTGTCAAAAATTCGCACACCAAATACACCAACCTGCTAGAGAACTCCTACCTCTGACTAGTCCATGGCCTTTCGCAATATGGGGCTTAGACATAGTTGGACCACTCCCAACAGCACCAGGCAACAGGAAGTTCTTTCTTGCGGCAACAGACTACTTCACAAAGTGGGTGGAAGCAGAAGCCTTGGCATCAATCAAGGAAAAAGATGTGAAGAAGTTTGTTTGGCAGAACATCATTACTCGCTTTGGCATACCAAGAGCACTGATCTCAGACAACGGTACTCAGTTTGACGGCAGAATTTTCAGAGGCTTTTGCGAAGAGTACAAGATAGAATTCTACAATTCTACACCGGCGTATCCCTAAGCAAACGGTCAAGCCGAGGCGTCAAACAAGGTAGTCTTGGATGGATTGAAGAAAAGGTTGAAGAAAGCCAAAGGCAAGTGGGCAGAAGAGCTCCATCATGTTTTATGGGCTTATCGCACCACACCACGGCGGTCAACAGGAGAAACTCCATTCTTCTTAGCCTATGGCATGGAAGCAGTCATCCCATTAGAAGTCGGACTCCCCACAATTCGGAGCGAAAATTTTGATCCAGACTTAAATAGCGAAGCTATAGCATTGGAACTTGACCTTGCGGAAGAAAGAAGAGACAGAGCATTGGTTCACATCGCCTCCTACCAACAAGAACTATCTAGGAAGTATAACAAAACGGTGCATCCAAGGCAATTCAAGATCGGCGATTGGGTACTTCACAAAGTTATGGGCAACACATTGGTCCCAGGAGATGGCAAGTTAGGGCCTAACTGGGAAGGTCCTTACAAAGTGGTCGGATTCGCAGGCAAAGGGGCATACCACTTAGAAGATGAGGACGGCAAAACAATTTCTAGGCCATGGAACACTGCCAATCTTAAGTTATTTTACTTTTAGCTTTTTCTTCTCTCTTTAAGTATATGTAATTTTTTACTTCATCAATAAAACAAATCGATTTTTTTTTTAGCATATTTGTTATAGTAGAAAGTAGCTCTAGTAAGTTAGCAGCATTATAAGCATAGTTGGCCGAAATAACCAACTATGACCCCTCCTAAACCCAGAATCAGGATTCAGGCTGCAGGACGTTTGGTCAGAATAACCAAACACTTAATTCTAAGTTGGCTGGAAAAACCAACTTAGAGGTTGGCTGGATTAAACCAACACTCTGTACTCTTCGGCCAAAGTAAGTGTATGGCTGAAGAGTGGTTGGCTGGATTAAACCAACACCCTGTACTCTTCAGCCGAAGTAAGTGTATGGCTGAAGAGTGGTTGGCTGGATTAAACCAACACTCTGTACTCTTCGGCCGAAGTAAGTGTATGGCTGAAGAGTGGTTGGCTGGATTAAACCAACTCTTTGTACTCTCCAGCCGAAGTAAGCTATATCGGCTGAAGAGTGGTTGGCTGAATTAAACCAAAACTTTGTACGCCTCAGCCGAAGTAAGATATATCGGTTGAAGAGTGGTTGGCTGGATTAAACCAACACTTTGTACTCTTCAGCCGAAGTAATCTATATCGACTGAAGAGTGGTTAGCTGGATTAAACACTTCGTACTCTTCAGCCGAAGTAAGCTATATCGGCTGAAGAGTGGTTGGCTAGTAAGTTAGACAGCTTAAACCGGATTATGGTATATCGGCAGATATTGAAAATTCATTACAAATGCACGCCTACAAAAACAGAACCAGGATAAGAGTTGAAGATCTTTTCATTGAAATCAAAGGCAAGTACAAGTAGAGGGGCCGTAGCCCGGTTACAAGTTCGGACAAAAGAAAGAAAAAAGACAATCAACGTAAGAGATCTTCAAATTCAGCGTCAAAGTCATCAACAGCATCTGTGCGGAGTCCGGTGTTGGTAGGGGATCTGATCTGGTAGTCGATTCTGACAAGCACATCGGTTCCAGCTTGGTGCACATCGTGAGACCCTCAACAACCGCTCCAACTGCTTGTTTGCTCGGTCGATCATTGATCACGGAGTGTCCGTCGACTTCGTCTCATCATCTTCTTCGTCATCGATGACCCTAAATTGCTTGGAGATCGTCGGTAGTCTTTCGAGGCCGAATGAAGTACTCGAGAGCGTTGTAGACCTCGGTTTCAGGTCCACAACCGAGCTTCTCTACTGCACTCCTCCAGCCACACTTGAAGAATAAATCTTTAGCTGCTTCGCATTGCTGTGAGTAAGCAACTTCGGCTTCTTTGAAACCTTCTTTGGAAGCCTCCTCGACCTTCTGCTTCAGGTCTGTTATTTTGGCATCCTTTTTGGTTTCAAGTTGCGCCATCTCCCACAAATATTTGTCTTTCACTTGATTCTGGCCTTGTTTATCGCCGGTCGAGGCAACTAGTCCGGTGAGACGAGCTACCTCGGCCTCCAGTTCGGCCGACCTCTGCTTAGACAGTGATAGCTCGGCAGTCCTGGTTTCGGCTTCCCTTATTGCGTGCCTTGTTGTTTTTCGGAGTTCCATCACCTGCCTGTGGGCGATGGTGTTCTTCTGAATGGCCTGCAAAAGAATAGTTCCTTTTTAGCCGAGCTGAGAGTTGGAAAAAATTAGACTGATCAAAAGAGGACAGTGCTACTTACTAGGATCATGGACTTAGTGGATGACTGGATGGCCTTCAGCTCGGTATTTAGTTGCTTGCTGTGGTGCTCCATGTCTTTGGGAAGACAAACACGCCTGCCCAGGTTGAAGGTCAGTAAGTGATCCTTCTCAGCAACAATCGAGTCGCTGTCTTGGATATCTCGGTTGTTGAAGACGAAGGGTGGAGCCCATTTGTTGTAACGCTAATGCTTTCCATTTGGGGCTCGGTATGAGGCTGGGTTGGGGGCTCGGTGGAATGATGGTGTCATCTTCGTCAACCAAATGCTGCTCGGTCTCGGTAGTCCCGGCGCGCTTAGCTCGGCGAGAAGAGGATGGCTGTTGAGTTGGGAGAGCCACCACGGCTTCAGTTGTTTGGCCGGTTTGTGGCACCTCGGCCCTAGTTGTTGTGGTGAGCAGGGCCTTCAATTTGTTTTTCTTCACCATTTCCTGTTCGGCTGTGAGTGGCACTAGGTTTATCTCGGGCAAGGTGGGGTTCGGTTCCGGTGCTTCCTCGAGAAGAAAGTCGGTGACCCTCGCTTTTCGGCGACCGCTGTAACGGTAGGTCGGCTCGAAATCGAGGAGTGTTGCCCAACTCCGTTCTTTAACCTTGAGTGAGGCGCGGAGTACTGCAAGGTTGGGATAGTTGTAGTTGGAGAGGAGATGAGCCTTATCTGCAAAAGAAGACAAGTGTTAGTCCGGTTCAGTATAAGAATCTAGTTAAAAGAAAAGGAATGATAGAAACCGAAGTCTGTATACCGGGCTCCCCTTTTTTCCAATTTATTCTTCGGCCTGGGATTCGGGCTTGGAAGTCCTCAAAATTCCCAGACACCCAAAAGAAGTCATCGTCGTTGACATCTTTATCCAGTGTATGTTTTATGATTTTTTCTCGGCCACGGCGTACCCTTAAGTAGTAGCACCAGCCTTCGTTTTTGGATCCTATTGAGTATTGATGGAATAGCTCGGCTAGACCGAGGTTGAGACCGCTTTGGTGGTTCAGTGCGGCTATTCCCATTATTATGCGGTATGTATTGGTGGAAAGCTGGGTAGGGCAAAGTCTGGTCTGTCTGAGGAATTCACAGAGCAATGGCTGGACTGGGAATCTAAGTCCGGTCTCAATTATTGACTGGAGGGTGAAAGGACCGAAGCCTTCCTTACCCCAGGGGTCTACACCTTGTTCGGCTAGGGTGAGGTTTACATCGGTTGGTATGTGGTAGTCTTTCCGGAATTCGACTAGACCTCCAGGGGTTTCTACCAAAAATCTGTATTTCCCCATTTATTTTATAAGTTAAAATAATTTATCTCGGTTGGAAGAGTGTGCTCGGTAGCTCGGTTGAGCGCGCAGAAGTGTCTGGGCAACCTAAGTCTGCAAAGTGGAAAAGCAAGGTGTTAAGCATAGATCATAGACCGTGCTACAAAAAATAGAGGGAGAAAAGACAAGTCCTGCTTCGGCTGCGCACTACGGGATCGATCTCGGTTTTCTTAAGGTACTTGTTATCTCGGTTCGCTAGGATGTTTGTTTCTACCTATGGTTTCTGTTACTCCGGTTATGCGTAAGGGGCAGCTTTCTGAGTTCAGTTTAGGAGCTGAGAAAGCTGGCTTAGCCCCAAGGCTTAGCTCGGTCGAGGGCCTAGGGACTTCTAGTTCGGTGGGTTTTCATTTCGGCTAGTATGAATCAGTTGATGGCCTAGTGAAACTGATGTGACAAGTTCTAGTTCGGTTTCAGTCTACTTGGATCTGTGTAGTAAAAACAAATTCCTAGTTCGGTTGGACGAGTTTTTTTGTTTTTTTTTTGGGATCAAATTGGTGTTCTACTACTTATTGCTTGAAGATTCATGCAGTCCTAGTGTTCTTATGAAGTTCTTCCCAGAAAACAGAGTTAAGCACGAAAAGTGTTTTACAGAAATACACTACCATAGATTAAACGAAAGCAGGAAAAAGAAAAACAGAAACGGAGTTATGATGCTTACCTGGTAGACAAAAGAAGAACAAGATGGAAGCAAATGGCAGCAGGATTCGAGCCCCAGAAGAGCAAGGTTGAAAAACAAATAGCAGGAGCACAGAAAGATGATAAACAGTGTGAAAATGAGGGTGAATTCAAAAATGAAAGGATGTTTTGTTTAGATAGAGAGATGAAAGGACTTCTGGCGGGAACTGTTTAATTTTTTCGGAGTACGAGGGCGGCGCGACAGCTGTGAATAGCCAATACCAGCGTGCCACGTGTCATTGGAAGGACAATCGATTCAGTTTCTGCAGTTGAAGAGACTTTTGAGCCGAACAGATATGGCCCGGTGTGGACTTAGCTCGGTTGGAAAATCTAAAAGATCTTAGCTTGGCTGGAAAAGCTAAGCGGTTTTAGCTCGGCTGGAAGACAGGTAATCCCTATCATGCTTTGCAGATGGAATTAAGGGACAATTGAGAGGGTAATTTATATTTGTATTGGGCCGAGCTAAGTAATGGGCCGTTTTGGACCACACTACTGAGGGCTGAGTAAAAGGCGATGTAAGTTACTCCGGTTTCGAGAAGTGGTTTTTGTGTTAGACCGGTCGCTACCATGGTAGTTAGTTCGGTCGCATAAGCCTTATTTCTACTTCGGCTGGGAGAAGTATTTTGAAGAGTTCGATCTTCATTGGGTAGTTCGGTCATAGTATATCGAGACCGAGGTGTGTTGAGTCCTTAAGAAGCCTTGGTTCGGCAGATAGTTCGGCTCATCTCTCTTATGGTTAGCTCGGTCTTAGTATGGAAAAGCCAAGGTAAGAGAACGGAAAGTAAGGGCCGAACTATAGGTTACTTCGGTCGTATTGAAGTTCGGCTGTGATGAAACCATCTCACTTGGTTTAAGCAGTGAGGGGGGTGTTGGAGGATAATTATCCTCCAGGAGTTTGAATCCTAAGAGGACTCTACATGGAGGAGTAAGAGTCCTACCAGGATTGTGCTACGCGAAACCTATATAAGCTCACCAATATCACCTTTGGAGAGGTAATGCAACTTTTGCTCCCTGAATACATTGAGCTTTTGCCTACTGGTCTTGCTTACTGACTTAGGCATCGGAGAGGTTTCCGGCACACACCCGCCGGCTAGCTCACGTTTGTATTTTCAGGTGACAAAGCGACGTCGTACGGAGGAACGCAAACTTGATCAACAGGATTATACGAGAAGGTATATTTCTTTCCCGTACAATTCCTATGTCGGTAGTTATGGTGGTTGTATATGATTGTGTTGGATTTTCAAGTATCAAACATGTTTTTGAGATGAAATTATGTTTTAGAGATAAAAATTTAGCAATAAAATTATTTTTTAGAAATATTTTTGTAATCACAGTGCCATTATTTTATTTTTTTGGACGAAATTTGATATTTTGTGATAAATTATTGTCACTTCATAGCTTTTTTTTTTTTTTTTTTTTTGTCTCAAAAAATTAATCTTTTTGGAGCTAAATTATTATTTTTTTCTCTAAAAATGCATTTATTAGGAATATTTTCAAAATTTGGTGGCTAAAAGTTTTTTTTTTCTTTTTCCAGACAACTTTTTAACAACTATTATCAACAAATTTTTACTTTTTAAAATAAAAAAATTTGGTTCCTTAAACTTTTATCTATTATAGTTTTGGGATGTGATTATCTAATTATGATGCAATTTTACCACCATTGCTTGTTTTTTCGAAGGCGCCATGAGCATCATTATTTACCAATAATTTTTTTGGATGATAAAAAAAATAACAATAATAATCATAATATATTCACAACTAACGCAATCATAACAAAATTGTTACATCCACTACTGTATGTCATGACAAGCACCATAATAATTCATAAAAGGGCAGTGATTGAGCCCCCGAAACGGCCCCCGAATCCCCCGTTTTGCCACTTTAAGTAAAGAGAAAAGAGTGGGAGCTCGAGGGGATGCTCCCCCGAAAGCCCAGAATTGCCAGTTTTGGCAAAAAAAAAAAAAAATGCAAGGCAAGGAAAAAAAAAAAAAAAAAATAGTTTACTGAAAATGAAAATTAGGGGGATTCGGGGAAGGCAATTTCGAGCTACCAATCAAAGTTGTTAAGTAAAAAAAAAAAAAAAAAAAAAAAAGAAAACAAAAAGAAAAAAAAGAAAACAGTTTTCAAAAATAGAAATTAGGGGGATTAGGGGGAAGAAAATTAGGGGGACAAATCATTTTCCTTCATAAAGGGCAGTGATTGAGCCCCCGAAACGGGGGCCCCCGAATCCCCCGTTTTGCCACTTTAAGTAAAAAAAAAAAAAAAAAAAAAAGAAAACAAAAAGAAAAAAAAGAAAACAGTTTCCAAAAATAGAAATTAGGGGGATTAGGGGGAAGAAAATTAAATTTATATCACAAATTATTATAACATTAGAATAGTAATATTTTTATTTGTGATTTACCTTAACGGCTCATACTTTTACCAAAACAAATCATATTTACCATCATAATACCGTTACGTTTCCACTAAACGTCACTCTATTTGATTAGGAGTTTTTAAAAATATTTTTTTTTGAATTTTTAATTCATATTTTTTTAGCAAAAATCTTTACTATTTTAATCATTTTTTTTTTAAATTTTAGACTCATTTAATCTAGTACACTTAAAAACATATAATTTGTGTAATTTTTTTTAAAAATTCATTAAATACAAAAAAATATAAAAATTTAGCACATTTTCATATTTTATTGTATTCAATGATTTTTTAAAAAAAAAAATATTTTGTGCAAATTTTGTATTTTTTTAATTGTATTTAGATTAAGTGGATTTAAAAATTAAAAAGTTTGATTAAAATGTTAAAAAAATTCACTAAAAATAAAAAAATTTGAAATTGAAAACTCATAAAATTATTTTGGAGTCTTGCAAATGATCAAACCCTTAAGATCCAATCACCGGATTAAATAATCGATTCAACTACTACAAGATCAAATAAATAATCAATTCAGCTACTACAAGACCTTTTTGGCTACCACTCCTCCTACGGCTGAAAATCATCTCAAACCAGCATTCAAAAACCAATCATTTAACTTATTTTTGAAATACTTATTTATTGAATATATATTTTTATTTTCATTATTACTCAAAAAATATATAAATATATTTAATTTTTTTTAAATTAAAAATAATAAGCTATAAATGTTACGAAGCAATGCCCTCCATTTTGCCAAATGAAGCCTTTTGAATGACCTCCAGCTAAAAAACTTTCGTTCTTATCTCTAGGACTGTCTCTCCATGCCGGTCCCCAATTTTGAATGATCTCCAGCTAGAAAACTTCAGCATAGGGAATAATTAAAAAAAAAATCAAATTAAAACAAAATCATAAATATTAAAAACAAAAATTGGACAAGTGAGACTTTTGAACGAAATTTTTTTAATTTTATTTGATTTGATTTTTTAAAAATTACTTTTAGGTGGGTTTTTATTTATTGTAGTTATTTTTTAAATATTTTAATCAAATTTTTTTATTTGTAGATAAAATAAAAAAATTAAAAATTTACAAAATCACTAAAAGAAAATAAAACCAAAAGGAGTTTATGAATGGGTGACGGCATGCGGTGATGAGTGGAGGCAAATAGGAGTATCATGTTTTTTTTTTTCGGTTCTATTTTTCCTTCTTTTTTTTTTCATTTAATTTGGTGGGGTTTTTCATTGAGCAACGCTATTTAGGATAAAAAAAAAAAAAAAGGAGATTTTTTTTAAGGTCCCTAGTAAGATTTTATAATATAAAGGGTACTTAATATTTTCATAATACCTAAGGTCCCTTAATATCGATCCAGACAAAATTCAACCCAGAGAATTTCTCTGGCTTTTCCAGAAATTTTTTCTCTAGAGAAATTCTGGACCTCCCATAGATTTTTTCTCCAGAGAAATTCCCTCCAAAGAAATTCTGAATTTCTTTGGACTTCCTAGAGAATTTCTTTGTGTTTTAATCAATTTTCTCTGGTTTGCTCATAATTTTCTCTATGTTTTTTATCAAACAAAATTGTAAGCCATTTAGACAACAACAAACCAGAGAAAATTAAACAACCACAATTTTGACCAATGTTCTCTGAGTATCAAAAAAATTCATAGAAAATTATGCAGAAAAAATTTGTGTGGCTTTGTGTGGCTCTATCCAAAGAAAATTGTGCCAGAAAAAATTTGTGTGGATTTGTGTGGCTCTATCCAGAGAAAATTGTGTAGAGAAAATTTTTGTGACTTTGTACGGCCTTGTGTGGCTCTATCCAGAGAAAATTGTGCTAGCAAAATTTGTGTGGCTTTGTGTGGCTCTATCTAGAGAAAATTGTGTAGAGAAAATTTGTGTGGCTCTATCTAGAGAAAATTGTGTAAAGAAAATTTGTATAGTTTTGTGTGGCTCTATCCAGAGAAAATTTGTGTGGCTTTGTGTGGCTTTATCCAAAGAAAATTGTGTATAGAAAATTTGAATGGCTTTATGTGGCTCTATCCAGAGAAAATTGTGTTAGAGAAAATTTGTGTGGTTTTGTATAGCTTTATTCAGAGAAAATTGTATAGAAAAAATTTATATTTTTGATCAAACTAGAGAAAATTGAACAAAAAACAGTAACATAACAAATGTAGGATGTTCAACGGATAAGAAAAATAGTAGGAATGGTTTTACCATAACATTGCCCCATCGAAGCCGAACATTCAAATTTCTCTGGATTAACATTCAAATTTCTTTGGACTAAGATCAAATTTCTCTAGATCTCTGGACTAACATCAAAACCCTTGAACTTTTCACAAATTTCTCTGGACTAATATCAAATTTTTTTGAATCTCTCAACTAACATAAAAAACCCTTAGAACCTTTCACAAATTTGATGCAGAACAATCATAGATTCCTCTTTAGCAAGTTTGACACAGAACTCCATATCATCATTAATTCCTTCCAACAATGACAAGTTTAGCTTAACTTGCAGTAAAGCAGTCACCGAACTTGTAAGTGTCTTCAACTTGAAAATCTGGATTCTTTTGCAATTTTTCCACATGCTTACGATTACAAACATGGATCCTTCTGCTTTGTGTGGGCAAGTAATGCAAGGAATCCCCTCAAGTTTATCATAACAAAAATCCGTAGCTTCTCTTAGTACATTGAGAGTCTTCATAAAGAAGTCCTCTGTTGTATTTGCAAAAAAGTGAGAAATGGGCCCCTGATACATGAACCACATAATTATTTCTCTACTTCTAGTTATAAAAGCATGATATTATTTATGGATCTCCACTGGAAATCAGAGATCGATCCTTATTACCTTATCCGCTACCACTCTCATCGGTCCAATACCGTCGCAGATTTGAATGATGACGACGATTAGATTGAAGAAGGTGATAATTCAGATAGAAGTGGATCAGATTTTGTGATATATCGATGTCACGATGATCATGCGATTGAGAGACAGAGATCTGAGCCGATCTACATTGGCAATAACTCCGATGGCAATGAAATCGACTCCGACAACGATGGTATTTGCGGTAGTGGTGGCGGCAGTGGCTATTGAAAGGAGTGAAGTGAGGTGTGGATTTAGAGAGAGAGAGAGAGAGAGAGAGAGAGAGAGATAGATAAAGAAGGTAAAGAGAGAGAGAAATGAGGTTTGATGTGAGAGAGTCAAATTTCTTTGTGATATATAGGTGTGGGATTAAGGGATCTTAGACATCATAAAATAATATTATGGATCTCTATCATTACTAAAAATGGAGGAGAGACCTTAGACTAATTTTTTCTAAAAAAAATTATATATAATTTTCAAATTTAATAATTGTCACGACCCAAACTCGCCCTTATGGGTTTAGCACCATAACCGGCCAGTAATCCGTGATTACCAAAGGCCTACTTAACAGTAAGACAGTATTACAGAGTACAGGGGCATGGAGGAAGCCAAAATAGTAAATAAACAATGTTCAATGAGCTGTGATAGTCTGTATATAAAAAGACTTTTCATACATATATACAATCAGTGCAAAACAGTATGTACCACATTTACAATCATTCGGAACAAGGACCTAATCCTTATTAAACAGTACAGTAACAGTCTTTACAGATTACAAAAGAGATACAGAGACAGACGAGGAAAATTAAAACACCTCTAAGCCATAACTTGACAGGCTCGGAACCTCGCAGTAAGGCATAGTGATTGGCTTGACAAAAAGGGGAGTTTAACCCACGCTCCTAGCTCTGGTCTGGTGCCTGAACATCTACATATATATATATATAAACAGTGAGCTAAAGCCTAGTGAATAACATAATGCGTAAAGAGGTTAAGAATGAATGTCCTTTCAGTATTGAAAACAGTCAATTGATTCAGTATATCAGTCATTCAGTCATAACAGTCATATGTGGTACATCCATTAGCATAGTAGTACAGTAAACAGTAGGTCTTAAAAGACCGAACAGTCAATGATGGCCATCACAACAGTAAACAGAAGTTCCAAGATAGGAACTGATAGAGATCTCTGTAACAGTAGCAGTAACAGTAAACAGTAGTTGCTATGGATGCCACAATATAGTTCAGAATAGAGGACAAACATTCAATCAGTAAATAGTATCAGTTCAGAAACAGTACAGTTTAAACAGTCACATTTGAACATATCTTTACACAATTGTTACACACAGAGTTTTGGGCTATAAGCAGCTAGAACGCGTCTCCAAAGGCCAACCCTATACAGTGACAGAACGAACACATACTAAGTTCACATTTGGGAATCAAAGACTTAGTCCCTACTTAGACTCGGTGTGGTTCTACATCTATATCCTCATTAAGATGCCTTAAACTAGGCATAAGAATGCCTAGGGTGAAATGAGAATGCAAAGATGCACTCAGAAAAAAATTTCAGAATGTTCAGAAAACAAGGGTCCCGCTCAAGTGTGGATTTCCCCGCTCGAGCGAATATGCAGATAAAGGTTCCCGCTCGAGCGTCACTTCCCACGCTCGAGCAGACTGCAAAACATAGCAAAAGTACTAGATGTGTGAAAATCACGCTCGATGGGCGCTCGACACCCACTCGAGCGTGTGACACAAGGTCCCGCTCGAGCGGACTGCAAAACAATGCAAAGTGCTGGGAGCACAAATTTCACGCTCGAGTGCCACTTTCCCTGCTCGAGCGTGAGTCCAAATTCTGAAAATTCCAGAATTGAACCTCAAGCTCAAAACCAAGTTTAAATGCCTCAAATTCGATCCTCTTGGGCTAATTTTCTACAAAACACTTGAAAATTCATAGTATTACATGATTTAAAACTCAATTTAAGAAATCAAAGCCCAAGGGTAGTTTAACTAAATCCAATTTCAAACAACATTTCAATGAACATAATTCAAACATGATATGCATGAGTTTAAACCAATTCAAAGCTTCCAATACTTGCTCTAATGAGCCAATTCTTTAAAAAACATGAGGAATTCATGAATTAGAGCTATAGTATGAACATATATGTGGAATTCCATGAACAAATACCTCAAAACTCAAGAATGAAGGCATGCATGCAAGATATATGCTATAATTCAACATGCTAGAACCAATTCATGACTTAGCTCTTCAATATGGCATGAATCATGCATGAACCAACTTAAAGACACGATTAAGAGGTTGAATTCCTTACCTAAGTCTTCAATTACAAGTATGGAAGCTCAAATTGCAATCTATACTTCAATTCTTCAAGTTCTTCAAGCCAACACACAAAATAAAGCCAAATTCTCTCCTAATTCTCTCTCTCTCTCTCTCGGTGAGGACTTAAGATATGGCTGAGGAAATGTGTTTGGTCAAATGTTGAACATGTGATACAATAAGTCCTAGTATTGTCCACTAATCATGGCATTATGGTAGTTAAGCCAACTATTGCAATTTATCATCATTTAATCTAATTTAATCACACTAAATCACATTTTGGATAAATATGTCATAAAATCACATAAATTATGATTAACACAAAACATCAATCAATTTCGGATTTGGCCGCCGATAAGGCCTTCAATTTGCAGTTTAACGCATAAAACATTAACAGATAATTCGGCAGTCAAACAGATAGAAATGCATTCAACTAGCACATTTAATCAACCAGTTCAATATTTCAGTCGGTTCAATTACTTATCATAATCAGTCTCAGTTTAGTAGTAATCAGTAGCGTTATCAGTGATCAGTGGTGAGGGTTATTACAGTCTTCCTTCCTTATAAAAAGTTTAGTCCTCTAAACTCAAGTTACCTTCATTCTGGAAGAAAATAGGATTCAGAGGGAATAGTTCAGGATATCTCTTGACCATGTCATCTTCCTTTCCTAAGTGGCATACACGCCACCATGGTTTTGGCAGTCAACTTTCACTAGCGGGATTTCCTTGTTTCTTAACTTCTTGATCCGTCTGTTCACAATCTGGATAGGCCGTTCTTCATAAGTGTAGTCATCACTTAACACTACACGGGTCGGCTCAATCACATGAAAAGGATCCCGAAGGTAATCCCTCAACATAGAGATATGGAACACATTATGCATATGCTCCATTTTAGGAGGAAGCACAACTTGATACGCCACCGGATTGATTTTCTCAATAATCTCATACGGTCCGACATATCTCGGCGCTAACTTGCCTTTGACTCCAAAACGAGTCTGGCCTTTCATCGGTGTCACTTTCACAAACACGTGATCACCCACTTCATATTCTCTGTCTATTCTTCTGACATCCGCATAACTTTTCTGTCGGCTTTGTGCGGTTTTCAGTCTTTGTTGTATGAGTTTCACTTTCTCAGTCGTTTCATATACAATCTCGGGCCCAATCTCCAACTTCTTCCCAGCAAATCGGAGATCTACATTTTCTGCCATACAGTGCCTCGAAAGGCGCCATACCAATGCTTGAATGAAAATTGTTGTTGTAGGCAAATTCAGCCAACGGCAAATGGCTTTCCCAGTTTCCCTGAAAATCAAGGACGTACATTCTCAGTAAATCCTCCAAAGTCTGGATGGTCCTTTCAGACTGGCCATCTGTCTGAGAATGATAGGCATTACTCAGTCTCAGTTCAATACCCAATGCAGTCTGTAAGCTTTGCCAAAATCTCGATGTAAACTTCGAGTCCCTATCAAAAACAATGGACACAGGCACTCCATGCAGTCTAACAATTTCATCAATATAGAGTATAGCCAATTTGTTCGCATTATAAATTGTTTTAACAGGTAAAAAGTGAGCAGATTTAGTCAGTCTATCAATAATAACCCAGATTGAGTCCATATCTTTACTGGAGCAAGGCAATCCAATGATAAGATCCATAGTGATATGTTCCCATTTTCACTCCGGTATGGGTAAGGGTTGCAGTAAGCCTGCGGGTCGTTGATGTTCCGTTTTGACTTGTTGGCAATGAAGACATTTCGATACAAAATCAGCAATTTCTTTCTTCATTCCCGGCCACCAGAAATTCAGTTTCAAATCTTGATACATTTTCGTATTCCCCGAATGGATAGAAAATTTTGAATTGTGACCTTCTTGCAGAACTTTTCTTTTCAGTTCAGAATCATTCGGTACACACAGTCTCCCCTGAAATTTTAGTACAATGTTTCAAATTTGAAACCCGGTCTCGGTTTAGATTTTCGTTCTTCGATGATCTTCTTCAAGAAGTCACCCTGTTGCTGTTTCTCTTTAATCTCTTCAATCAGTGTCGGTTGAGCAGAAATAGCAACTATTGTTCCACCTTGTTCTCGCAAAACAATCTCAATTTCAGATTTTTCAAGGTCACAAAGCAACTATTTCTGTTCGGTGAGTAAACAGGCTAAGTTTCCAATCGATTTTCGACTCAGTGCATCGGCAACGGTGTTGGCTTTTCCCGGATGGTACAAAATCTGTAGGTCATAGTCTTTAATCAATTCTAGCCATGTCCGCTGTCTCATGTTCAGTTCTTTCTGTGTGAAGAAGTACTTCAGACTTTTGTGATTTGTATACACCTCACATGTCGCCCCATAGAGGTAGTAACACCAGATTTTCAATGCAAATACTACTGCAGCAAGTTCCAGATCATGGGTCGGGTAGTTCTTTTCATGCGGTCTCAGTTATCGGGAAGCATAGGCAATAACTCTCCCATTCTGCATTAAAACACACCCCAAACCCTTATGAGAAGCATCACTAAAAATGGTAAAACCATCCGTACCTGATGGTAGGGTAAAAACCGGTGCAGTCACAAGTCGAGTTTTCAACTCTTGGAATGCTGATTCCCTTTGGTCAGTCCAGTCAAATGATATCCCCTTTTGAGTCAATTGAGTCAACGGTAAGGCAATTTTGGAGAAATCTTTGACAAATCTTCTATAATATCTAACTAATCCCAAAAAGCTTCGGACTTCTGTAACATTTGTTGGTCTAGGCAAGTTCACTACTGCTTCAATTTTCTGTGGATCAACTGAAATTTCATCATTGCTAATAACATATCCCAAAAACATAACATGATCAAGCCAAAATTCACATTTAGACAGTTTAGCAAAAAGTTTATGTTCTCTTAGGGTCTGTAGGGCAAGTCTTAGATGATGTTCATATTCTTCTCTACTTTTGGAATAAATCAGAATGTCATCTATGAATAGAACAATAAAGTCATCGAGGAATGGTTTAAAGATTCTGTTCATGAGGTCCATAAATGCAGCAGGTGCATTGGTAACTCCGAAAGGCATAACTAAAAATTCGTAGTGTCCATACCTCGTTCGAAAAGCAGTTTTATCAATGTCTTCTGGTTTAGCTTTCAGCTAATGATATCCGGATCTGACATCAATCTTAGAGAACACTTGAGCACCCTGTAACTGGTCAAATAAGTCATCAATACGTGGCAATAGATATTTATTTTTCACAGTTACCTTGTTCAGTTCACGGTAGTCAATACATAGTCTCAGTGAGCCGTCTTTCTTCTTTACAAGCAACCTCATGGTGAAGTACTGGGCCTGATAAACTTTTTATCTAACAATTCTTGCAGTTGCACTTTCAATTCTTTCAGTTCAGTCGGAGCCATTCGGTAAGGAGCTTTAAATACTGGCTGTGTACCCGGAATCACATCCACGGTGAATTCAATCTCCCTATCAATCAAATCCCCTAGCAGATCATCTGGAAATACATTTGGGAATTCTCTGACTATAGGAATACTATTCACATCAGTTTTAAAATCAGTTGATACAGTCAATACAGAGCACAGATATCCTTTACACCATTTTCTAATCAATTTAACAGCTTTCATAGATGAAATCAAATACGGGGGAGGTACCACTCCACTTCCATTAAACACAAATTCGGGTAAACTAGGTGGACGGAAAACAACTTGTTTTGTCACACAGTCTATAGTAACATAATATTTTGTTAACCAGTCCATTCCCAATATCACATCAAAATGATCAATGTTTAGAGGCAGTAATTCAATATACAGATGCATATCCCCAACAATAATTTCAAATGCAGGGTACATATAAGCACAAGTTACAGATCCCCCAACAAGTGAAGATACAGCTAATAGATAATTTATGGGTTCTAATGGTCTATTCAATTTTCGCGAAAAAGCATGCGATACATATGAATGTGCAGACCCCGAATCAATCAGTACATAAGCATTTTGAGTACAAATAGAGAGAATACCTAACACAACGGTCTCGGTATTCTGTACATCTCCCGGTACTAGGGCGAACACTCGGCCCTACCTCATAGACTCTTTCCCGGTAGCTTTAGGGTTGGGTTTTGGTGGGGTAGTTGATGCTGCTGCGCTTGGTGCAGCTTTACTATTGCCCTGAGGAGCGGAAGGGCAATCTTTGACCATGTGGCCCACCTTGCCACACCTGTAACAAGCACCAGAAATTTTATAACAAACTCCCTTGTGATTCTTACCACATTCAGAACAGGGCGGCATAGAACGGTTCCCTTAACTAGAAGTAGTCGTTGACCCTGTATTTTGTTTCTTGTTCAATGGATTGTTTTTGCCTTTCTTGAATTTAAAACCCTGCCTTTTACCACGCCATTTAGACGCTGGTGTTTCAGTTTGTTTTAATGCCTCAATGTTCGACTCAGCCATCAATGCTCGATCAAGAACATTTACATAGTTCGGTAATTTTTAAAATTTATTCTGTCCAGTATTGTAACATTAAGGCCGCCTTCAAACTTTCTGGCCTTCTTATAGTCAGTGTCCACCATGTGTGGTGCATATCTAGCAAGTTCGGTGAACTTTGTTTCATACTCGGCTACCGATATGGTGCCTTGTTTCAGTTGTTCAAATTCAGTCACTTTTCTGTCCCTAACATACTGAGGGAAATATTTTTCGAAGAAGGCTCTTTTGAATTGAGCCCAAGTCATAACGGTGTCGGTGTCACGAACTAGCATCCACCACCTTCTAGCTTCTTCTTGTAAGGTGAAGGTAGCTAACAGTACTTTATGTGCTTTAGAGCACGGAAACACTTCAAATAATTTCTCTGTTTCAAGAACCCAAGCTTCAGCCTTTAGTGGTTCAAGGCCTCCCTGAAAAGATAGCGGTTTCATTTTGCTGAACTTCTAGATGAGGGCAATTATATCCCCATCATTAACATTCGGTTCTGGCTGTACTGGAGGAGGAGGTGGGGGCTGTTGATTTTGTTGTTGCTGTTGCCTTAAGGCTTCAGTTAATAGTTCAACAGTTCTTTCCAGTCTTGCCATTCTGGCTTCGGATGATTCAGTTTCATTAACAGTGCTTGCATTATCCATTTCACTATATGCAACATAGTAATAATAAACATAAGAAGTTGCATACTTTAAAGATTTAAACATAAGTAGTTATATGTTCAAACACACTAATACATATTCATGTCACGTCTACACACACTTTTCATGCTCATGTGATGCCCTAATCGCTTTTCTAGGACACCCTATAGCTCATTTGGACACGTGTGTGCGGTATAACTCGTGGTTAAGTATCGCTCTGATACCACTCTGTCACGACCCAAACCCGCCCTTATGGGTTTAGCACCGTAACCGGCCAGTAATCCGTGATTACCGAAGGCCTGCTTAACAGTAAGACAATATTACAGAGTACAGGGGCATGGCGGAAGCCAAAACAGTAAATAAACAATGTCCAATGAGCTGTGACAGTCTGTATGCAAAAAGACTTTTCATACATATATACAATCAGTGCAAAACAGTATGTACCACATTTACAATCATTCGGAACAGGGACCTAATCCCTATTAAACAGTACAGGAATAGTCTTTACAGATTACAAAAGAGATACAGAGACAGACGGGGGAAATTGAAACACCCCTAAGCCATAGCTTGATAGGCTCGGAATCTCGCAGTGAAGCATAGTGGTTGGCTTGACAAAAAGGGGAGTCTAACCTACGCTCCTAGCTCCGGTCTGGGGCCTGAACACCTACATATATATATAAACAGTGAGCTAAAACCCAGTGAATAACATAATGCGTAAAGAGGTTAAGAATAAATGTCCTTTCAGTATTGAAAACAGTCAATTGATTCAGTATATCAGTCATTCAGTCATAACAGTCATTTGTGGCACATCCATTAGCATAGCAGCATAGTAAACAGTAGGTCTTAAAAGACCGAGCAGTCAATGATGGCCATCATAACAGTAACCAGAAGTTTCAAGATAGGAACGGCAGAGATCTACATAACGATAGCGATAACGATGTGATGTTGCTATGGATGCCCTGTCTGATTCGAGAATAGAGGACAAACATTCAATCGATGCGATGTCGGTTGAAGCGATGCAGTTTAAACAGTAACATTTGAACATATCTTTACACAATTGTCACTCACAAAGTTCTGGGCTATAAGCAGCTAGAGTGCGTCTCCGAAGGCCAACCTTATATAGTGACAGAACGAACACACACTAAGTTCACATTCGGGAATCAAAGACTTAGTCCTTACTTAGACTCGGTGTGGTTCTACATCTATATCCTCATTAAGATGCCTTAAACTAGGTCTAAGAATGCCTAGGGTGAAATGAGGATACAAAGATGCACTCAGAAAATATTTTCAGAATTTTCAGAAAACTGCGGTCCCGCTCGAGCGTGGATTTCCCCGCTCGAGCGGATATGCAGATAAAGGTTCTTCGGCGTCACTTCCACGCCGAGCGGATCGCAAAAATCTTGGATGTGTGAAAATCACGCTCGATGGGCGCCGACACCACTCGGCGTGTGACCTAAGGTCCCTTCGGCGTTCATTCTTTCGCTCGGCGATCATCGCTAATGCAAAGTGAGGACGAATTTCACGCTCGAGCGCCACTTTCCCCGCTCGAGCGTGAGTCCAAATTCTGGAAATTCCAGAATTGAACCTCAAGCTCAAAACCAAGTTTAAATGCCTCAAATTCGATCCTCTTGGGCTAATTTTCTGGAAAACACTTGAAAATTCATAGAATTACATGATTCAAAACTCAATTTAAGAAATCAAAGCCCAAGGGTAGTTCAACTAAATCCAATTTCAAACAACATTTCAATGAACATAATTCAAACATGACATGCATGAGTTTAAACCAATTCAAAGCTTCCAATACTTGCTCTAATGAGCCAATTCTTTCAAAAACATGAGGAATTCATGAACTAGAACTATAGTATGAACATGCATGTGGAATTCCATGAACAAACACCTCAAAACTCAAGAATGAAGGCATGCATGCAAGATATATGCTATAATTCAACATGCTAGAACCAATTCATGACTTAGCTCTTCAATATGGCATGAATCATGCATGAACCAACTTAAAGACACAATTAAGAGGTTGAATTCCTTACCTAAGTCTTTAATTACAAGTATGGAAGCTCAAATTGCAATCTATACTTCAATTCTTCAAGTTCTTCAAGCCAACACAAAATGAAGCCAAATTCTCTTCTAATTCTCTCTCTCTCTCTCTCTCTCTCTCTCTCTCTTGGTGAGGACTTAAGATATGGCTGAGGAAATGTGTTTGGTCAAGTGTTGAACATGTGATACAATAAGTCCTAGCATTGTCCACTAATCATGGCATTATGGTAGTTAAGCCAATTATTGCAATTTTTATCATCATTTAATCTAATTTAATCACACTAAATCACATTTTGGATAAATATGCCATAAAATCACATGAATTATGATTAACACAAAACATCAATCAATTTCGGATTCGGCCGCCGATAAGGCCTTCAATTTGCTGTTTAACGCATAAAACATTAACAGATAATTCGGCAGTCAAACAGATAAAAATGCATTCAACTAGCACATTCAATCAACCAGTTCAGTATTTCAGTCGGTTCAATTACTTATCATAATTAGTCTCAGTTTAGTAGTAATCAGTAGCGTTATCAGTGATCAGTGGTGAGGGTTATTACAATAATGTGGGACAATATTAAAATATTGGGTAAATTATTTATAAGTCTTATTTGGAAGATTAATACAAGTTATGGTCCTATGAAAAAACTTATAATCCAATAGGTCATGTGGTTTTCTTGTGGACACATCTATCCCCAACATTAATTAATTAATAACACGATTAATGATAATACCACGTATGAGAAATCTAATGTTACCATAGATTGTGATCATAGCTATATGGTTAGTAATTTGAAATTCAAAATAACCTAATTAATAAAAATACAATATATGAGAAATTCAATGTTGCCATAGATTGTGATCATATCTATATGGTTGGAAATTTGAAATTCAAAAAATAAATGTAATATGTAACATCCCAAACCCAATGTGATGTTTCAAAACCCAATGTGACATTGAAATTCAAAATAACTTGATTAATGGCAATATCATATATGGGAAATCTAATGTTACCATAAATTATGATCATATCTGTATGATTGGAAATTTGAAATTCAAAATATAAATGTAATATGTAACATCCAAAACCCAATGTGACATTCCCAAACCTAACGTGACATTCCCAAATCCAACGTGACATTCTCATATGCTTCTCATCCCAAATCCAACGTAAATGTAACATGCAACATCCCAAAGCTACCGTGACATTCCCATTTGCTTTTTATCCCAAACCCAACATAAATGTAACATGTAACGTCCTAAAGCTACAGTGACATTCTCATATGCTTCTCATCTAAAACCCAACGTGACATTCCAATACACCACCGTTGAATTATGAATAATGTAACCTCCTAAATGTAACATGTAACATCATAATCCAACCCATGTATTGAACCACTCTCACCCCTAACCCAGCGTAACTTTGACATCGAGCGATGTGATTCAATATTTATCCACATTTAATTACAAACCCAAATCTCGAATAATTTTGTGTAATGTATTGTGACATGTATGTAAACACTGATTATAACAAAGATACGTTACACATTCAAACATATATATAATCGAACAAACACAAAAATGTCATCTACTACAAAGTGTATGTGAATTAACGTTACACACTAAATGTAACTGCATCGTAACACGATCATCCAGGTCTCAATGTACAATTGTCATCTTACGACGTGGTTCACATTCGACATCCAACTAATAACCAAAGCCAAATACACCTTGAACCCATATACACCACCCCACACATCAAACATATCAAAACGCATCAACCATTACAATGTCAAATACACACATTCAATCAAAGCATTGGCCAAAGTATGCCTATCAATGAGTGCTATAGAATGTCCTATTAAAGATGAATAATCCACACTTCAATAAACAACACATTTTAACACAAAAAAAAAAAACTTTCTCTTCAATCGATTGGAGTCGAAATATGTCGAAGGAATCAACACAGAACCCTTAAACTTCACCATATCATCGACCATATCCATATCCATTTAAGCAACATTTGAGAATGCAATGGAATCCTACGATCAAGGCGAAAAAAACTAAACTTGTCTTCCCTAAAAGCCTTTCCAAATGTGATATGATGATTGAAAAAATAAGATACAATATGGAAACAAATTAGGGGTATAATAGTACATTAATATCATTCATTTATAACTCATAGGACCTTGTGGAACACATTCCTATTTAAATAGGATATCAAACTTTAAAAGAATATTCATAGGGTTTCACATTAAATAAGTTTTCCAAATAGGACTTAGAAATAATTTTTCCTAAAATATTTAAAGTAAATTTCTTTCATATATTCTTTAATCATTTACTAATTATTTCATGTACATCCCCTAAGATTTGGATAAATTATAAAGTAAATTTATGGGTAAATTACATTTACATTCCCTGATATTTGGATTTGATACATGTTACTCCATGACGTTTGAAAATTTATACTAACCCCCCTGTCATTATAATTATTTAGATAGAATGAAAATATTGAACTCATACACTATCTCTTTTCTTATTTTGCTTTACTTCTATTTTTTTCCCTTTTTTCTTTGCTTTATTTTTTTTAACGTAATTTTCTCTATTTCTTTATTCGGAGTTGTTGCATTTTATATAAGTAGGAGATTTGTGAAATGAGACTATTAACCACAGAGGTGATAATGTAATTCTTAGAATGTCATGAGATGAGATGTAATTAGATCAAATTTCAAGAAGTGTCAATGTAATTTACCCTTAATTATATATCATTTTCTTTCTTTTGTTTTATAGTCTACTTTTGTAAGAATACGAGGAAAAAGAAAGAGAATTTGGATCAAAAGTGAAACAATTGGAGGATCCACTTGATAGGATGATAGGATAGGGAATAAAGGCAATGATACTTAGTTTATTTTTTGTATTTATTATTTAATGTGACACATTTCATAATTTTTAAATCGTTAGGTTTTGTTTGGAAATATATTTTTTTTGTAATTTTTTTAAATTCTTTTGACTAAAATATGAAATGGTAAAAACTAGTATATTTAAGATAATTTTTTAATTTTGTACAAAAAAAGTGTAAAAAATAGAGTGAGTAAAAATAAATTTTGAATAAACCTATATGCATCAATTAGTACACCAATTAGTGTATTAAGAAATGATATGATATAATTTTATTAATTTTGAATCTTTATAATTTGTAATCTCACTTTTTTTTCTTTTTTTTTCTCTCTCATCCTCCTCTTTCCTATTTTCTTGGAAAGTGCTAATTAAATAATAATAATGTCTAAAGTATTTAGCAGTGTGGGAATTCCTTGGTTGGAATGATTTAAGAAACAAAAATGCTTGGACCTCTAATTAGAGGTGCTACTAGTGATGTGGCAGTGAGTCTCATCTACTACCACTGTCAGTACTGTGTCTGTTTTTTGTTTTTTTTATTTTTTTATTTTTTTGTTTTTTATTTTTTCCTTTTCCACTTCATTGGAGGTGGGTTTAAAGCCTCTAAATTAGAGGTCTCTAGTATCACTAATTTAAGAAAATACATTATTTTATATGGTATTATCAGTTAATAAAAAATAAAAAATTAAATTAAATTCTTTTATTTACCTACTAAGTTAATCATGTAGTCTATCCACTAGTATAATATAAGATTTCTTATTACTTGATAATATTATTGCATGATATCATAATTACATTCAATAATTACCACTTAGCTAAGTTTTACTTTTTTTTTTTTTTGGTTACTGGAAAATCCTCTCACTCGCCCGCAGGTCTAAGGTAGCGTCTTTTGAAAAGATCACCAGAGTGTCCTGTTGTTCGTTAGGACCGACCTTTCAACAAAAGTTTCGCTTAAATCAGAACTCGTATAACGAGAGAGTATTAAACCCACACTAAATGTAATAAAGCTGCTTGAGTTTAACCACCTGAGCAACTGTGCTAAGTTTTACTTCATTTATCAACAAAGCGAAAAAAAAAAGGAACATATGAAAAGAATATCAACACTTTTTTGTTCGATGGAAAAAATGACACCAAATGTGAGCCATTTGGAATCCAAACACTTTCTACTTGTGCATATAATGAGCACTTTATTCTTTGAAAAAAATCTACACGCATAGAAAGTACGCAAATATATAAATGCAAGACAAAATATTTATAAGTTTAAATGTTTATATTTTTTTTTATAATTATAAATGCAAATATTTTGAATCATATTTGTGCTCTATTGTATAAAATTATTTTTCTATCATGCTACACAACTGTTGTTCTCTTTCGATGATGCACCCTGTTTTTAAAAATGAATTGTACAATATCCTTCATGTTATATAGGTCTTGTTTAGGAATCTTGATTTTTAGTTAAAAAAATTAAGAGTGAAATTTACTTTATCCCCTTATGATCGGAGCTTGAAGCACTTTACTATCTTATAGTTAAATAGTAAATAGCTCCTGTGTACTTTTGGATTAAACTGTAACAGTTAACTTTTCCATTCAAATTGACCGAAGGCGCAACACACTTGCCAATTTTGAGAGTGGATAACAATTTTTCTTGAAATGAAAATGAAATCAAAATGCAGAAAGTCATTTTCACCATCTCTGCCCCCTCTTGTCTTTTGGACCACCATCACAAACAAACCCCTCTTCTCTCTCCTCCCCAACTATTGCCGTTATCCATTTTTTAGTCCCCGTCCTTAACTGTCGTTGACTTCCCTTTAATCCTCATCCACCATTGCAGACATCTCTCTGATTGTTCACTTTTTGTTCAAAATTTCACTTCAGAGCTAGTGGTTTGCATTTTGGGTGGAAGTTGAGATTTGACTTTTACTCTGTACTACTGATAACTTGAAGTTCTTGGATTTTTTTGAAAAATATATGTTTCATATGGATTCTGTGATCTTTTTCAATGTATCTATTTCATCAATTACAAGCATGATTGCATCATGCAGTTCCTTAGCTCCAATCAATGTTGAATTTCAAACTTTTTACCGTGTGAATATATATATATATATATATGTGTGTGTGTGTGTATAATTACATTAAATAAATATAAATTTAAGTTAATAAGTGATTTAATTAATTAATATAGGATTAAATTAAGACTACGTGTATAATAGAAGAGAGATAAATAGTCTTTTTGGACAAGGGTACAACAGTCTTTTGATGGATAAAGTTAACAGATGTTATATTGTAATTTGGTCCAAAGCACGGGAAAACATGTGGAGATTCTCACAAAGAAAGTCCCATATTCTCACTCCAAACACCAGATTATCCTCACTCGCTTTCCATCAACAACAAAACCAAGACTTGGTCGATGAAATCACCACCATACTCAAGTGCAACAAATGGACCCACCTCTTGGATTTATCAGAAATACCCAAGAAGCTAAACCCAGATGTGGTTCGAACCACTCTTCACCAAAACCAGGTGGGTCTTGATTCCACACACCTCCTCAATTTCTTCCGCTGGTACGAACACGAACTGGGTTCAATCAAAGATTTAGATACCATGTCGATTCTAGTCATTAATCTCTGTAACTCTCACTGTTATGGAGCTTCTAGTGGTGTAATTGACCGAATGATTAAGTCTTGTTCTACTTCTTCACAATCCTCGGCTTCTCACTCATTGTTTGTATGGTTAAGGTTTGGGCATGGGAGGCGGTGGCCAGCGGTGAAGTGGCTGGTGAGATGGTGGTGGGTGAGATGTGCATGGAAAAATTGTGAGATGTGTGAGTGAGATGGTAATGGGTGAGATGGTAATTTTGTTAAAGGATAAAATTATGATTCTGAAAAAATTCAGTGGAATAAGGAAACTTGTGTAAAAATAGAATTTCCCAAAACGCAGGAAACTCTCTACCTATATTCAAATTGTAAAGGATAAAGTGTTTCGAGCCTAAACCATAAGGAGTAAAGTAAATTTTGCCCAAAAATTAAAGTCATTATAAATTATTAGATTATTTTTTCTATTTTTTACATGTATTTTTATAAAATGTCAAAAAATTCTAAACCTTAACCCCCAACACAACTATGATTCTTTTTTGATGATGCATTGTGTTCTTGAAAATGAACTCTATAATATCCTTCATGTTATCTATAGATTCCTTCAGATGTGGTAGCTTTTCGTGAAAAATCTTACATTGGTTTGGATTATTATCGAAAGAGTTGTTGGAACAATCTTCACTGTATTTAAAAGATTTAATTCTATTGTGTACAAAATAACAACTAGAATTTAAAGAAATAAAAAAAAGGAGAGAATTTGTTTGATTACAAATATCAAACTCGAAATAATAAATAAATAAATAAATAACAGATTTTATTTTGTTACAAAAATAAAATTAAAATCTGATTAAATAAACAAATAAAAACAGAATAAAATTAAACAACTTACTTGGTTAATTTCTTTGAATAACTTTTCTGATCAAGTCTAGTGTTTAACACTGTGTCCTTAAGACAGATTCGTCCTCTCCACGGTGCTTTCAGAATTTGGACGTTTATCTCCCAAGATAAAATGATCTTATCAACGAATAAAAGCAGCACTACAATTTAATCGTTCGTCGAACACACTAAGTGTTTACATTCTTTCTTTCAGAAATAAAATGCAGCAATATGTAGAGATTTAAAGCAGATGATGGAATACGAAAATTGGAGTGAAAATCCAAATGGGAGGCTTAGTCTATTTATAGATGTAAAAGTGGCTCTTGGTTTTAAATTGAGCAGGTACTGTACCTGTTCAATTTGAATTAAACAGATACATATCTTGTTTAGGCAATCCTTTGTTTGGTTTGAAATTCAAAGCAGATTTAAAAGTTGTTGGGTTGAAAAGCGGAAGGGCCTGTTTGGATGAACATTAAATCCAAACCGGTTTAATTGCTTTGAAAAGCAGACGGTGGCCATGTGGTGGTTTTTTGGTCCAATGGGTCTAGCCCATTTTGCTCATAACCTCTCCCTCTAAAACACATGGGTACCCCTTGGGGCAAACCCCAAGTACCAAACCCATGCCTTATAAACTCTCTCAAAACCTCCCACCAAATCAATGTGGGACAAGTCTTATTCAAACTTTTAAGAAATTTCCACCAAAACTCCATTTCCATGGAGCATACTTTGGCTTCAATTTCCCATTCACTCGGTAATAGTTTTGAGCAACCAAATATACCATGTGAATCACAACGCGGCATAGAACGCGTTACCACTTTGACCCGTGTAAATCGATGCACGGGGCCCACCTAAAAATTAGACCAAACTTAGGAAAAAATTCTGGTTTTACCCAGAATTTTATAACCATTTCCAACAATCCCCCACATGAATGGAATTTGATGACAACGGAAATGTAACAATATGCAGACATATCGAAAGAGTATAAGTCGAAAATATCTTGCATCAGGATAGGTAGTTTTCGGCCTTGAACATTCCCTAGTGATAACCTATCGGACTTACTGGCTAACCAATGGACGCGATGCCTTGAATTATTTAGCCATTTGTGTAAGCCAAGACAATAGATTTCACACAAAATATCTTCTAACACATCGTGGTTCTCACTGTTGTGTTCATTTTGGCATTGAACGCTCCTGGTTTTCATGAGTGTTTCTAGAGAATGTAGCCTTATTCATTCTCATAGAACCAACCCTAGTTCAACACTCATATAAGTGATTCTTATTGTGAGTATCTCCTTATACTCGTCTTGATTTTATGCCTTAATCAAGACATAAGTAATCATTAAAAGCGAAGCTTATCCTTATGCCCCTGCATATAACATATGTTGCAGATATCACTCTCATCATAGGAATGTGTAAGGAATTTTAATCCCTTAGTGATTTCTGGCGAGCCATACATAACTTAGTTGTCCCTTTGAACTTAGTTCTTGGGATCTCCAGTCATATAAGTAGGGTTACCATTATGACGACTCTTATGTAATAGGGTTTAATCCCATTCCTTTTGATGAACTATACACTAGCTCTTTTGTCAAACCTTTTGTTAACGGATCCGCAATATTCTCTTTAGATTTTATATAATCTATTGAGATTATCCCGTTTGACAACAATTGCCTTACAGTATCATGTTGATGACGAATATGTCGTGACTTACCGTTATACATATGATTCTGTGCCCTGTCTATTGCAAATTGACTATCACAATGAATGCAAATAGCTGGCACAAGTTTTGGCCACATTGAAATGTCTTCTAAGAAGTGACGAAGCCATTCTGCTTTTTCTCCTGCTTTGTCTAAAGCAATGAACTCAGATTCCATTGTGGATCGTGCGATGCATGTTTGTTTCGTGGATTTCCAAGAAACAGCAGCGCCTCCCAGAGTAAAGACATATCCACTTGTGGATTTTGAATCTTTAGTATCCGATATCCAATTTGCATCACAATAACCTTCAAGTACTGCAGGATATCAAGTAAAGTTCAAACCATGATCACGGGTGAATCTTAGATATCTAAGAACCCGAATGATAGCTTTCCAATGGTCTTCTCCGGAGTTATTAGTGTACCTACTCAATTTACTGATAGCGTAAGCTATATCAGGACGAGTACAATTCATTAGGTACATTAAGCTTCCAATGATTTGGGAGTATTTTAACTGAGACACTGCATCACCTTTATTTTTCGATAAATAAAGACTGATGTCTACAGGTGTTCTAGCTAAATTCAAATCATCCTTGATAAATTTATCAAGTATTTTCTCAATGTAATGAGATTGAGATAATGCATATCCGTCAGATGTTTTAGTAATTTTCATTCCTAATATAACATCTGCGACCCCCATATCTTTCATATCAAATCTTTTGTTAAGCATTTGCTTAGTTGATTTGATCATGTTTTGACTGCTTCCAATGATAAGCATGTCATCCACATAAAGACAAACTATAACATATCCTTAGTCAGTGTTTTTAACATAGACGCATTTGTCACATTCGTTTATCTTAAATCCATTAGTAAACATTGCATGATCAAATTTTTCATGCCATTGCTTAGGTGCTTGTTTTAATCCATAAAGGGATTTTACAAGTCGACAAACTTTCTTTTCTTACCCTGATACAACAAACCCTTCGGGTTGCTCCATATAGATCTCTTCATTTAGATCACCGTTTAAAAAAGCTGTTTTAACATCCATTTGATGTATTTCTAAATTAAACAACGCTTCTATTGCAATAAGCATGCGAATGGATGTTATTCTTGTCACAGGAGAATATGTGTCAAAATAGTCCAGACCTTCATTTTGTCTGTAACCTTTAACTACAAGTCTCGCTTTATACTTGTCAATTGAGCCATCTGCTTTCATTTTTCTCTTGAATATCCATTTATATCCAAGAGGTTTAGAACCTGGTGGAAGATCCACCAATTCCCAAGTATGATTTTGCATAATGGATTCAATTTCATTATTAATAGCCTCTTTCCACAAAGGTGCTTCAGGACCTGTCATTGCTGCCTTAAAGCTTTGAGGTTTATTTTCTAACAAGTATGTCAGAAAATCTGGACCAAAGGATTTTGATGTTCTCGCTCTCTTACTTCCTCTTGGTTCATCATTAGTTAAATCTTGTTGGTTGAGACCATTACTAGTCTCATGTGTTTGATTGTCATTAGTCTCTTGACTTTGTGTACAATCATAAGTTATTTTCTGTGAACTTAATTCTTGTCCTTTCTTGTAAGGAAAGACATGTTCAAAAAACACAGCATTCCTTGACTCTGTAATAGTGTTCACATTTATATCAGGTATTGCTGATTTATAAGTCAGAAACCGATATGCACTGTTATTTTGAGCATAACCAATAAACACACAATCTACTGTTTTTGGTCAAATCTTAGTCTTTTTATGAACAGGAACTTCAACTTTTGCCAAACACCCCCACACTTTTAAGTATTTGTAGGAAGGTGATCAACCTTTCCACAATTCATAAAGAATGCTTTTGGTTTTCCTGTGGGGTATTCTATTAAGAACATAATTAGAAGATAATATTGCTTCCCCCCACAAGTTCTGTGGTAAGCCTGAACTTAGTAACATGGCATTCATTATTTCTTTTAGGGTTCTATTCTTTCTTTCAGCAATTCTATTTTGCTGTGGAGAATAAGGGGCTGTTGTTTGGTGAATAATGTCATGTTGTGCACAAAATTCATTTAATGGTGCATCATATTCACCACCCCTATCACTTCTAACTATTTTAATGGTTTTACCAAGTTGATTTTCAACTTCTGTTTTGTAGAGTTTAAACATTTCTAAGGCTTCATCTTTACTTCTAAGTAAATAAACATAACAATATCTTGTGCAATCATCAATAAATGTTATGAAATACTTTCTGTTTCCTTTAGTTTGAATAAATTTTAAATCACATATATCAGTATGAATTAATTCTAGAGGTTCAGTTTTCCTTTCAACTGATTTAAATGGAGCCTTAGTTAGTTTTGCTTCTATACAAACTTCACATTTATGATTAGAATTAATTTCAACCTTTGGTATATAATCCAAACCAATTAATCTACGCAAAGCATCATAATTTACATGACCTAATCTACCATGCCATAAATTCGACTCAAGAATATAAGCAAAAGATGTGTTATTCTCATTCATAGCAACTTTTGGTACAACTGTCATTACATTTAGTTTAAAGAGACCATCACTCATGTATCCCTTACTAATATACATACTACTCTTTGTTAATACAAATTTATCAGACTCAAAGACAAGCCTAAAACCATTTTTACTTAACAAAGAACCAGAAACTAAATTCTTCCGGATGTCAGGTACATGCAGTACGTTGTTGAGGGTCAATTCTTTTCCAGATGTCATCTTCAAGATCACTTTTCCTTGTCCAGCCATAGTAGAAGTAGAAGAATTTCCTATGAAAAGTTGTTCACCATTTACAGCCTCTTTGTAGGTAGTGAACATCTTCTTGTTCGCACATATGTGATGAGTTGCACCAGTGTCAACCCACCATTCTTTGGGATTTCCAATCAAGTTAGCCTCAGACACCACAACAGAGAGGTTGATGTCATTCACCCCGTCAGAGATGTAATCCAATTCTGTCACATTGGCTTGATTGGTGGTCTTCTTACTTGTACTTCCATGATCCTTCTTAGGGCGGCGGCAGTCAAAAGCTCGATATCCAGTCTTGCCACAGTTATAGCATTTTCCTCTGAACTTCTTGTTGCCATTGTTGTTACCTTGTTTAGGACTTTCTCTAGTAAACTTCCTCTTTTTGTTATGTGGTTTTTGAACTTGTTCAACCACATTAGCCTTGGACTCAATGGGATTTTTCTCATTCCTCTTTTCAGCCTTTCAGTTATCTTCCTCAATTATTAATCTTACAATCAACTTATCCATAGTCATCTCTTTGCGTTTATGTTTTAAATAATTTTTGAAATTTTTCCAAGCCGGTGGTAACTTTTCCACCAAAGCAGCGACTTGGAAAGATTCGCTAAGAGACATACCTTCTGAAAGAATATCATGCAAAATTATTTGAAAACTTTAAACTTGAGATATTACCGTTTGGGAGTCTACTATAACAAAATCCAGAAATTTACTGACGACGAATTTCTTCGTGCCGGAATCTTCTGTCTTGTATTTCTTATCCAAAGAATCCCATAATTCTTTTGCTGACTTCAGAGGACTGTAAACATTATACAGTATGTTGTCAAGGCCATTGAGGATATAATTTCTGCACAGGAAATCTCAATGTTTCCAAGTATTTACAGCGGCAATAACTTGCCGATCACTTTCACCCTCTTTAAGTGTTAGAGCCTCTTCATGGAGAAACCGGGCCAAATTAAGAGTTGTAAGATAGAACAGCATCTTCTGCTGCCATCTCTTAAACTCGGTATCGTTAAATTTTTTTGGTTTTTCTCCATGATTGATAGGTACATGAACATGGTTCTGGATAGGGACCGATGTTGGTATAACAATAGGAGTACCACTGCCAGATGCAGTTTCCATTGTAGTAGCCATAATCTTTGATTACAAAAATCAGAAAAATTAAAACACAAATTAATTTTCTAGTTACTAAAATCAGAAAATAAATTATAACACAAAATAATTTTATTTTTCTTGTTACTAAAACTAGAAAAATAAAATAATACAATAATTTTCTTTTAACACAATTAATATTCTGCAATTGTTAATGACACCAGTATATTACTACTAATTATCAAAGAAAAGAGACAGTATATTACTACTATCTGTCAAATAGCATAAACACTATTTGTTTTTCCAACCAGAATATGTCTTTATGAAAACAAAAAATTAAATACAATGAAGATACCAAAAAAAATGATTCTGTCTTAAGATTGTTTGAACAATCTTCACTGTATTTAAAAGATTTAATTCTATTGTATACAAAACAACAACTAAAATTTAAAGAAATAAAGAAAAGGAGAGAATTTGTTTGATTACAAATATCAAACTCGAAACAATAAACAAATAAATAAATAACATATTTTATTTTGTTACAAAAATAAAATTAAAATCTGATTAAATAAATAAATAAAAACAGAATAAAATTAAATAACTTACTTGGTTAATTTCTTTGAATAACTTTTCTGATCAAGTCCAGTGTTTAACACTGTGTCCTTAAGACAGATTCGTCCTCTCAATGGTGCTTTCAGAATTTGGACGTCTATCTCCGAGGATAAAATGATCTTATCAACAAATAAAAGCAGTACTACAATTTAATCGTTCGTCGAACACACTAAGTGTTTACACTCTTTCTTTCAGAAATAAAATGCAGTAATATGTAGAGATTTAAAGCAGAGGATGGAATACGAAAATTGGAGTGAAAATCCAAATGGGAGGTTGAGTCTATTTATAGATGTAAATGTGGCTCTTGGTTTTAAATTGAACAGGTACTGTACCTGTTCAATTTGAATTAAACAGATACATATTGTTTAGGCACTGTTTGGTTTGAAATTTAAACAGATTTAAAGCTGTTGGGTTGAAAAACGGAAAGGACCCTGTTTGGATGAACATTAAATCCAAACCAGTTTAATTCTGTTTGAAAACGGGAAGGGTCCTGTTTGGATAAACAGTAAATCCAAACCAGTTTATTTCAATTGTTTTTGGCCCAAAAAGATTAGTATTGGACCGAACAAGCCCAACCCAACCTTACACCATGCACCCGTGGCCAGGCCGCCCGTGGTGGTTTTTGGGTCCAATGGGTCTAGCCCATAACCTCTCCCTCTAAAACACTTGGGTACCCCTTGGGGCACACCCCAAGTACCAAACCTATGCCTTATAAACCCTCTCAAAACCTCCCACCAAATCAATGTGGGACAAGCCTTATTCAAACCTTTAAGGAATTTCCACCAAAAATTCCATTTTCATAGAGTATACTTTGGTTTCAATTTCCCATTCACTCGGTAATGGTTTTGAGCAACCAAATATACCACGTGAATCACAACGCGGCATAGAACGCGTTACCACTTTGACCCGTGTAAATCGATGCACGGGGCCCACCATCTAAAAATTAGACCAAACTGAGAAAAAAAATCTGATTTTATCCAGAATTTTATAACCATTTCTAACAAGAGTATCAGCCTTGACGGATTGTTACAAAAAAAAAAAAAAAAAAAAAATTCTTTATTCTACCATCCTTATCATAGCTTTTGCACTAATATATTATTTATTTTATATTTTTATATCATCTGTGTTAATTTTAATTATTTTAAATTTGTTAAAAGAATAATTAATGTAATTATATTAAAATGTGACTATTATCGAAAGAGTATCAGCCTTGACGAATTGTTAAAAAAAAAATATTCTTTATTCTACCATCCTTATCATATCTTTTGTACTAATATATTATTTATTTTATATTTTTATATCATTTGTATTAATTTTAATTATTTAAAATTTGTTAAAAGAATAATTAGCCTCCGTTTGAGAAGTGAGTCGGCTTTTTTGGTTATTTTAGCTTGGGCTAAAAAGTTTGATTTGGAAAGGACTTTTTAATTTTTTTGACTTTTTTTGTGAGACAAGAGTGTAATGATTATAAATTAAATGTGATATTTTGTTTTTTATGGTTAAAATAGTGTATTTTGTCTTTTATGGCTAAAATAGTCAAAAAAAGCCCCGTTTAGCTCTTCCCAAACGGAGCTTTAATTGTACTAAAATTTTGAAACTTATTATAAGGTTAGTATAATTTATTTTAATGGAACTTTTTTGTGAAGCTTTTATATTATTATTGGGCATGCTTTTAATAGAATTTCTTTGTGAAGTTTTTATATTATTATTGGGCATGCTCTTTTGTGTCAATCTGGTTGAAATTGAAAAGTCTTACGCTTTGAAATGGAAAAGCTGTTAGATTATTTTATCTATTTTTCTGCACGTAATTTTATAAAATGTCAAAAAATTCCAAACCTTGAACTCCAACACAACTATAGTTTACCTTTGGAATCATAATTTTAAAGGCAAAAATTTTGAATTATTTTTCAAAATTTATAATCAAACACACAATCTAAAATTATTCAAAACTAAATTCAAAAATTAAGTTCAAAACTCATAACCAAACGCACAACTTAAAACTCAATTCAAAATTCTTTTGATGATATAGTATTGAAGATGATTAGTAATTTAAAAAATATTTGATAATGGCTTGTTAAATTAGTGATTGGATTGTTAAATTATTTTTTATAAAAAATCTAAAAGAAAAATAATTTCTATATTTAAAAAATATCTAAAACAAATATATATATATATATGTATGTATGTATTTTCAAATAACAGATTGCAACTGTAAAAAAAAAAAATTGCACTCCGGTCAACTGACCGGACGTCTGAGAGGATGTTCGGGCAGACGACCGGGTAGATCTAATCCGCTCTTTTAGTTTCTTTTTCCAAATCAAGATGTTTATCCTCTTTGAGTTTGAACGGAATGTTAATGTATATGTGGTATTCTTATATATATTAGGTATTAATTTCCTAGATATATTTAGGAATAGCCATTGTCAAGTTTCTTATTGAATACTTTCTCTCATAGTTAGGTTCTTAGTAAGATACTCTTTCTCAACCTATATATATAATCATTCTATTGCATAGAAATTTTATTCATTAAATACAATATATATTATTTACTCTCTCTACTATTCTAATATTATCTATAGATTCCTTCAGTTGTGGTTGCTTTTTGTGAGAAATCTTACATTGGCTTGGATTATTGTCGAAAGAGTATCAGCTTTTGACGGATTGCTAAAAAAAAAAAAAAAAAATCTTTATTCTACCATTCTTATCATATCTTTTGTAGGTACCATTTGGAAAGGAGGGTTGGAAGTTTTTTTGGCTATTTTAGTCATAAAAGACAAAATAAGTTATTTTAGCCACAACAAACAAAACATTACATCCAATCCGTAATTATTATACTCTTCTCTCACAAAAAAAGTCAAAAAAGTCAAAAAGCTCTTTCCAAACTAAACTTTCTAGCTCAGGCTAAAATAGTCAAAAAAATAAAAAAACCAACCCACTTCTCAAACGACACCTTATTTATTTTATATTTTTATATTATTTGCATTAATTTTAATTATTTTAAATTTGTAAAAGAATAACTAATGTAATTATACTAAAATTCTAAAACTTATTAGTATATGTATTTTTTTCCAAATATAAGGTTAGTATAATTTACTTAATTTATTTTGATGGAACTTCTTTGTGAAGGTTTTATATTATTGTTGGCATGCTCTTTTGTGTCGATCTGGCTGAAATGGAAAAGTCTTGCGCTTTGATGCAGTTATTATATATATATATATATTTTTTGTACATTTGATATTTATGAATAATATTTTCTTTTTTACTGAAAAAAAAATAAAATTTGCCAAAGAAAATATATAGTGTGTAAGGAGGACCCACATGCTGGTTCAGGCCCACGACCAAGGATGCTCATCCTCTTTAAGGTATCAATTCTTCCAAAAACTTAAGCAAAGAATATAAATGGGACCGAAGGAAGATATTTGAACTCAACACTTTATTTGTTCTATTAAATCACAAATTGTATTAAAAATTAAAATTATTGCAAATTTTGTCTAATAATGGCCTTATTTGAAAAGTTAATTATTTGATTTTTTGACTATTTAGTCTGGTTAAAATAGTTATGTTTAGAAAATTGTTAGTTAGTTAGTTAGTTAGTTAGTTTGTTTGTTTTTTTTTGTTTTTTGTAATTGATTTAATGATTGTCAAGAAAAAAATAAAATAATTATGGATTGAATGTGACATTTTACCTTATTTACTATTTTTATTTATTTTATCTTTTAATAAACTATTTTAATTCAACCCTCCTCACAAACCCTCAAAATATCAAGTTATTCAACATGATGCTATATTGGCTTTTTTTTTTTTTGTTGTCTCACTTGACTTCTCAATCTAATGGGAAACCTCTCTATTATAAAGTTTTTATAATCAATTGATTTTTTCCTTAAGTTTTTTCAGCAAAAAATAAAATAGACAAAATAAGGAAGATTTTTTTTCCTCATTATTTCTTAGTACCATTGTATTTTCATTGTAAACTCACTTTGTCCCTTAACTTTCAATTATGTCACCCAACCTTTTATACTTCATATAAGTTTGTAATGTCATCTTCGTTGGAAATGGTTATAAAATTCTGGATAAAATCAGAATTTTTTTCTTAAGTTTGGTCTAATTTTTAGGTGAACCACGTGCATCGATTTACACGGGTCAAAGTGGTAACGCGTTCTATGCCGCGTTGTGATTCATATGGTATATTTGGTTGTTCAAAACCATTATCGAGTGAATGAGAATTTGAAACCAAAGTATGCTACATGGAAATGGAGTTTTGATGGAAATTCCTTAAGGTTTGAAAAAGGCTTGTCTCACATTGATTTGGTGGGAGGTTTTGAGAGGGTTTATAAGGCATGGGTTTGATACTTGGGTGTGCCCCAAGGGATACCCAAGTGTTTTAGAGGGAGAGGTTATGGACAAAATGGGCTAGACCCATTAGACCCAAAAATCACCACACGCGCGTCGCCGCCGTTCGTCCGGTCGGGCAGCCTGGGCTAGGCTTGGGTGCGTGGTATAACGTTGGGTCGGGCTTGTTCGGTCCAATACTAATTTTTTTGGGCCAAAAACATTTGAAATAAACTAGTTTGGATTTAATGTTTATCCAAACAGGGCTCTTCCCATTTTCAAACAGAATTAAATTGGTTTGGATTTAATGTTCATCCAAACAGGGCCCTTCCCGTTTTTAAACCCAACAGCTTTAAATCTGTTTAAAGTTCAAACCAAACAGTGCCTAAACAGTTTGTATCTGTTTAAATAGTACCTGTTCAATTCAAAAGTAAGAGCCACCTTTACATCTATAAATAGACTAAGCCTCCCATTTGGTTTTTTAACTCCAATTTCGTATTCTTCTTCGCTTTACATCTCGCCATATTGTCATTTTATTTCTGAAAGAAAGAGTGTAAACACTTTGTGTGTTCGACGAACGAATAAATTGTAGTGCTGCATTTATTCGTTGATAGATCATTTCATCCTGGGAGATAGACGTCCAAATTCTGAAAGTACCGTGGAGAGGACGAATCTGTCTTAAGGACACAATGTTAAACACTGGACTTGATCAGAAAAGTTATTCAAAGAAATTAACCAAGTAAGTTGTTTAATTTTATTCTGTTTTTATTTGTTTATTTAATCAGATTTTAATTTTGTTTTTGTAACAAAATAAAATCTGTTATTTATTTATTTATTTATTATTTCGAGTTTGATTTTTGTAATCAAACAAATTCTCTCATTTTCTTTATTTTTTTAAATTCTAGTTGTTGTTTTGTACACAATAAAATTAAATCTTTTAAATACAGTGAAGATTGTTCCAACAATCTTTTCGTTCATCTATTACTATTACTAGTAAGGAGGTTGATGAAGATTTTGTCATAATTGCAAAGATTAAAGTGAGATTTTGACAAAAAATATTAGTGTTAATGAGATTAAAAAAATGTCGCGTTTAACTCATGTGAAAAATTTCGTCAATTTTATTAACGATATAGATCAAATTGTGATATTACAACTTGACTTTAAAGAGTGAAAGATTAATTGTCACAATTAAAAATTAGACACTCAGGTCATAAGTTAATTTCTGAATCTTTTGAACTATTAGGTCCAAACTCTAATCTCTTTAGGCCAAAAGGACACAATTTGTCTAAAAGGATAATAATGTTATAAATCAACCTATTTCTCTATCGGTTTGAAATTCACCAAACTAATTATCTATTGAAATATGACACATGTCACTCCTTCAACAATCTATATGTTGAATATTATATTTTTTCTACCTCACAACTACCGTCTGTTGCCATTGGCCATTGCCGACTTTTTCTAATAAACTGTTTTTTGTGTCCTTCATCACCAAATAATAATTTAAGTTAGATCTAATATCTTATGCCATTTGAGATGAACTTTTTACCAATTTTCTCTTAAAAATAACAGTACCAGTTCTGTTTTTCATTGACTTTATTAAAAAAATAAAAAATAAATAATATAAGAGTGTTACAAGTGTAATTAACCTCAATTTATAAACATTCTAATTCTCTTCAATTTTGTTATAGTTTCTCACCAAATCACAATTACCCCCATCAAAACAGACTGTAATGGCGGCCGGCCTTGTAATTCTCGAGGACGATGAGCAATCATGAAGCTCGCGAAGGTAATTTACTACCAAGAAGCAGAATCCATCAAAAACATCAAATTCAACTCCGAACCTGAACGCGCCAAATACCTCCGAGAATGCAAAGCAAATTACGAATCCGTGCTGGGCCTTCTAAACTCTGGCAGAGAATTAAAGCGCAGGTTCGGGAACGACGACGAAAGGACTCGGTCTTCGGTCGCCAACGACATCTACTCTTACATCTTGTACTGTATCAACAGCGCACTCCAAACCGTGCGAAACTACACTCTAAGAACCAAGTATTTGTGTAAAATCGGCGAGCATGTGAGGTCGATTGTGAAAGCGCTGGAAGAGCTGAATATGGTTGGCAACGATGCGGCGACGAGGGTTGCGACTCTGGGAGAGGAGGTTTTGCTGTATAAGAACGCTATGTTGAGGTATGTGAAGGAGCATCGGAGCACTGCGTCGAAGAACTTCTCCAGGGGGATCAGGAAGAGGAGCAAGGATCCTCGGCCGCCCTTTTCGGCGGCCGTCCCGGCAGCCCCCCAAAACGACGTCGTTTTGGGGGTTTTTTCCTTTTTTTTTTTTTTCTTTTCTTCTTCCTTGTTTGAACAGATCAGAACCAGAGGGGAGGGAGGGGAAGAAGAGAGAGAGGGGGAGGGGAGGGGAGGGGAAGAAGAGGGAGTCGCCGGTGGGCCGGACTGGAGGGGGCCATAACCAGTGGGGGAGGAGGAGGAGGAGGAGGAGGAGGAGGCGGAGGAGACGGCGGTGCGGCGAGTGGCCATTGCGAGTCATGACGGCGACGATCGGACCTCCCCCTCCTTCCTCCCTCTTCTCCTCCTCCCCTCCGCTGCGCTCTGCTCTGGTTTCTGAAGCAAGAACGACGAAAAAAAAAAAAAACCCAAAAACGACGTCGTTTTGGGGGGCTGCCGGGTAGGGCGACCGATGATCCAAATTCCAGGGAGAGTGGGTTGAAACTCGAGGATGTTGTGAAAAGGTTTGTTTGTTACCTTCCCCTAATAACCTAAGTATATTACCCCTGCTCTACACTTGTATAAATAAATAATTAAAAATTAGTTTTAAAATTAAAGAATAATATAAAATTTATTTAAAATATGTAGGAAAAATAATTTATGATCAATTAAATTTTATTTATTTTTATCAGAATTATATATATTTATACCAACGTCACATCAAATTTGTCTTGGTCTATGCCTAACTTATGATTCATTTTACCTATTTATTTTATAAATTGGTAAATAAATATCTATAAGTATTTTTTTTATAATAAAAATAAGAAATTTGAACATATTTTATGCATATCTGTTAAAAAAATTTGAATTTAGGTAAAAAAATTTGTATATTTATGTTAACACTATGAAATAAATAGTTACATATATTCATATATTAAAAAATTATCTAGCTATCTTAAATTATATGTCATATTTTACCTTTAATCTTACACTTAATCTAAAAAATTAACGGTTAATTAGTAAACATTATGTATAAATTATATTATAGTTTATCAATTCATGACCAGTATGAGTTAGTTTAGGGATTCAAATATTGAATTAGGCTATGTTTGGTATGCCTATTTGGGCTAAAATAGTCATATAGGAGAAAATTGGCTGTTTTAGCCAAGGAAAAATGCTTCAGAGCTTGAATTTTCCATGGCTCAAGTGGCTCGAATCCAAAACGACGTTATTTTGGATTATTTATTTATTTTCCCTCTTTTATATCTGAAGCAAAAAGAGAAAGGAAGAGAGAAAGAAGGAAGAGAAAAAGAGAGAAGGAAGAGAAAAAAGAGAAAAGAGAAAAGAGAAAAGAGAGGGGGAACATCACCGGCGGCGCCATCACTGGCTTCATCACCAGCGCCCACCATCCTCTATATGTATACACAGATAGATCTGTGTGTGTATACACAGATCTGTATCTCTTTCTCTCTGTGTATCTATCTATCTCTCTCTCTCTCTCTCTTTGTGTGTCTCTCTCTTTCTCTCGTTCTCTGTATCTCTTTCTCTGTGAAATCTCTATGTGTGATGATGATGATGTGTTGGTTGTTGATGATGATGATGATGATGTGTTTGGTTATTGATGATTTGAATCTCTCCTCTTTTCTTCTTTCTTCTTTCTTCTTTTTCTTTTTCTACAAGTTATGGAAAGGATGAAGAAAAGAGCAACAACAAAAAAAAAAAAAAAGAGAGGCTAAAATGACGTCGTTTTAGGATTTTGGGCCGCTTGACCATCTAATTTTTTGAGTTACGTAGTGGGATTGTTAGCTAAACAGGATAAAATATTACATTTAAACCATAATCATTTTATTTTTTCTATCATATAAGTCAAAAAAAATCAAAAAGTCCATCCCAAACGAAACTTTTTAACACAGGTTAAATAATCAAAAAGTCAAAAAGCCAATCAACATCCCAAACGAATGCAAAATATTAAAAATGGGCCTAAAAAATTTGTTTGAATTGAATTTTTGCCAATATTTAAAAGCTTTGACACCATTTTATCTATCTTGACATTGAAGCCAACAATCATTTGTTAGTTAGCATAGAAGTTGAAGGAAGCATCTACTGAAGGAGCTAAAGACGAAGCCCCGAAAGAAGGCTAAAATGAGACCGAAAAATTAAATAAAATTGTAGCGGATACTTTTTCATGTAAAAAGGAAGCAATGAAAAATATGTTTAAGAGATCTTCTTAATTTATATAAAAGTAATGAGACATGTTTCCTATGTAGGTTGTTCATTTTAAAAAGAAAATTTGAATATTCTATATAGTTATAGCAACTATGCTGCAGACCCTCAGTGGGGGTCGCACTCCCAGTGAGGTGGCGAGCCCCCACTGGCTGAAACTAAAAAAAAAAATAAAATAAAACAGTTTTTTATTGCCCAATCACGGCTTGCCACCTCACTGGGGGTCGACCCCCAGTGGGGGTCCGAAGCATTTTTCATAATTATAGAGGTTTATTAAGTAAGTTTGTTTTCTATTTCAAGGGAAAAATTCCTTTAATCATAGATATATAATATAATTATCTTATGGACTAAATGTTTAAATTTTAAATTTTAAACTCCTAAATCATTTGTGTATATTGATAAATCACTACAAGAAAATACACTTTTGGCGACTAAATTTCTAGTCGCCAAAAGTCCTTTTTTAGTCGCCAAATGTCGAATTTTCACTTTTCTTGACTAAATAGTTTAGTCGCCGGTTTTGTCGCTAATACATGGTCGCGTATACCTTCGGCGACTAAAAAACTGTTAGTCGGCAATATACAGGCCTTCAGCGACCAAAGAATTTGTCGCCAATAGTCAATTCCATTTTTGAAAATTATACATTTAGCGACTAAACTTTTAGTCACCAATAGTGAATTCTTTTTAATTATTTATATATTTGCCGACTAAACTTTTCGTCTCCAAAACCCAATCTTTCGGCGACCACAGACTTTAGTCGCCAAAAGCATTTTTAGGGAAATTTTTTTTTTTTTGCCTCTGTTGCTCCCAAGTTTCAAACCACGAACCTCCCAACGTTCTCAACCTTTACCAACACTCTCTCCCCACTACGCCACTACAATATCACACGAATATTAATGCAACATATATTATTTATATACTATATTGACCGGTATTAATAAAAATAATTATATATAAAAATAATTATTTTTATTTAATATATTTTATGTAAAAAATTATTTACTAAAAAAAATAGGATAGCACTTTTGGAGACTAAATCTGAATTTTAGTCGCGAATTCTATATTTTTTGGCCATTAATTTCTTTTTTGTCGCTAAAAGAATTAAATCCCGCCTAAGGATAGCACTTTTGGCGACTAAACTGATTTTCAGTCCCCAAAACCGCCACTTTTACCGACTAAACTCAATGTTAGTCGCCAATTGTCCACTTTTAGCTACTAAATTTTTTTTAGTAGCTAAAAACCTTTACTTTTGGCTACAACATTTTTTTTTGTCAGTAAAACACCTACAATCGGCGACCAAACCATTTTTTAGTCGCCAAAACCTATACCTTTGGCTACTAATTTTTTTTAGTCGCCAAAAACCTTCACTTTTGGCTACTAAAATTGTTTTAGTCGCTAAAACCTATGTAATCAGCTACTAATCTGATTTTTAGTCGCCAATAAGTATACATTTGGCTACTAAACTGTTTTAGTTGCCAAAAGTCTTCACTTTTGGCTACTAATTCAATTTTAGTCGCCAATTGTCCTACTTTCAGCGACGAAATTTACATTTTTGGTCGCCAAAACTGTTTTTTGTTGTAGTGAATGTTACTAAAATTTTAAATTTTATTTTATAGTAACCAATGGATGCTTCTCTTTTTTAAAATATATATATATATATATATTAGAAGTCAACAAATTTAGTTTGAGCCTTTAGAGCTCTCACAATTGAGTTGAGAGTTTGAACCATAAAGAAGTCCTAATGTTTAGTGTATATGAAAATAATGAGGTTTGATATATACTTAATTGCCATGGTGAAAAAAAATAAACATATTACGAAATTTTAATTATATAAATCATTTTATGCTTTATGATGAAGAATTTAAAATATTTTACAACTTGAGTGTGTGATTTATTATTATTTTTATTGGAAAACTCCTTCCTTTTTGAGTATTGAGTGTGTGATTTATTAAAAAAAATTAATTTGGAAAACTCCTTTTTTTTTTTAGTGTGTGATTTATTAATTATTTTTTCTTAATTGGAAAACTCCTTCCTTGTTTGATTGTAAGGAATAAATGATTTTAGGAATAAAAAATGCATTCTTTGTTTAAAAAAGAAAGTTCTTGAGTGTGCGATTTATTAATTATTTTTTAAAATTAAAAAATCAAGAAATTTAGATTGAGCACTTGGTGTTCTCTTAACTATTCTCACTAAAATCCCCTTTTTGCTTTTATAATATATAGATAGATAGATAGATAGATAGATGGATAAATCTGCAAGATTAAACGACAAATTTAAATTAAAAAAAGGAAAAATATTATTTAAGTGGAAGGTAGAAAAAGTATTTACAAATACTGTCTGAAGTATTTTCACATAGATTCAAGCTTAAAAGTTGGACTCACTTTCTAAACTCAGTGATGTATCAAGAAGATAATTAGTTAATAATTAAATATTCTCTAATTATCAATCAATCATTTTCTTGACACGTTATTGGCTCTAGAAAGTGGTTGTTTACATCATTTTCCGTTAAGGTATTCTCATAGTTTTTTATTTTTATTTATTTATTATTATTATTATTATTATATACTAGTCATGTTACTTAGGTTGTGCAAAATATCGCATAATCTGCATTGATTTGTCCAATTTGCACCGATTCGGCTGCTAACTGTAGGTTAGTTTGAGCAGTTTGAAATTTACAATTTGCCTTTGAAACCACTTTGATTCGCCATAGTTAATACATATGTTTTTTTTACCTTGAATGAAATATTAAAGTGAAAATTAGCGTGAGAGATATTTAAGATGTGAAATTTGTTGTAAATTAGTAATATATATATAATATTATGTCAAATTAGTTAGTGATACATATATAAAAAATATTATGCAAATTAGTATTATATATTATGTAAATACTTAATAATTATTTGAGATTATTCTTTAGTTAACTAGCAAATTAAAACTGCTCAAACCGTCCAAACTGCGATTTGATTATTTATTAATCCGCCATTCACAGTTTGATTTATAATTTTACCTTCAAACTATACTGAACCACACCGTGCACATACTTGTTACGATAAAAAATGATGTGTCTCTAATCTTATTATTTTTGCAAATTCTTATATATTTTTTAAAAAATAATATATAAATTTACTTTCTATATCCAATGATGTGTAAATAAGATAATTAGTTGATAATTAAAGAAAACATAAGAGAGAGAGAGAGAGAATTACCTTAGATATTTTAATAAACTGCCCATCATTAAACTTGAAAAATGTATTTAATTTTTAAATTTAAGTAGCGCTGCTCAGACTTTTTACACCTCTACCAAATTATTGACATGCCAAAAGGTTTTCATTAACATTTTCTTCATCTTCATTTTTTAATAGGATTGGATTTCTATTCAGTTGAAGAGAAGTTCATTCCAGTCCAATTAAGTCTGTCTGGTATACTACAGGCCTCACTCTATGACCTACATTGTTCATTTTATAGGTCCTATGTCTAAATCATTTATGAAAAAAAATTAAATTGATCCGGTAATCATAATTATATGATTTTATTAGATTTATATTTAAAAAATTAATGAAAATATTATTTTTAAATAAATCGCTCATTTTTTTTAACACAAATCTAACATGATCATAAAATTACAGTTTTTTTTTCTTCTAATTTATGTTTTACATTTACCATTTAAACATACATGTTTATGTACCACGGAGTTCCCATTTGCCTTGGGCCGACTACATCACACATGCATGCATATTTTCCACCTTAATCTAATCTTGTATTCCCAATTGGTGCATGAATACGAGTGACGCAGGTACCAAAAGGAAAAGCTTAAAATTGATGGACCTTTCAAAGACCTGAAAGATGAACAAAAACTAGAGGTATATGGCCCATCAAATTTGCAACTTCCCTTAACAACAGTTTTGAGCCCTTGGAATGGCCCATCAAGAAAAAAACGGTTGTTTCCTCATGATTACATCATAGTCCAGATCTAGGCCCATTTAATAAGTTTACGTTTATAAGTTTTTTTTTTTTTGCTTATATTATAAAAATATTTGAAAATTATTTGGTGTCTATTTTTACTTATGAAAAATGTAAAAAAACTTTATAAATTCTGCTATTTGTTTGAAAGTTAGCTCACTTATTGGCTAAAAATAAGCCAACAAAAAAAATTAGTTTGTTTGATAAATTTCTAGATTTTTGACTTTTGTAAAAAAAATAAAAATGAACATATGCAAATTTGATTAATTCGAGCTTTTTGACGGAAAATAAATTTAGTAGATGACTCATGACTTTTTTTTTTTAAATATGAAAATAATTTTTTTTAATCATACGTTGACTTCTTATGAAAAGTTCATTTTAAAATAATTTGAGATTTAAAAAAAAAAATACATGTTGACTTTCTAACCGTTGTCAAATGAAACCTAAATTTTAAAAAAAAAATTAAAAAATGAACTTTTTAATTACTTTGAAAATAAAATTTTTATTCTTTTCTTCCACCCCAGCCCAATTCGACCATCTCTAATGGACCCCCACCTCCAGCCGCCACTTCCAACAAGTCCTCGCACCTTCAACAGCCAACCACTATTTCTGATCATTGGCAATGGCAACCTTCAGCTACCACCATCCTCCTCTCATTTTTTTTTAAAAAAAAAAACACGTGTACACTAAATATATTTTTATTTTCATTTAAACCCCCAAAAAAAAAAAAAAAAAAAACAGCTTTCTTATTTGCTTTTTTACTGATTTTGACATTACTATGCGTGATGTAGGTGTATGAGGCAATCATTGAGGCATCCGGGCGAGGAATAGATGCAACGAAGAAGATATCAAAGGCCTTAGGAAAGATGCCATCAAAGGCCTTAAAAGTTGCTGGCATAGCAGTGTTCCTTTTCTCTGCAGGCATGATGGTTTGGGACATATTTTCATCTGATCACATCATTCAAGCTGCAACACATGAAGCTGTTGTGAGTGTAGCCTCAATGGGTGGTGCAGCGCTAGGATCAGTTGTTTCAGCTGCCTTGACATCTAGATTGGTCGGTGTTGCTGCATCGTCTTTGTTCGTGACTGTGACAGGAATCGTATGTAGCATCGTAGGCGCCTTTATTATTGGGGCATTTGCTGGTTGGTTCATCGATTTGGTTTTTAGCTCCGGAGGCAGTGCCCCCTTCAGCACTGATGGCCATCGGTGCTACGTTGCACCGTTGCCTGATGGGGAGACTCTCGCTCGTCAAATTGCCCATCGTACCAAATTTTCAAACTAGTCCTTGTTAGTTATATCAACATCCTTTTTAAAAGGTTTCACCGCAAGGAACCACCTCTAAGTTATAAATTCTATAATTTTAGATATTTATAACTTATATAATAAATGTGATCAATAATAATATCATAATACTAATTGGTATATCAGTGTGTATACTAATTGGTGCATGTAACACCACTATTATTAGTAGTGGTGCACGTGAATTTTTTTGTGTGTGGTAATATTCATAATAATATTTAAATATTTAAATTGTATTTAGATCATAAATTTTAATAGAAATTTAGAAAAAAAAGAGAGGAAAAAGCGAGGGAAATAAAAATAAAATGAATATATATTTTTTTCACATTTTATTTTTGCTTTTAAAACCCATAATCTAAACGCATTGTCTTGTTATTGTTATTGTTGTTATTATTATTATTATTATTATTATTATTATTATTATTATATTTTTATTTTTTAATGCAATCTTGGACTTCTTTGAACAAACAAGACAATAATAATGAATGATTAATATTAGAGTTACAGTTAAAGTTATATGTAACTCTACTATTAATAAAACAAAAAAAACTTGTAATTACCTATTTAATGTGTATTTAATCTAACCCAACTGGCTTTATGTGTTTGTTTTGTTTTTTTTTTTTTTTTTTGTTTTTTTCAATTGCCACCTCACTAGTGGTGGAGTTAGTGATGATAAATTAGTGGTATGTAGCATTGCTCTTAATAAAAATCACATAGGATTGGAAAGAAAAATATGAAACCTCAAAATTTCGGATTCGTAATACGTTAAGGCTAATGTGATTATTTGATGAAAGATATTGTCAATCATGCAAATGACAAAATGAAAGTAAAATCTTTGAACATATATAGGAAGCAAACCTAGAAACAACAACATAGACATTTGGCTAAAAATTCATCAACTGTCCTTAACCCATAAAGCGTAGCCAATTTCCATGGAAGAACACATCCACAAATGTACGTGTACATGTATTTTAATACTAAATATGATGATTTTAAATTCTGTTCAAAACGAATGATGGTTTCAATTATACAGATAACATGGCATTCAATAAACAAACTTGAGTTTTTTTTTTTTTTTTTTTTTTTTAATACAAGAAGAAACAATCAAACATAATTCCAATCAACATCAAAATTCATTCAAAAAATAAAGTTATCAAAATAGAAAAAGTATAAGAGTCATTAAAGCTTCATCTCAATTATAACTCCATACACTCTTGCAGAAAAACATCAGTAGCCAAATGCCACTACAACAAATGACACTTTTATCAAAATAAATAATTAAAATCATACTTTAATTTTAATTTTAATTTTAAATTAAAATTAAAATTAAAATTATTCTTTTATAACACATATTGTACCATCAAATATTTAAAAAAAAATAAAATAAAATAACACGTGCATTGCACAGGTCAACTGCTAGTTTACAAGTAAATAGAACATTAAGAGAGGTTATTTCTAGAATAAAGAAGTGTAGAAAACATCATCCAGTCTTTGCTCTTTTTTAATAGTAGTAGATAGTAGATAGTGGATAACTAAACCGTGTTGGGAGTTATCATGAGTTTTACTTTGATTATTCAAATCATTATTTTTTATATCACAATGTGTAGATCGTTTATGAAAAAAATAAAATCTATTCGACAACCATAGTCACATTAATTTATTACATTATTATCTCCCAAAAAATGAATCATATAGTTTTCAAATAATATTTATTGTTTATTTTTTAGCAAATCTATTAAGCTTGGGCTGGGGTTGGGTAGGTTTGAAAACTACTGGGTTGGGCCTAGGTAAGTCTTGAGCCCAATCCAATTCTCTGGACTTACACTCAGAGTTTCATGCACTCTGAGAATAAATTTACTGTGAATTGTGAATATTAGTCAGTCATTATTTTTATTCATTGCAGATTTGTGAAGGAAAACAAGAAATGAAAAAGAATTTATTTTCTGTTCTCTAAATTTTTTTCCGTCTCAACAAATTCTAACATCTAAAGACCATCTTCAACACAAACTCAAATCTTTCATCCAATTTAAATTTTATGAAAATGGTGTTTCAACTGTTTCACCAAATTTATATCAAATAAAGGAAGCCCTATTTTCCCATCAAATCAAAGAAATATTTAACTTTTCTTCGAATCTACTTAAGTCACTATTGATAGACGACTGGATGTATGAATAGACAACCAAATTGGAAAATATTTAAAGAAAATTTACACTAGGCCGCACTAACGCTTCTGGACATTCTCCTGGTCGTCTTCTCAGTCGATTGGTTATTTAACAAAAATTAAAAATTTAGCGTTGGAACACTTGGTATCAAATAAAACTTTGAATCTAAATTTGTACCAAAAAAAAAAAAAAAAAAACACTAGAGATGCTCTAAACACAGTTTTTACTAAAAGATATCAAAGTGGGCATGATGTCATGTGGCCCATTCAAGTACCCAGCTCTTTAGGGTCCTTCAGATTGCTGGACTCATTAACCACATGACATTACTATCTAAAATAAAAAAAATTAGACCTAATTTTTAAGTTAATAATGTGACAACCAATTAAAATATTAAAAGTAATATTCTTTTTTTATAGATTTTCTAATTATTAATCAATTATATTACTTACACATCATTGGGTTTAGAAAATAGGTGTAGAAAGTGAGATTGTATATCATTTTCCAAACCACATATATAGCATTTGATTAATGACAAAGGGTGATTCTATTTACACTTAAATAATAATTCAGTATGTCCAACTAAAGTTTTGAGATTTTAGTTCTTATTATACCTTATTATAACTTTACTAATAAGGACAACGTACATTAAATCTTAAAATATATATGTATATATTTTTTTTCTCAAGGTACAGCCAAACTATTTATACGTATTTTTCATATTTAACTCTCTACATATTTTTTTTCTAAGCTTTAATTATTTTCTTCCTCATTTCAAAATTCAATTCACCCATCAAAACTTACCATTATTATCACCATTAGCCTATTTAGGCCTCGTTTGGCATGCGAGTGTTTTAGCCTAAAAGTCAAAAAATTACTAAAAAAAATTAAAAAGCTAATAACCTATACTAAAAAGTCAAATATTCTATTTTATCTCTACTTTTTGCACATATTTTCGTAAAAAATCAAAAAATCATTTTAACATACTAGTTTTTTTTTTTTTACCTCATACTTTAGCTAAAAAAGTAAAAAATTACTAAAATAATATGTTCCTAAACGAGGCCTTAGTTTCACTTTTCTAGTTAATTTTCAAAAAAAAAAAAAATTTCTAAAAAAATGTTTTTAGAAAATGAATTATTGTTTGGTTGTTTCAATTTTTTTTTGTAGGGTAAATTACACTGACACCCCCTGAGATTTATGTTTATTATAGTTCTCCCCTCACATTTTGGAAATTACATATTTTCCATTGAGGTTTGAAGTTTCATTACAGATTTTCCCTCTCAGCAATTTAATTTTTTTAAATACCAATTTTACCCTCATTGGGAAAATTACATTGACACCACTCACATTTTAGAAATTACAATCCCCTCCCTAAGGTTTAAAGTAGTATTACCAATTACCCTCTCGGTTAGTATTAGTTGAGAAAAAAATTCATTGAAAAAATTAATTAATTGGAAAAAAAATTATTTGAAAAAAAAATTAATTGAAAACAAAAATTAATTGAAAAATTTTTTTGTTAGTAAAATTTTTAAATTTTTATTTAAAAACCAACGTGAATTCACTTTTTGAATCTACAAGTTTTCTCAAATTTACAAACTGAGACAACCATTTATAAACAAAAAAATTATCAAATAAGTTTTTATGATAGTTTTTAAAATTTTTGTAAATATAAATTGAAATCTGAAAACGAAATAGTCACCAAACAGGCCTCAGATGGTAAAAATATCGTAAAATTAACAAATAATTAAATAAATTGCCAATGTAAGAAATAACTTATGAAAAGATTCTTAGGTTACGTATGGTTTGATTTTTAGAATTTTTTTAAAATTAAAAATTAATTTGGTTAAGAAATGAAAAATAAAAAAAAATTATCATTTAAGGGTGAAAAATAATTATTATTTTAACTTTTGGGCTGGTTATATACATACGTATGACTGTTTTAATTTAATTTGTAAAAAATTATTTCTAACCACCCAAAAGATAAAAATTATATAAAAATGATAATTATTTTTTATTTTTTTATTTTTTAACCAAATTAATTTTTAATTTTTTTAAAAAAATTTTAAAAATCAAACCATACATAGCCTAAAAATCTTTTATTAAGTCATTTCTTACGTTAGTAACTTATTTAATTATTTGTTAATTTTACAATATTTTTACTATCTGAAGCCTGTTTGGTAACCTTTTCATTTTCAGTTTTAATTTATATTTACAAAAATTTTTAAAATTGTCATAAAACTTATTTGATAATTTTTTTGGTTTATAAATAATTGTCTTAGTTTGTAAATTTGAGGAAAAAAAATGTAAATTCAAAAAATGAGCTTACGTTAGTTTTTAAACAGAAATTTAAAAATTCTACTAACAAAATTTTTTTTTCATTTAATTTTTTTTTTCAATGAATTTTTTTTCCAACTAATACTAGCTGATGGGGTAATTAATAATACTACTTTAAACCTTAGGGAGGGAATTGTAATTTTTAAAATGTGAGGGGTGTCAATGTGATTTACCCATGAGGGCAAAAATTGGTATTTAAAAAAATTATATTTCTGAAGGGAGAAATCTGCAGTGAAACTTTAAACCTTAGGGAGAGATGTAATTTTCAAAAGGTGAGAAAAAAAACTGTAATAAATATAAATCTCAGGGGGAGTCAGTGTAATTTACCCTTTCTTGTATGTTGGAACAAAAATTCAAAAATTTCCTCCAAAATAATGTAGTACTTTGGAAAGTTGGTAAAAAATTAGTTTAGTTTTTTAGATTTTTAACTTTTTTGGTGTTTTTTTGGCAAAATATTGGATTGCTTTTGGTAAAAAAAATTAAGTTTTTTTGACTAAAAATATTAAAAAATTAAAAAACTGACTTTTTTACCGATCATTCCAAATTGCCCCAATGACTCACTGAGATGCTTTGGATTTTCGGTCTAACGTACAACCAATCATTCAGCAATAAATAAAAGCTCTATTTGATTTAATATTGAAATTAATGAGTGATGCTTCTGTGACTCAATTTCCTCTCGAATCCCCATAATCTAAACATCTCGTTGTTTTGAAGTCTTATTTTTTTTTTTTTTTTGCAGATCAGAAGAAGGGAGGAGGAGGAGGGGGAGGAGGAGGAGGAGGAGGGACTGGAGGGGGCTCACAAAATCGAGACGATCGGACGCTGACAGCGACGGCGACGAAGCTCCTCCTCTGACGAGCGACAGCTCCTCCTCTTCTCCGAGCTCCGAGCTCGAGCCTCTCTCTCTTCTCTCTCTCTCTCTCTCGTCGTTTGCAAATTTGGGGATTCGGGAGGAGGTAATTCGCTCCCAAGCATTATTGATTCATTTTGGAAGATAAATTTTGAAAAGAATTTTAAAAATTATTTAAATTTCATTTGGCATTAATTACGGTAGTCAATTTTTTTAAGTTAAAATTTTTTTAGCCTTGTTTAGTTTTTATTTTTGAATTTTTTTGATTTTTATGAGAGAAAAAGTGTAATGATTATGATTTGGATATGAAATTTTATATTATTAACTTATATAACTTATTTTGTCATTTTGTGTGTTTTTTAAGCCCCAAAATGTTTACCAAACATGAACTTAATTATGAATTTTGAAACTAGTTTTTTGAGTTTTATATTTTGAAAGTAATTTTTAGAAATTTGTAAATTGAAAACTTGTTTGGTTAAGAATTTTCAAAACTAATTTTTAATTTGAGCCTTTTTTTTTTTTTTTTGGGTCTTGTAGTCAAAACTTTTTACAATATTATAGTTAACTTTATTTTTAGTTTTTATCATTATATTTTTATCTATTTTTTTTTATATACATAATCTAAATGTACTTTGTAACAAGATCTAATATAATCTATGTGATAGAGTTTCATACGTACATATTAGTTCGTAAGAACGTTTTTAAAATTTTAAAATTGCTTTTCTCGATTATATCTACTTAATCCAATCTAGATAACGTTTCATGTTCATTACATTTGTTTTCCATTTCTTTATATTTTGTTTACTATTTACATATATTTTTATGATCTCATATATACATCTAAAACATAACAAATTATTTGGCCCATAGTTAGAAAAAAATTTACAAAAAAAAAAAAAAAAACCAAAATCACTTTTCTTTTTAGGTAAATTACAAATACACCCCTGAGGTTTGATTAAAATACAAATCATCCTTGTAGTTTTGAAAATTATATTCTACCCCCTGAGATTTCTAATTTCATAACAAATCGTTCCTTTTATTAATAAATCATGAAGTCAATTAATAGTTTTTAATAATATTAGAAATATATTTCAATTAATAATTTAGATAATTTTATTATTACATGAGAGAGTAATTATGAATTTCATTTTTTTAGTTAATTCTGTTAAGTAAAAAAAAAAAAATCTGACAAGAGGGTATTTGTAATTTTTCAAATGGCAATTTATACTTTAAGCAAACCTCAAGAGGCGTATTTGTAATTTACCTTTTTTTTACTACACATTAATCAATCATTTTTTTCTCTCCCTTCTCTATTTTTCAATCACTTTTTCTCTCACCAGTTTGGGAGGCTGTTGCACACCATGCATAGCAGTGACTGTTGCGCAGTCCATGGGGTCTTTTGTCGGATCTCATTCCAACGACCTAAATCGTTCAATTTTTAGAAGACATTGAGTAGAATATGCACACAAAAATTCAAGTTGATCGGACTTTGGTATCCCTTTCATCCAGGTATGTTTGTATTCATATTTATACTTAAAATTAAATTTACCATTCAATTTTTTAGATACAAATATGTCTGGAGGAAAAGGATTCCGATCTCCGATTAATTTGAATTGTCACAAGTATATTCTACTCAATATCTTTTAAAAAGTGAACGGTTCGGATCGTCAGAATGAAGGCCAAAAAAGGCTCCATTAATCGTGCAACAGTGACTGCTATATATAGTGCGCAGCAGTCTCCCTAATCCGTTCTCTCACACCTATCTATTCAATTACAAAAAAATATCAAATCATTAGTGGGTGGTTGCGGATTGGTTTTGGATGGTTTGGTTTGCAGTTTGGACCTTTCTGCATGTTTGTGGTTTAGGAAAATTGAGCCAATAATGGCCCGCAATACGTGTTGCGATTTATGCAGATAGGATTCACGGATATATGAGCGGTTTGCGGACTGGTCTTTTTCCTTTAAAAAGCAAAACTTGGGCAAAATATTTTCACTATTTTCAGTCTATGAATTTCAAAATGTCAAGGAAAACATAGAACAGAGGTGAACTTCGTCTTCAAAGCCAAAAAGGCAGAGCACTAATTGAGCAACACCCGAATGCTTTAACCACAGAAGTTCAGCTTCTTCATGACTTTCACATAAGCCAAAGGAACAATGCCTGGTTGTCTAAGTGTACATTAGACTGCGTTAAGGAAAGGAATCTCATTAATTCACCTTTTAGCATTTCACAGTTGTTAAACTAGAAACAGAATACAATTACAATCAGAATATGTGAGATATGAGAGGAGAGACGGTCCAGGTTCTTTTAAAAAAAACATAAAATTGTTTAGTGTAGGCGGGTGAGGGTGAAACCAGCAATCGGCCTGCAACCGCCCACAACCTTCAATGAAGGAATAATCTAAACTACATCCGACCCTACTTACATTTGAAATTACTTATTTGTATGTGGTTCGGATCGGGTTGGTACAGTTTCTACGGGTCAGATAACTATATGCCCAGCCTTACATATCATCTTAAATTCTAAAACTATTTTCAAAATATACAATCAAAATTTTAAAATTTTGAAATTCTCTTCAAAAAATTATTTTTGAAATGATATCTCAAAACATAAACCAAAGGAGGGCAAATTTAAAACTTATTTGGTTATTAATTTTGAAAATAGTTTGAAAATTTAAAACTTATTTAATTATAAATTTTGAAGGAGTTTTAAAATTTTAAAACTTGTTTACTTACGAATTTTGAAAAGAGTTTTCAAATGGTTGAGTTGAATATAGGTTTGAAAACCCAAAACCAAATTACCTTTTGGATTTTAGACTATCAAATTGTGATTTGAAAAATAAACCAAGCAGAGTCCGAATATTTTTATTTCTAAAGTGCATCCAGAAAATTGAGTTTTGAAATTCCTTGATTTTTTGGATAACTAAACATGAAGCCTAAAATTTTCTAAAAAATTTAATTTCAAAAAGCGAAACCAAACAGGCTTGTTTCTCATTGCAGTTATTCTTTTAGAATGGTTTCTAACCCAACAGTCATGGCCGCAGTTTCAAGTTTCCCTTTGATCTGCCGCCCATTACTATCTTCTTCTACAATCCTCTTGTTTATTGTCTTTATTAATAATGCACAAGCGTGCGCGCGCGCGCACATATATATATATATATCAGATATATGTATGTATATATATCATATAGATATATTCAATTTTTGCTGTTGAAAGCTACTGCCATATTCCTTGAATGAAGCCATCTTCCATGATTGCTTTGACCCTATAGTTGGTGTTTCTTTTAGAATTCAATAATTTTGATTAGATTTACATGATTAAAAATTTAGTTTTGTGGTTTTTAAATGTGTCAATTAGTTCCTGAATGTTATTGTATATTTGTTGAATAAAAGGAATAATAGTAATGAGAAATTTATTTAAGGGTTTTTGAAAAGGCTTTTGAAAGTGGTGTAATTTGAGTTCAAAAAAATAAAATAAAAATGGTGTAATTTGAGATTTTTGATTTATTTATTATTTCGTGTATCTTGAAGGATCATTTGGGAAAAAACATAAGATATATTGAGAATATATTATAAGTTTAAATAATTTAATAGAGTGTATTAAGAAATTGAACGTGCTTAATAATTTTTTTAGTGTAAATACAATTATCCGAATAACAAGTGACCACAAACATTTAAAATTCTTTTGCACATTATTTGGGGTTTAGAGTTCAAGCTAAACTAGGGGTAGGCTAGTAAAATCAACCAAGTTATTGGAGTTTAATTTATGTTTGACTTATTAAAAATTTGTTTGGGATTAAGGTCAAGTTTGGCAACCCAAAAATAATTCACCTTTTTATTTTTTTTCATCATATCACCTCTCTACTTTTCTGCACATCTTTTCATAAAAAGACAAAAAAATACACTTATTTGGGTCATGCCAAACAATCCCTAATTGTTATGTAAATAAACTAAAGGCCACAGCTTCTCTCCAGTCCAAATCTGGACTAGACGGTGCTGTCCGGCCCTTTGGGGCCCACTACGGGTCGTGTTTCGATAATCTAAACCGTTCAATGTGTAGAACTCGTTGAGTACTATATGCTTAAAAAAAATCACGTTGATCGGATATCAATAGCTATATGATCAAATCAGTTTTTTATGAAAAAAAATGGACGGCGAAAAATAAATGGCTTACAAAAAACTGATTTGATCATATAGCTATTGATATTCGATCAACGTGATTTTTTACAAGCATATAGTACTCGACGAGTTCTACACATTGAACGGTTTATATTATCGAAACACGACCCGTAGTGGGCCCCAAAGGTCGGACAGCACCGTCCAGTCCAGATTTGGACTGGAGAGAAGCTGGGCCCTAAACTAAAAATATATTTTAGAATTTGTTAAGTTTCAACAACTTGCTTCTTATCTCAATCCGTTTATATGTAATATAAAAAAATAAATTACTCAAGCTCAACTTTTAATTTGGTCAATTTAAAGTTTGTTTAAGATCTATTTGAACGATAGTTAGATAAATTAATATTAAACACATTTTGAAACACATTAATTTTTGAAGTCAAATTTATTCTATGCTCATTTAATGGGCCGTTGTGGGCCACAATATGAAGGGCTAAGTAAAAAGGCCTTGAAGATAATCCGGTCCCAGAAGGCCTTGAAGTTAGTCCGGTCCCAGAAGGCCTTAAAGTTAGTCCGGTTCCAGGGAGCCTATTGTTATCTCGGTCCAGGAGAGCACTGCAGATAGCTCGGTCGCCAGATTACTACGTTGAGTTAGCCCGGTCGTGGCATAGTGCGGCTAGCTCGATCAGACGTAGCCAATTGTTAGTATAGTCTAAACAAACACTATGATTAGCACGGTTTGTGCAGGAGGAACCGAGGTAAGAGTAGCGAAAGGAAGAACCGAACTAAGTGTAGTTCGGTCTATTCTGCAGCTTGACATAGCCTTGTTTACCTCGGTCATATTGGAATCCGACTATGGTAAAACCATCTCACTTGGTTTAAGTAGTGAGGGGGGTGTTGAAGGATAAGCATTATCTTTCAGGAATGTGAATCCTAGGAGGACTCTACGTGGAGGAGTAAGAGTCTTACTAGGATTGTGTCACACGGAACCTATAAAAGCTCACCTCATCATCTATGGAGAGGGAACACACAACTTTGATTTCCGAATATATAGAGCTTTTGTCTACTTGTCTATTTTGCTGACTTAGGCATCAGAGAGGTTTCCGGCACACACCCGCTGGCTAGCTCACGTTTGTGTTTTTAGGGAGTAAAGCGACGACATATGGAGGAGCACAAACTTGATCAATAGGATTATACGAGAAGGTTTATTTCTTTCCCGTACAATTGGCGCCATCTGTGGAAACAAACAGAACGAATAGAACCTCTTGATTAAGTTTTCCTTACTAATAAAAAGTAATGGCGCACAACGAAGATTTCCCGCAGTCCGCCATTGATGGTCAAACCCCAGAATGAGGTAGAAGGTGCGAAGGTTTGCCTCCTGTCCCTTCCATAACGGACTTGGAGCCCCAACGACATAACCCCAGGAGGGATGCTAGGGGGAGGCGGAATAACAGCCCCCGTCACTCTCGTTCACAAAGTCCTGACAGACAAAGGCGAAAGATTGATCCTCAAGTTCTGGAGGACCGCGTGAAGGAGTAGGACGAATTGATACGATGGATGGCGGCGGACATGGAGATTATGAAGCGCCAGATGAAGGGACAAGGAGTGGCGACAGGAGAGGGGCGCAAAAGTAAGACGCCCCCTCGCCACTTAGAAGACCGTGGTAGGCATACCACGCCATTACAAGCAAATAGTAGAAGCCTCAGGACAGACGATACTCAATCCAAAACCTCCAGGACTCGTTGCTCCAGGTTTGAGAGAACGAGGACTAAGAGGTCAGATACTGAGGAAAGCACCTATCGGCCTTCGCGCATGCACCAGACATCATCTAGGCAGACAGAGTTGCCAAGATCATCCGACTTACGGACCGTGCTGGAAGAAAGGGCACGATGGAAGGAGGATAATAGGACGCGCGACCCTCGCAGGGTATCTGCCCTTCAGCGATTGGCTCCTCGGACGCATGGAAACGTCGAGGTTGGAATGCCATTACCGCGCCCTGCCTACGAACCAACGGACAAAGCATTAGCGAGGCTGCAGAGCTCGCCGTTCGTTTCGGCAATCAGCGCCCTACTTTCGAGCTTCCTCGGCCCAAATTCACCACGTCTGAGGAAAGACAGATCCCTATATGCACCTGAGCCACTTCCACCAGGTTATGGCGGTATATCGTCGAAACGAGGCTTTGATGTGCATCCTCTTCCCATCAAGCCTTGGTGACCTAGGCTTGACTTGGTTCGAAAAACTTCCAGAAGGCAGCATAGCCTCCTGGGCGCAATTGGCGGAGGCGTTCATAACAAGGTTCAGAACGAACACCAAAACGCCAGTGGAGATCGACCAGCTTCTCTCCATTGACATGGGCGACAATGAGACACTTAGATCCTACAATAGTCGCTACTGGGAGACCTTTAACCAAATTGGGGACTGTCCTACCAATCTCGCCATCGCACAATACAAAAGGGGCCTTCCAGTTGGGAACAGACTAAGGGACTCAATTACCATGACGCCACCTCTAACGATGGAAGCCTTAATGGAAAGAGTGCACCAGCACATTAGGATGGAAGAGGATGGCGCCCGTGCTAAAGCAAAGTCTAGCACGACCGCAGTACTAGATAAAAAGACCGCGGCAAAGGTCAACGCAGCGATGAAACGTCCGAACAAAAACGGACGAGGCAGGCGGGACAACGGAGAAGACTAGGTAAAAGATGGTTGAGAGTCCACACTGCCATTACCATGGTATTCAAAAAGCCAATCTACCGAATTCTAAGTGAGATACGCGATGAACGTTTCGTCAGATGGCCTGCTAAGCTAGGAGAGGCTCAGAAGGACTACGGCGAAAGATCATGGTGCACCTTCCATAAAGAAAAGGGGCACCGCACTGAAAATTGTACACCATTGAGACAGTATCTAGAAGAGCTGGTGGCAGCCGGGCACTTGGACAAATACATTGAAGGAGGCGACCCAATTTCAAGAATGACAACCACCCAAACGGAATGCCAATCGACGCCCCATCTCAAGGCGTGATAAACGTAATACATGGGGTATGCGAACCTGAGCGCGTATGTGAGCTCAGGGACATGATAAAAAAGGCTGAGCACTTAAGGGAGGTTCTAAGTACACAACCCACAATCAAGAAAGGAAGAACGGAGGCCACCAACGTCATCTCTTTTTCAGATAGAGACTTGGTGAGGATATATTGTCCCCACAATGATGCCCTGGTTGTCACTCTTTGAGTCAAGGATTTTGACGTCAAGTGGATTTTGATTGACCAGGGTAGTTCATACGACACCTTCAAACAACTGAAATTGGAGGACAAAGACTTGGCGCCAGCTGTATCTCCCCTGATCGGATTCAACTCAATGCCAGAATGGCCAATCGGCAAGATTATCCTTTTAGTCAGGGCAGGAAGCGTGACAAAACAAGTGGAATTTTGGGTGTTGAAGGTCCTTTTCACTTACAACATAATCTTGGAAAGAACATGGCTGCATGCCATGCGAGCAATAGCTTCATCTTACCATCAAGTAATGCGATTCCCCAACGAAGCCGGGGTAATTGAAGAGGTCTTTGGAGACCAAATTATGTCCAAGCAATGCTTTGTCACAGTTAATGGCAGCATACCTTGCCAAGGATATGTTTATTCGATTGGAAGAACACGAGAGCAATGAATTGTTGCAGATGTTGGCAAAGCGGTGATCAAAAGATGGAAGACTTGGTAGAGGTAGAATAGATGAAAAGAACCCGGATAAGCTTTTTTTGCTCGGTTCGTCGTTGTCCAAGACTGAGAGATTAGAGGTCTTGGAATTCTTGACCTCTAACATCGAAGTGTTCGCTTGGACACCCTACAACATGCCAGGCATTGATCCAAACTTCATCTGTCACCAACTCAATGTCCACCTATCCGCCAGACCAATCATTCAGCGCACTCGCAGATCGGCACTTTACCACGCCGAGATAGTGGCAAAAGAAGTGAGAAATCTGCTAGAGGCAGGAGCTATCAGAGAGGTGCACTATCCCAGATGGATTTCCAACACAATCGTGGTGCCAAAGAAGAATGGCAAATGGCGTGTCTGCGTCGACTATAAGACAATCAACAAAGCATGCCCAAAGGACAGCTTCCCCCTACCACGGATAGATCAACTGGTAGACCTAACAGCGGGACATAACCGACTTAGCTTTTTTGATGCGTACAGAGGCTACCATCAGATCGCCATGTACGAACCAGACCAGGAGGTCACGTCCTTTACAACTCCAAGAGGATTGTATTACTACAAGGTCATGCCCTTTGGCCTAAAGAACGCAGGGGCAACATTCTAGAGAATGGTCACCAAGATGTTTGAGCCATTGTTAGGCAGAACAATGAAGGCTTACATCGACGACATGGCGGTCAAGAGCAAGGATAAGAACGACCATCTAAGGGACCTAGGTGAGATGTTCCAGATTCTGAAGAGGCACAAGTTGCACATTAATGCATCTAAGTGCGCGTTTGGTGTAGGATCTGGCAAATTCCTAGGCTTCCTGGTGATCAACCGGGGTATAAAGGCAGACCCCTCCCAGATCAAAGCTATTCAGGACCTAGAGAGGCCTAACTCAGTAAAAGAAGTGCAGCATCTCACCGGCATGGCAGCTGCACTCAACCGATTCATTAGCCAGTCGTCAGACAGACTACAACCATTTTTTCAAGCATTAAAAGCCAAGTTCGAGTGGGATGAAGAATGCGACCGCGCTCTGGAAAGCTTAAAAGACTACATGTCTTCTCCACTACTGCTTGTCACCCCAATACCTGGAGAAGAACTCTTCCTATACCTGGCAGTCTCTCAGCACGCAATCAGCACCGTGTTGGACCATGCGGAAGGAATCCAACATCTGCCCATCTTTTATGTCAGCAAGACATTGCTGGGTGCTGAAACAAGGTACTTGCCACTGGAAAAACTGGCATTGGACTTGATGTTGCCCTCAAGAAAATTGTCGCACTACTTTCACGCCCACACCATAGTCGTCCTCACAGCTTTCCCATTAAAAGCTTTGTTTGAGAGGGTGAACTTTTCTGGGCGAATTTTGAAGTGGGCAGTAGAGTTGGGACAATTCGAAATCAAGTTCCAACCCAGAACCGCGATAAAGGCCCAAGCTTTGGCAGACTTTGTCGTGAATTACCGAAGTCATCATATCTGCTTGATCGACTGGTGACACAACCAAACTAGGGATAGAAGTTGATTTGGAATAGCGCAACTCTGGCCGAGACACTCGGTCAGACAAAGCAGGCCAGAGTAAAGAAAGCAAGGAAAAAGCGAACCATGCTACATCAAGCCAAGACTCACCAACAAATTAAGACTTGGTACAAACAGATAGCAAGGGGCAAACAGCAAGCATGGACCTTGAAGAAAACACCAGCAACATTCTGGACCCCAAGGCATTATCTGATCCCTCCACTTGCTGGAAGTTATTCGTTGGAGAGATGTGGAAGCTCTTCGTGGATGGAGCATCCAACCGGCATGGAGCAGGACTCGGCATAGTCCTCATCTCTCCAGACGGCCTAGTAGTGGAGCAAGCAGTCAACCTTGGCTTTCCAGCATCAAACAACGAAGCGGAGTATGAAACACTTCTTGCAGGCCTCAAATCAGCATTCTACATGAAGGCCACCGAGCTAATGGTTTACAACGACTCATAACTGGTGGTAAACCAAATTTCAGGCGATTACAAAGCAAAGGACAACAGGATGGCTAAGTACCAAGAGTTGGTCAGGACAAAAATCAAGAAATTTGAAGTAGTCAGGATAGAACAAATCGGCAGGGAGGAAAACAGCAGAGCAGATGAATTAGCAAGCTTTGCTTCAATGGCAGATACTTCCATCCCTCATCCATTGCTGATCGACTACCTACCTAGACCAAGCATTGAAGACCCCGAAGCAAAAGAGGTATGTTGCGCCAAGCTAGACCCTTCTTGGATGGATCTCATCATATTGTTCTTAAAAGATGGCACTCTACCGAAAGAAAAGAAAGCGCCAGAATAAGAAGAGCAAAGTCACAACGATTTTGACTCTTCCCATCTTTGGTATTGTACAAGAAATCGTTCTTAGGACCTTATCTAAAGTGTGTTCATCCCAGCAAAGTTGAAGCATTTTTGTTCGAAATACACGAAGGCGTGTGCGGAAACCTTCAAGAGGGAAGGTCACTAGCAAACAGAGCAATCTCGCAAGGATATTGGTGGCCTTACATGCAAGCAGACTCAGAGAAGTATGTGAAGAAGTGCGAGAAATGTCAAAAGTTCGCACACCAAATACATTAACCTGCCAGAGAGCTTCTACCCTTAACCAGCCCATAGCCCTTCACAATATGGGGCCTGGATATAGTAGGACCACTTCCAATAGCACCAGGCAACAGGAAGTTCTTTCTCGCAGCAACCGACTACTTCACAAAGTGGGTGGAAGCAGAAGCCTTGGCATCAATCAAGGAAAAAGACGTGAAGAAGTTCGTCTGGCAGAATATCATCACTTAGTTTGGCATACCAAAAGCCCTAATATCAGACAACGGCACTCAGTTCGACGGTAGAATCTTTAGAGGCTTTTGTGAAGAGTATAAGATAGAGTTATACAATTCTACACCGGCATATCCCCAAGCAAATGGTACCACACCTCGACGGTCAACAGGAGAAACTCCATTCTCTTTAGCCTATGGTATGGAAGCAGTAATCCCACTAGAAGTTGGCCTCCTCACAATTCGCAGCGAAAATTTTGATCCAGACTTAAATGGCGAAGCCATAGCATTGGAGCTCAACCTTGTAGAAGAAAGAAGAGAAAGAGCACTGGTTCACATTGCCTCATACCAACAAAAGTAATCCAGGAAATTGTAATAACCCCGACCCTGATTAACGCTAAATGGAACTTAATTAAGCCTAATAATAATTAAAAGGAAATTAGGGACTAATTTACGTATGCATTGCATGAATTATATGTTTTTATCTGTTCGGTGTTGAAATATCTGTTCGTGTTCAAAACTTTAATTCGCAAATCGGAAGCCTTATCGGCACCCGATTTCGAAATCGATTGGAGTTTTAGACTAGTTAGATTTGATGTAAATTTATGGTAGGTTCAATTAAAATTCGATTTGGAATGTTTAAAATTGATTAAATAACATTTTAATAATGAACCTAGCTTAATTACTGAAATTGCCATTGAGTGGCTATTGTTTAATTTTATTCTTGAGTTCATACACTCAAACAAAACATCTTCCTTGACCTATTTTGAGTCCTCAACCGACATTAGAGAGAGAGGGAGAATTGAGGATTTTGGCTACAATTTGATGATCTTGAGGAAATTGAAGTATATGTTGGCAAATTGAACTTCAAGGCTAGTAATTGAAGACTTAGGTAAGAGAATTTAACCCTTGTTTAATGTCTTTGAACTTGTTCATGCTTGGTTCTTGAGCCTTTAGTAATTGGAGCCTTGAATTGGTCCAAATATGTTGAGTTGGAGCCTAGTTCATGCATGCATGTACATGTTCTTGGCATATGAAGTTGTTTTGTATCAAATCTCTACATGCATGTTCATGTTTTTGCTTAAGTCCATGAATTCATCAAAATTCTGGGTTAAATGTTGCCTTGGATCATGATTTGAAGCTTTGAAATGGACTTGAACTCATGCATGTGTGTTTAAACTTGGTTCTTGGAAATCTATGGCGATGGTGCTCAAATGGACTCACTTCTGGGCAATGATTTTATAAATTGGCTTTTAAAACTTGTTGTACTCTGAGTTTGAAATGTTTTTCCAGAATTTGAGTCCAAGAGGTTGAGTTTGTGGTTGAAGAATGCTTGGTTCGAACTTGGAAGACAAATTTGGAAATTCCAGATTTTGCTTCCTCGCTCGAGCGAAGGATTCCTCGCTCCAGCGAGCACCTTTGTCGAGCTCCGCTCGAGCGAGCATCGAGCGAGCATCGCGCATAAAATTTCGCATCGATATTTTCTTGTTTCATCGAGATCGCTCGGCGAAGGAAGGCTCGCTCGGCGAGACCCCTGTTTCAAAGAACTTTTGAAAAACATTTTCTATGACATTTTACACCCCATTCCATCCTAGGCATTCCTAGGCCATGTTTAAGGCTCCATAATAAGGGTAAGGGGTTAGGTACACACTTAGAACCGTGGATGCAAGTTTTGTACAATTTGAGTGCATATTTCAAAGTGTGTATCCGTAATGTGTTATGTAGGTCACGTGCCGCAACCCGTTTGACCCTCTTGACTTTGTCTACTTGTATCAACGCCCACTGTGAGTAATAACTTTGTAAAGTTATGTTCAATGTTATGTATTTTCAGTATACTATGATACGAAATGATTGATTCTTGAAAAGCTATGATATGTTGGAAATGAATGAAGGAATGTCCAGTTTTCTGAAAAGTAATTGTGGCACTCTTAGTATCTGGCCCTTACCCGGGGGAAATAATATCGTGGATCTGGCCCTTACCCGGGAGAAATAATACCGTGGATCTGGCCTTTACCCGGGGGAAATAATACCGTGGATCTGGCCCTTACCTGGGAGAAATAATACCGTGGATCTGGCCCTTGCCCGGAAACAATCTAGTGGTTATCAGATTCGCCCTTACTGTGAAATAATACCATGGCTACTTGCGTGCAAGATATGGACCTTTATGGTTGTTGGTACCAACTCTGTCTGTGGTCTCTGGACCTATCTGATCTGTTAGCTAATGGGTGTACCACATATGACCTTATGCAAAATATGAGTATGAATATGAAAACGAGTATGTATCTGAATCTGTTCCTGATTTGAAATCTGAAATTGCATAAGACTCTACTTCTGATAAGATTGTGTTTCTGATATGAACTTTGGTTTCTAACTCTATGATGGACATCATTCATTAAACCCTTTACTCTGTTATTATTCACTGGACTTTAGCTTACTGTATTATTTATGTATGTAGGTGATCAGGCGCGTGACCAGGTTAGAGGCTTCTGTCTAAAATCTGTTTTGTCAGCCAACCTATGTGCCTCCCGTGGAGGTTCCATATATGATAAGTGTTATCGTTATGTAATGTAAAGTTTAAGTTATGTTTTCTTGTTTGGTTCTTCAAGTCATGTGTATATATATATATGTAAATAAAAAGTTTAAAATTCTTCTGTCTCATATATGTCTGCACCGCTCAATGGACGTTGTATATTATTATTTGCTTCCGCTAGCCCCTAATATTTTGTTAATCTGTTCAGAGGCCGTAGGTAATCCTCGGATTACTGGCCGGTTACGGTGCCAAACATATAGGGGCGGGTTTAGGACGTGACAGAGTGGTATCAGGGCACGCGTTAATTTCTCACACACGTGTCCATTGAGCACTAGAATGTCTAGAACGGATTTGAGTTCCATGCATCTAGTATGTAAGTAAGAAGTTGTGCATTTAGGAATATGCATATATGTTTGTGTAATATGCTCAAGTATTGGAACTAAGTAGTATGAGCTATTGTGGGATTGTGGTGATTATAAGGAAACTGGAACGTGTTCACGTAGTTTGGGAATGAGGCTAAAAGCTAAGAATTAGTGAGATATTGAGAAATTTAAAATGTTATAAGGAAATCAAAATTTTTAGCTAGAACATTGGGGAGTACAAGTATGTTGATTTTTAGAAACATGGTGTTGTGAGAAATTAGAATCTTTGATAAAAGTCTTGGAAGCTATATGGATTGTATGTTAAATTAAACTATGAGAATATTTTGAAACTGAGGAAGTTGTTGATCAATGAATTATGTGGAGCTATGGTAATTGAGGATGAGAAGAGTCATTTGACATGTAAGATAGTACATTTTGGTGGGAACTTATTTTGTGGAATGTCAAACCGTAGAGTCTCGTGCCTTTGCCGAATGACCTTGAAAGTCCGATTGGAATCACGTTCGGCCAGCGTAGCTTCGAATCGGAAATTCTTGGTAAATTCCTGGGGAATGAATAGGATACCCTACCAGTGTCCTTATATGTCTATATGTGCATGTCTACTTGTATATGATATGTGTTTTGTGTTATAACTTAAGTCAATTAAATTAACCCAAGTGTTATCGACCATTTTCTTGTGTTCAACCCTCCCCTTCCATCATTAGGAATAAATAGTGAAAGTGTGATGGAGTGGAAATTGAGTCTTTATCAGAGTGATTAAGTGAAGTAGAAGAAGTACTAGAGATCGTGGTGAAAACTGTGAACCCTATAGCAAGATCAAAAGGAGGAGTTAAGTGTGAAAGTGAAAAGTGAATCAAATAAGAGAACTAAGAATTTTGTGGTAAGAAAGATGAGTAATTCTAGGTAAGGTTGTAAGAGAAGTAAGTTATTCTAGTATGTCAATATGTCACAAGATTCATTGGGGAATTGTGTCATCGAATTGGAAGTGTGAGAAGTTGTGCATCAAATAAAAGACTATCCCAATCTAAGAAAAAGCTGAAATGATTAAATCGGTTAAGGCTGGTGCTTAAGTACAAGTGGGACTGCTTGAAGTTAACAGTTTATGTGTGAGTGACATTTCTTTTTATAAAGCTATGTTATAGTATTTTGATGAAGCTTTGCTTTGCTTTGTTTTGTTTTGAAAAAGTATGTGATCAAGCAGGAATGATGATCCATTAGTTCTGTATCAAATATTGACTTTGTTTTGATGACATTCTTGGAAAGTCCCTTGTACTGGAGGACTCTAAACTTTCGCAGTACTAAGTATGAGAGATCTCTGCCACCGACGGTCTTGTACGGGTGGGTTGTGTAACCGATTTCGGGTCGGCCACCGACGGTCATGAACGGGTGTGCTTCGACTCAGGGGCGGTTATTCCTCTGTTTGGTCAAGAATGTCATCCTTGTGTTATGAGAATGTTAGTAAGCAGCCCTAGAGGCTCTGAAAGATTTCAATTGATGAACTCAATTCATCCCATGTTTTGTTACAAGCGATGTTACGTGTTATTTGATATAGATGGAACCCATTTGTTGGACCATTTAGAACTCAACCCGAAATTGTTAAAAATGAATAACACATCGCTAAGACTTGACTTGGCATTGTCAAAATTTGAAGAATATGAGCAAGACTTGACCAATTGATGAATATCAAAAATAATTGGGATTTCTGTTTAGTCTAACAAAGCTATGTGTTTTTTTTTTGGAACCTTATTTGAATAGAAAGGAAATCGTACTCCACATTAGGAGACTGAAACCTATGAGAGTTAGAAAGGAAAGACCCAATTTATAAGAATTTTGATTGGTTAATTATAATGATTTGAAGAAAATTAAAAGTGTAATCCTAAACTACCACGTGGCAATTGATTAAAGTTATTGAATATATATCTATAGAGGTCTTCGAATTGGAATGCGCATAAAGACAATGTAATTTGAATTATTTATGTAAATGTGGTCCTGGGTAAATAAGAAAGTTAATGTCTGTTATTTGGGATGGAATAAATTACAGATTGCATAGCAATAATGTCGGGGTTATATTTTTGTTAATAGGACTGAGGGATCGAGAAATTGTGTTTGTTATTGGTAATGCATCGGCTATTAAATTTAATTTGAAGAATCTATCATGTCAAGGGCGAGATATTTCAATCTGTTTGAAAAATAAGGAGAATCATGAACATTACTTACAAAAACCTCCTATTATTGGAAGTATATGAACTATGAATTGATAAATTAAAGTATATGAGGTGTATGATTGATGTCAATAGAACCGATGATGAATTGCCAATTTGGGTTATTAACCATTGAGTGATTGGAACTAAGTTCTATTTATGTGAAGAAGTCCAATGAAAAAGGAGTTACTTGGGGGAGGAATTGAAGTGAGATCAAGTTATATGGCTGATTTCTGTACAAGTATCTTAAGTTTGGGGACCAAACTCTTTGAAGGAGGAAAGACTGTAATAACCCCGACCCTGATTAACGCTAAATGGAACTTAATTAAGCCTAATAATAATTAAAAGGAAATTAGGGACTAATTTATGTATGCATTGCATGAATTATATGTTTTTATCTGTTAGGTGTTGAAATATCTGTTCGTGTTCAAAACTTTAATTACAAATCGGAAGCCTTATCGGCACCGATTTGAAATCAATTGGAGTTTTAGACTAGTTAGATTTGATGTAAATTTATGGTAGGTTCAATTAAAATTCGATTTGGAATGTTTAAAAAGATTAAATAACATTTTAATAATGAACCTAGCTTAATTGAAATTGCTATTGAGTGGCCATTGTTTGATTTTATTCTTGAGTTCATACACTCAAACAAAACATCTTCTTCGGCCTATTTTGAGTCCTTAACCGACATTAGAGAGAGAGAGGAGAATTGAGTGGGATTTTGGCTACAATTTGATGATCTTGAGAAATTGAAGTATATGTTGGCAAATTGAACTTCAAGGCTAGTAATTGAAGACTTAGGTAAGAGAATTTAACCCTTGTTTAATATCTTTGAACTTGTTCATGCTTAGTTCTTGAGCCTTTAGTGATTGGAGCCTTGAATTGGTCCAAATATGTTGAGTTGGAGCCTAGTTCATGCATGCATGTACATGTTCTTGGCATATGAAGTTGTTTTGTATCAAATCTCTACATGCATGTTCATGTTTTTGCTTAAGTCCATGAATTCATCAAAATTCTGGGTTAAATTTTGCCTTGGATCATGATTTGAAGCTTTGAAATGGACTTGAACTCATGCATGTGTGTTTAAACTTGGTTCTTGGAAATCTATGGCGATGGTGCTCAAATGGACTCACTTTTGGGCAATGATTTTATAAATTGGCTTTTAAAACTTGTTGTACTCTGAGTTTGAAATGTTTTTCCAGAATTTGGGCCCAAGAGGTTGAGTTTATGGTTGAAGAATGCTTGGTTCGAACTTGGAAGACAAATCTGGAAATTCCAGATTTTGCTTCCTCGCTCGAGCGAAGGATTCCTCGTTCGAGCGAGCACCTTTGTCCAGCGCTCCGCTCGAGCGAGCATCGCGCGTAAAATTTCGACATCCAGTATTTTTACTGTTTCATCAGATCGCTCGAGTGAAGGAAGGCTCGCTCGAGCGAGACCCCTGTTTTCAGCAACTTTTGAAAAACATTTTCTAAGACATTTTTACACCCCCATTCCATCCTAGGCATTCCTAGGCCATGTTTAAGGCTCCATAATAAGGGGAAGGGTTAGGTACACACTTAGAACCGTGGATGCAAGTTTTGTACAATTTGAGTGCATATTTCAAAGTGCGTATTCGTAACGTGTTATGTAGGTCACGTGCCGCAACCCGTTTGACCCTCTTGACCTCGTCTACTTGTATCAGCGCTTGTGAGTAATAACTTTGTAAAGTTATGTTCAATGTTATGTATTTTCAGTATAGTATGATACGAAATGATTGATTCTTGAAAAGCTATGATATGTTGGAAATGAATGAAGGAATGTCCAGTTTTCTGAAAAGTAATTGTGGCACCCTTAGTATCTGGCCCTTACCCGGGGGAAATAATATCGTGGATCTGGCCCTTACCCGGGAGAAATAATACCGTGGATCTGGCCCTTGCCCGGGGGAAACAATACCGTGGTTATCTGTGTCTGGTCCTTGCCTGGCGGAAATAATACCACGGCTACTTGCGCGCAAGATATGGACCTTTATGGTTGTTGGTACCAACTATGTCTGTGGTCTCTGGACCTATCTGATCTGTTAGCTAATGGGTGTACCACATATGACCTTATGCAAAATATGAGTATGAATATGAAAACGAGTATGTATCTGAATCTGTTCCTGATTTGAAATCTGAAATTGCATAAGACTCTACTTCTGATAAGATTGTGTTTCTGATATGAACTTTGGTTTCTAACTCTGTGATGGACATCATTCATTAAACCCTTTACTCTGTTATTATTCGCTGGGCTTTAGCTTACTGTATTATTTATGTATGTAGGTGATCAGGCGCGTGACCAGGCTAGAGGCTTCTGTCTAGAATCTGTTTTGTCAGCCAACCTATGTGCCTCCCGTGGAGGTTCCATATATGATAAGTGTTATCGTTATGTAATGTAAAGTTTAAGTTATGTTTTCTTGTTTGGTTCTTCAAGTCATGTGTATATATATATATATATGTAAATAAAAAGTTTAAAATTCTTCTGTCTCATATAAGTCTGCACCGCTCAATGGACGTTGTATATTATTATTTACTTCCGCTAGCCCCTAATATTTTGTTAATCTGTTCAGAGGCCGTAGGTAATCCTCGGATTACTGGCCGGTTACGGTGCCAAACCTATAGGGGCGGGTTTGGGTCGTGACAGAAATACAACAAAACAGTGCATCCAAGGCAATTCAAGATCGGCGATTGGGTGCTGCGCAAAGTGATGGGAAACACCATGGTACCGGGAGATGGCAAGTTAGGGCCCAATTTGGAAGGACCTTACAAAGTGGTTGGATTAGCCGGCAAAAGGGCATACCACTTAGAAGATGAGGACGACAAAGCTATTCCCAGGCCATGGAACACTGCTAATCTCAAACTATTTTATTTTTAGCTTTTTTTTAGAATTCTTGTAATTTTTCTTTCCCCAATAAAACAAGTAGTTTTCTTTTCAGCATAAGTGTTTTATTCTGTAAAAGTTGTTTTAGTGAGTTAGGGGCATTAAAAACATAGTTGGCCAGAATAACCAACTGTGAACCTTCCTAAGCCCAGGATAAGGATCCAGGCTGCAGGACGTTTGGTCGGAATAACCAAACACTTTACTCTAGGTTGGCTGGAAAAACCAACTTAGAGGTTGGCTGGATTAAACTAACACCCTTCCTAAGCCCAGGATAAAAATCCAGGCTGCAGGACGTTTGGTCGGAATAACCAAACACTTTACTCTAGGTTGGCTAGAAAAACCAATCTAGAAGTTTGCTGGACAAACCAACACCCTTCCTAAGCCTAGGATAAGGATCCAGGCTGCAGGACGTTTGGCAGGAAGAACCAAATATTTTTCTAAATTGGCAAGAATAACCAATTTAGAGGTTGGCTGGATTAAACCAACTCTTAGTACTCTTCAGCCGAAGTAAGGATATTGGCTAAAGAATGGTTGGCTGGATTAAACCAACACTTGGTACTCTTCAGTCGAAGTAAGGATATCGGCTAAAGAGTGGTTGGCTGGACTAAACCAACACTTGGTACTCTTTAGCTGAAGTAAGGATATCGGCTAAAGAGTGGTTGGCTGGACTAAACCAACACTTGGTACTCTTCAGCTGAAGTAAGGATATCGGCTAAAGAGTGGTTGGCTGGGTTAAACTAACACTTGGTACTCTTCAGCCGAAGTAAGGATATCGGCTAAAGAGTGGTTGGCTGGACTAAACCAACACTTGGTACTCTTTAGTCGAAGTAAGGATATCGGCTAAAGAGTGGTTGGCTGGACTGGACTGAACCAACTCTCAGTACTCTTCAGCTGAGGTAGGTATCTCAGCTAAAGAGTGGTTGGCAGCTATAATTATATTGCAAGATTAGGACCAAGATAATTATCTCGGCAAGAAAATGTTAGTCTGTATACAAAGTGAATGTAGGTATGGCATAGACCGAACAGAAAGATGAAAGGTTTTTCATTCAAAAGCAAAACAGAGCTACAATAGTTGGGGACTCACTCCGGTTACAAAATTTTTTGTCCAACAAAAAGAAGAAAATACTAAAATCAAGCAACAAGAAGAGAAGTACAAAATCAGGCAAATAGATCATCAAGATCAGCATCAAGGTCAACTCGGAGCCCGGTTTCATTCGGTAGCACGGTCTCGGTTGGAAGCACGGTTTCAGTAGGCAGCTCGTTGGTCAGGTCTTCCACCATTGGCTCCGACCGAACTGACTGATTGACAGGGTCATTGACAACCAGGGTATCGTTGGGCACGGTTTCTTCTTCATCATCTGAATCCTCAAGAAATTGTTGTTGAAGGGCAGTAGCATATTCCGCCATGGAGCTCGATATGAAGTGTGCAGGAGCGTTGAAGACCTCGATCTCTGGACCGTGACCGAGCTGCACTACAGCTGCCCTCTACCCACATTTGAAGAAGAGATCCTTGGCAGCTTCACATTGTTTAATGTAAGTCGCCTCCCTCTCCTTGTAACCCTGGAGCTCGGCGTCATCCGCACTCTTCTTCAACTTCTCAATCTCGACGTTCTTCTTTCCTTCAAGCGTGGCCAGCTCCCGCAGGTATTTGTCTTTTATCATGGCCGCAGCGTTTTGCTTGTCTGCTTCGGCCGAGCTAACTAATCCGGTCAGACGGCCATTCTCGGATTGAAGCTCGGCTATCTGCTTCCTAGCTTGTTCTAGCTCGGCAGTTTTTTCAGTCACTTCGGCCATGGCTTGCCTTGTAGTCTTTCGAAGTTCGGCCACGCTTATGAGCGATGTGGTTCTTCTGCATGGCCTGCAAAAGAATGGGAAAACTTGTAATCAAACTGAGATAAAAGTTGTGCAAATTAGAAAGATTAACAGAAGAAGCTACTTACAAGCACCATGGATTTTGTGGCCAAGCGGATGGCCTTCGGCTCGGTCAAATGATTGTGGTGCTCCATATCTGCTGGAAGGCAAACACTCTTGGCAAGATTGAATGCCATTAAGTGATCTTTCTCAGCAACCACCGAATTAGTGTCCTGAATTGCTCGGTTCTAGAGAGTGATTTTGGGTGCCCACTTGGAGGAGCTAGCCCGGTCGGAACGCTCCGGTTGCGGGCTCGGTGGAGGGCTTGGTGGAAGAATGGTTTCTTCTTCATCAACGAGGCTTTGCTCGGCAGTTGTGGTCCGAGCGCGCTTGCTCGCCCGAGATGACGAAGGTTGTTGGCTTGGAAGAGCTACCATGGCCTCAGTAGATTGACCGGTTTGTGGTACCTCGGCTTGGTGTGTTTCGGTTAGGAGGGCCCTTACTCTATTCCTCTTCGCCATTTCTTGTTCAGCAGTAGTACGGACCAAGTTGATTTAAGGCAAGTTTGAGTCCGGTTCAGGAGAGGCTTCTAGCAAAAAGTCAGTTACCTTTGCTTTTCGTCGACTACTATATCTGTATGTCGGTTCAAAGTTCAGTAGCTTGGCCCAACTTCTTTCAGGATATCGCAGTGCGGCGTGAAGTGTGTCCAAATTGGGGTAACTATACAGCAACTTAAGGTGGGCTGAATCTGCATAATGAAGACATAAGTTAGACGGGTTCAGGAATTGGAGACCGAAATAAAGAGAAGCAGGCAAAGAAGCCGAAGTAATTATACCGGGGGTTCCTTTATTCCAGTTTATTCTACGACCAAGGATCTGGGCTTGGTGATCTTCAAAATTCCCAAATACCCAGAAGAAATCATCATCGTTTAAATTTTTGTCCAGGGTATCTTTGATTATTTTCTCTCGGCGACGTCGTATTCTCAAATAGTAGACCCAGCCATCTTCTTTTGATCCTATGGAATATTGGTGAAAAAGTTCAGCTAAACCGAGGTTAACACCAGCTTGGCGATTTAGCTCGGCTATGCCATTTATTATACGGTATGAATTTGTGGAGAGCTGGGTAGGACATATCCTAGTTTGCCTAAGAAATTCACAGAGAAGAGGCTGTACAGGGAATCTTAGGCCGGTTTCTACGATGGAAAGGAGGGTAAAGTGAACAAAACCAGGGTTTTTCCCAAGGTGTGACATCTAGCTCGGCTAAGGTGAGATGAACATCGTCGGGGATGTTATAATTCTTTCGGAATTCAACCATTGCACCAGGTGAATTAACTAAAAACCTATACTTTCGCATTTGTGTTTTAAGTTATAAATAAGTTAAACTAGAGTTAGCTCGGTCAAAGAAAGGTGCTGTGTAGCTCGGTTGAGTGCTCAAGGGAGTGCCTGGGCAACCTAAAGTCTGCAAAGTGAAAAAACAAAGGTGTTAAGTCTGCAGGCGTTGGACCGTGCTAAAAAGAAACAAAGGCAAGATAATCGAAGTCCTAGCTCGGCTATGAAAGATATCTGAGTTTTTATTTCGGATGGAGAAAGGGCTTTAGCTTGGATTGAGCCTTTGGGGCAGCGTTCTTAGTCCGGTTTTTGACTAGGGAAGCTGGCTCAGCCCCAAGTTTCAACCCAGTCAAGTAGTTACAATTTTTCTAAGCGTGGTGCTTTGCAAAGCCTAGTTCGGTTTGGTAGCTCGGCTCAGAGAAGCAAAAGACACTCTGACCTATGGTAGACTACGAGAAAAGTGCGTTTCAGTTCGGTTTTGCTGGGCTTGCATCTAGAACAAACTAGTTTTTATTTCGGTTCGTGTTTGATTTTGGATCAAAACTAGTGTTTCTCAGATTATTTCGTGAATCCAAGTCGTTCTATTACTAAGTTTTTTCTTTCAGAAAGCACAAAGCTAAGCAGAAAATAGAAGCAGACATAATGTATTTTGAAAAAACATGTGAATACTAAGGAATGTATTGCAAAAAAGGTGCGAAATCAACCAAAAGGAATTAAAAGGTTGAGTTACTTACCAGATTAAGGTAGAAAAATTGAAAATGGAAGCGACAACAGCGAAGAACACGAACTTAGCAAGCTCAGGGGTTGAAGAAATAGAGACACAGAGAGAGAGAATGAAGGAAATGAATAGTGTAGTGGTAGATTCAAATGGAAAGTTTGTTTTGTGTAGAAGGACGGACAAAAAGAGCGGGACTGTTCAAATTTCACGAGATACGAAGACGGCGTGACAGCTAAGCCTGGCTAATCAGAATCTGCCACGTGTACACGGAATGGAAAGCGGTTTAGTTACAACAACTGAAGAGGCGTTTTTTGGGATAGATAGAGCTCGATATAAACCTAGCTCGGCTGGAAAGGCTAGAGACTTTTTTTTAGCTCGGCTAGAAAGGCTTAAGAATTTAGCTCGGTCGTAAGGGTAAAGCTTTTAGCTCGGTATAATGGTAATCCCTATCATCTTTGTCTGAGATGGAATTAAGGGCAATTGAGAGGGTAATTTATATAAGTATTGGGCGAAATTTGGGTAATGGGCGTTGTGGGCCATATCTGAAGGCTAAGTAAAAAGGCCTTGAAGATAGTCCAGTCCCAGAAAGCCTTGAAGTTAGTCCGGTCCCAGAAGGCCTTGAAGTTAGTCCGGTCCCAGAAGGCCTTAAAGTTAGTCCGATCCCAGAGAGCCTATTGTTATCTCGGTCCAGGAGAGCACTGCGGATAACTCGGTTGCCAGATTACTACACTGAGTTAGCCCGGTCGTGGCATAGTGCGGCTAGCTCGGTCAGACGTAGCCAATTGTTAGCACAGTCTAAACAAACACTATGATTAGCACGGTTTGTACAGGAGGAACCGAGGTAAGAGCAGCGAAAGGAAGAACCGAACTAAGGGTAGTTCGGTCTATTCTACAGCTTGACATAGCCTTGCTTACTTCGGTTATATTGGAATCCGACTATGGTAAAACCATCTCACTTGGTTTAAGCAGTGAGGGGGATGTTGAAGGATAAGTATTATCTTTCAAGAATGTGAATCCTAGGAGGACTTTACATGGAGGAGTAAGAGTCTTACTAGGATTGTGCCACACGGAATCTATAAAAGCTCACCTCATCACCTATGGAGAGGGAACACACAATTTTGATTTCCGAATACATAAAACTTTTGTCTACTTGTTTATTTTGCTGACTTAGGTATCGGAGAGGTTTCCGGCACACACCCGCCGGCTAGCTCACGTTTGTGTTTTCAGGGAGTAAAGCGACGACGTACGGAAGAGCGTAGACTTGATCAACAGGATTATACGATAAGGTTTATTTTTTTCCCGTACATTCTTCTACAATCCTCTTGTTTCTTGTCTTTATTAATAATGCACAAGCGTGCACACACATATATATATATATATATATCAGATATATGTATGTATATATATCATATAGATATATTCAATTTTTGCTGTTGAAAGCGACTGCCATATTCCTTGAATGAAGCCATCTTCCATGATTGCTTTGACCCTATAGTTGGTGTTTCTTTTAGAATTCAATAATTTTGATTAGACTTACATGATTAAAAATTTAGTTTTGTGGTTTTTAAATGTGTCAATTAGTTCCTGAATGTTATTGTATATTTTTGAATAAAAGGAATAATAGTAATGAGAAATTTATTTAAGGGTTTTTGAAAAAGCTTTTGAAAGTGGTGTAATTTGAGTTCAAAAAAATAAAATAAAAATGGTGTAATTTGAGATTTTTGATTTATTTATTATTTCGTGTATCTTGAAGGATCATTTGAGAAAAAACATAAGATATATTGAGAATATATTATAAGTTTAAATAATTTAATAGAATGTATTAAGAAATTGAACGCGCTTAATAATTTTTTAAGTGTAAATAGAATTGTCCGAATAACAAGTGACCACAAACATTTAAAATTCTTTTGCACATTATTTGGGGTTTAGAGTTCAAGCTAAACTAGGGGTAGGCTAGTAAAATCAACCAAGTTATTGGAGTTTAATTTATGTTTGACTTATTAAAAATTTGTTTGAGATTAAGGCCAAGTTTAGTAATTCAAAAATAATTCATCTTTTTATCTTTTTTCCATCACATCATCTCTATACTTTTCTGCACATCTTTTCGTAAAAAGATAAAAAGTACACTTATTTAGGTCATCCCAAACAATCCCTAATTGTTATGTAAATAAACTAAAAATATATTTTAGAATTTGTTAAGTTTCAACAACTTGCTTCTTATCTCAATCCGTTTATATGTAATACAAAAAAATAAATTACTCAAGCTCAACTTTTAATTTGGTCAATTTAGAGTTTGTTTAAAATCTATTTGAACGATACTTAGATAAATTAATATTAAACACATTTTGAAACACATTAATTTTTGACGTCAAATTTATTCTATGCTCATTTAAAACCAAACCAATCCGAAGCATATATAAGCATTTAATGCTCACCAACTTGAGGTTTTTGTCTAAATTTTTAAAATTTGAATTTATCTAAGGCAATATGAGACTAATAGATTGACTTAGTGGATAAAGTGCCCCTTGCTGGAGATGATTTCTATCGTGAAACTTTCTCCTTAGTTCATATTACCTTGTTATAATTCTCTACTTTGAGTTAATAAAATTTCTCATTTTTTCATTGATGAAAAAAAAAAAAAAAAAAAAAGCTTCAATTTAAGTTTCACCATTTCAGTTTTTTGTCCTTTATTTCTCACCTCCTGAGTGTAAAATTGCAAAACAAATTATTGAAGACAATGTCAAGTGCAAACTTTATATAAACAATTTACTGAGTTTTCTATGAACAATTCAAGTTTCACCATCGTAGCTTTTTCATCTCTATTTCTCACCTACCAACTAAAAATTGGAAAACAATTTATCGAAGGCAATGTCAAAGTTCCAAACTTTGTATACTTATCAAAATCTCAAGTAGACATATTTAAATCCCATAAATCATATATTAGTTGGACTTATGTGATACGTTAACTCATACCATTATTGCCATTGTCTTGACAATGACCATGATATGATTTTTTTTCCATTTTATAGATATGGGTGGTTCATGGTCAATAACTCAAGAAATAACCCAAAAAAGAAAACAATGAAGAACAAGAACAAGAAGAAAAAGTAACCACACATGTATGGTGGGTTTATCCTAATTAGTTCATGTCTGATCAAACCAAACCATTTACTTTGTATAATGCTCAATGCCGGTCTTCCTTTCCATGTTGCATTTTGAAAATGTAAGCGAACCATTGCGTATAATGTTTAATTAATTGACATTTATTATTAGCTTTGTCAAAATTGTGTGGGGTTGTCTAAAAAAATTATCAAGGATTTTTTTTCCTTCACTTCAAAAAATTAAGGTTTTAGAAACCAAATTTAGGGTCAAAATTATTTTTTAGGGATCAAATATTTTTGTTGCGAAAAGTGTTATTATATTTTTAGGAATAAAAATTAGACATTAATAATGAATTATTATCTTTTTGGGACCAAATTTTTTGTCTCAAAAAATAAACCATTTTGAAATCAAATTGTTTTGTCCCCAAAAATCTATTTATTATGGACATTTTTAAAATTTTGTCGCTAAAAGCCTTATTTTTAACTTTTTGGGACGATCTTTTAGTGATTATTCTCATGACGATAGAAATTGGTCCCTAAATGTCTTTTACAACAAAATTTTCACTTTTAAAGACCAAAACATTTGGTTTCTAAAACTTTTATATGTTGTAGTGCTTATATATATTAGAGGTTTCACTATAGGAAATTGCACTTTGCCAACAAAGAATTTAGTCTGCAAAAGTCCATTTATAGTATGCAAAAGTTTTTTGCGACTAATTTTTTTAGTCGCCACTTTGGTCTCCAAATTATATTTGCCGACTAAAATTTTGGTCGTTGAATATATAATTACCGCAACTAAACCATTTAGTAACTAAAAATCGTCAGTCATTAAGAGTACTAATTTACCGACTAAATATATTAGTCGCCAATTGTGCCATTCCCCGACCAAAAATGTTAGTTAACAAAAATAATGTTTGCGCGATTAAAACTTTAGTCAGCAATAAACCTATTCGCGACCAAACACTTTAGTTGTCAAAATTAATAATTTTACCGACTAATTATTTAGTCGCCAAATGTATCCTTTTACCTACCAACATTTTGATCGCCAAATATGAATAGTAAAACACTAACTAATTACTTGATCGCCAAAAGAGGAATAACCTAGTTGGGCCAAAAGTTGTAGGCTCTAAAAAACCAATTTCGTGCGACATTATCAGTGTAGCTCGAAAGCTCTACACATTTAATAGTTCACTTTGGTGGTTATTTTGAGTCATTTCACTACAAGGAGGTTATGCATGTCAGACTTTTGTTGATTATTAACCAGAAGGATTCCTCTATTCAGGAAATTTGTGAGGTAATTTTACATAACTAACTACGCTGCCCCCCCGAGCAGGAAATAAATCCATACACACAACTACTGACTTCAATCTGAAAAACGTAGTTTGGTTTAGACTTTTTAGAGTATACAACCTATACAGTCACCATCTAGATTTTCTTTCATGGCTTTTGTTTAGGTAATATTAAAAAAGATTTAAATATATATAATAATATTTAAAATTTTCTTACTAAATATATAACATTTTTTTACATATATGTATGATATATTATTTATTAATATAACCAGTGAATTGGACTATAACTAGTCCTGGGGTTTTTCTTTTGGTGTTTGTTGTTTTAGAATTCTATCATATATTAAGCTGCGTAAAATGTTTACTGATAATTATTTTTTTCTAAATATATAATATTATTGATGACTGAGTTTTTTCTGAAAATCTTTTTTTTTTTTTTTTAGATTAAAAAAAAGTAATCTAAAAAGTAAAACCAAACAGAGTGTTTTTGTATTTTCAAAATCTGACCAGAACAATCACAAAAGTTAATAAAAAACAAAAAAACATAAAAGGAGAAGAAAAGCACAATCCAAAAATTATTCAAGAAACTAATTGCTTGGTTTGGTTTTTCAAAAAAGACTTTTCAGAAAATTTTACTTTCTTATTTTTCGTGTTTTTTTTTAATTTTATTGAATTTTTTAAATATTTTAAGCAATTCTTTTACTTTTTAGACATAGTTAGCATAAATACACCTAAAAAGTAAAAAATTTGTGAAAAAACTTTTTAAAAATTCACTAAATACCAAAAATACAACAACAAAAAAAAAAAAACGAGAATTCATTACATTTTTTTGTATTTTTATGTATTTTTAAATTTTTTAAAATATTTTTTCACAAATTTTTTACTTTTTAGATACATCTAAGTAAGGTGCATATAAAAAAGTAAAAAAAAATGTTTAAAATTTTAAAAATATTCACTAAAAACAAAAAAACACAAAAATCAAAAAACTCAATTTTAAAAAAACTTAATTCAAAAAGCTTAAACCAAACACACTGTGATTTCAAAACCTAGCCACAACAATCACAAAAAATACCTAAAATATTGAGAGAACAAAGTTCTACTATCAAAAAATCTAAGGCTCTGTTTGGAACGATTCTGTAAATCGTTTTCAACATGTGAGTTTGAGCATGGTGTTTAGATGGAGCTGTGGAATTAATTTTCCACAGCTCTGCAAAACGATTTGTATGTTCTGTCGTCTGTTCTGTCAAAAACCAGGGCCTGTTTCAAATTTTTTTTGCAAAAGGGACGTTTGGCCGGTTGACCGGATGAGCGATTTTTTTTTTTTAAAATGTTTGCAATTGATATATAATTCAAAAAAATATTTTCTAAAATTTTTAAAATTTTTTATGTGCTTTAAAATAATTTTAAGTTGTATGAGTTGTAAATTTTTGTATCACATATCAAATGTCACATCAACAATTCCCTATTCAAATCAAAACTCTTTTCAAAACAATTTTCAAAACTCTTTACCAAACAAATTTTTTACACTCAAATCATAATTTCACAATACACAAACTCAAAATACAACTCATACTCTCAAATCACATTTACAAAACTCTACCAAACGCTACCTAACTATTTTTCATTAACGTATTAAGCTCTTCAAAGGAGAAAAAAAATATTGAAAATCACAAATCGGGGAGCAAGAGCAAGAGAGCATGAGAGTGACTGAGTTACTTGAGGGGGTAAAGCTAGCGGCTGATGATGGAAATGGTGGTGGCTGAGAGTAGCAGCAACACAGCAGGAAAAAAAAATGCTAACGTTCACAAATTAGGGGTGGAATAGAGCATAGGGAGAGAGAGAGAGAGAGAGAGGGGAAAAAGAGAAAATACCTAGTGGATAAGAGCTTTGAAGGTTGGTTAAGGCAAGGAGCTCGTGCGTGCGTGCGTAGTAGAGAGGAAAGAGGGAGAGCTAGCTGCAATTAGCAAAAGAATTGATTAAAAATTAGGGCGGCCAAATCACCAAATCATCACATTCAATGTACAGGCACGAACCATCTCAAGTAGTACGAACCGTTCACTCTAAACTAGGGTAGTGACACGACTCGTCCCTCGTAGTATGATTCGTCTCATACCTTGAATGTGAAAGAATAGAAAACTCATGTATGGATAACATTCAACAATCACAGAAAGTCAAATATTTGAAAAGATAATGAAAATTATATATAAAGAATTTCTAAAACACCATACAATGGTTCAAACCTTTACATAATTGAGAATCAAAAGGAAAACAAAATAGTTACATAGCTAGGGTTTCATCAAAACCCTAGAAAAAGAAGATTAGCCACTCATGGAGGAGTGGAAGGAGGTAGAAGGAGAAGGAACCGTCATGGGAGACATCTTGGAGCTTTTGTTTTTCCTTTCTTTTCCAAACCCTAGCCTCTCTCTTTAGGTCCAAACAATTTTAGAACCCTAGAAAAGCCTTTCCCTTTTCTTTTTATACTTCTATTTACTTCCAAACAGGTTTAAAACATCAGTTTGACTTTTCCAAAAAAAGTCAACTCTATCCAAATTTTGTCTTTTTGTCCATTTTATGCTCCGACGATGCCACACCAATAATCAATTCAACAGACCATAAATCTAGAACACAAATCAAAGCCCATTTACTCATTTCACAGAAATCAAAATCCTACAACATCAAAAAAAAAAAAAAAACCCTCTAGAGTTAGAGTGAAATGGGGAAAGAGGAGAGAGAGAGAGAGGGGCAGACATAGAGAAAGAAAAACCTGAATGTCGATAGGAGATGAGACAATGGTGAGCGGCAGTAGTGGTGTGATGATGTGCGATAGTGGAAGATGAGAGGCGGTAGTCATGTGCAACAGTGAGATGAGCGGCAATGGTGATTCATTTTGTGTGTGAAAGAAAGAGAGCAAGAGAGAAAGAACCTACTTTCTTGTGAAGGACTAAAGAGACTGATATAGAAAAAAAAATAATAATGGCAAAATTTGGGCAGCAATCTTAAAATTTTCCCACTAAATTTGTATACACGATTTGCCGACCAAAAAAATATTTTGTAGCCTAAACCCTAAACTTAATGCCGACTAAAAGTTTTTTTTGTCACCTATTGTGAAACTTTTGGCAACTAGATGTTTTTTAGTTGGCAAAAAGTAATATTCCCAGACTAAAAATATTTAACGCCAACCAAACTTTAGTCGGTATTTGCCAAACTTTAGTTCGATACCACCAAAACGGCGAAGTTTTATTCTCTGCAACCAAAATATTTTAGTCACTAAAATTTTTTCATTCCCACTTTTTTTTTTTTTTTTTGTCTTCCCTCTTCGACTTTTGCTGACCAAATTTCAATTTTGGTCGCAGAAAATTATATTTTGGCAACTGAAAAATATTAGTCGGTAAAATTCCAAACCTTTGCCGACCAAATTTTTATTTAGTCGCCAAATGAAAATTTTTTGCGACTAAATAAAATTTAGTCGGCAAATTTGTTCAGGAAAAATGTAATTTCCTGTAGTGTTTGACACACATTACCCTTTGTGCAATTTAGTGCAATTGTGAAAGTTTTGAAACTCAAATGATACTGACTCTGAAAACTATCTTGAATGTGAAATCTACAGTGTAGCTTCAAACTTGTTATTGTGAGGGCCAAAGTAAGAAAGAACCTTGTGTGTAAATATCAAATTAAAACATTTTTCCGTATAGGTTTTTTCTGAGTGAGCAGTATTAATTAATTTGAGACTAAATGTTGAAGCTATTGTTTGGTGTTGGTTAACTTAGTTTATTTGTTTGTCCTTTGCAGTATAAATAAAATAAAATAAAACAGTAAAAGGAATGACTTTCTCAATGCAATTTTAGAATAGAAAAAAAATTACCCAGAACTTTATTTTTTGAGTTCACACTAATTAGAATGTTTCCTTTATAATATAGTAAAAATGTTCAATGATCAAACACCAGTTGACAAAATAGAACCTTGAATATACGACACAAAAAGTTAACTCTATGAACATATATATATATATTTCATTTGACTAAATACAAAAAAATATTTATTCAAATATGGAATGCTTGGAAATTACATTTCGACATTAAACATAATGCATGGATACAAGGTATGATGAGCAAAAGTCTAGCAATAATATATGGGATAGCCATGGTTGAGACATTTAACGCAAGGTCAAGAAAATACAACTACTTCATATAAATAATATAATAAGGATAAATTATCAATAGGTCTTAATAGTTGACTTAATTTCTATCAAGTCATATTAAAAATAAGTTCTAATAAAATCGTAGTTAAAAATAATTTTTTGTAATTATTTTTTGCATATGTCACTAAAAATTAATAATTAGTGACTTTTTATCACGATTTTTATAAATTGTAGCTAAAGCTTATAATTAGTGACTTTATTTGTAACGAACTTTTTTGACTGTCACTAAAAGTTACAAATTAGTGAAGTTTTTTTTGTGATATTTTTTTAAAATGTCACTAAAATTTATAATTAGTGACATTTTTGTGACAAAATTTCCAAACTATCGTTGAAAATTAACAATTAATGATGTTTTTTTTAATAGAGTTCGATAAAAATATCATTAATTATCATAAGATCTATTGAATAATGAACCCATTTATTAGGGCCTACCCTAATAATGATGGTCAAATTGTCTTACTTTTGTAAATATAAACATTATTATAAAAGCATTGAGTAATCGAGTTGGCGCAGTGAACAACTGTCTTAAAGCTTTAACTCATACGGTTGGATTTGATTATTAAAATTCCCTTCTTTATCTTATTAGTCTGGACTAGGATTTTTTAATAGGAAAAAAAAAAGAGCATTCAGCTTGCTTGGTTCTATTTTTCTAAAAACACTTTTCAAAAAATTTTATTTTCTTATTTTTCGTGTTTTTTTTTTGTTTTTACTGAATTTTTTTAATATTTTAAAAAAAAATTTTACTTTTTAGACACACCCAACATAAATACACTTAAAAAGTTAAAAAATTGTAAATTTTTTTTTTTTAAAAATTCACTAAATACAAAAAATATTAAAAAAAAAAACAAAAATTCAATATATTTTTTGTATTTCTATGTATTTATTAATTTTTTATTTTAGATACATCTAAGTGAGGTGCATCTAAAAAAAATAAAAAAAATGTTTAAAATTTTAAAAATATTCACTAAAAACAAAAAACACGAAAATAAAAAAACTCAATTTTCAAAAAATTTAATCCAAAAAACTTAAATCAAACACACTGATTAAGATTTTAATAATGTTATAATGATTATATTTAGGGAGACTTACATATAGATTATAATATGTGAATTTATTGTTCGATAGATCCTGTAATAATTAACAGTGTTTTTCATCAACTACTATTAAAAAAGTCACTAATTATTAATTTTAAGCGATAAATTGAAAATTGTCACCAAAAAGTCACTAATTATAGGTTTTAACGACAGTTTAAAAAAATCGTCACAAAAAGTCACTAATTTTTAACTTTTAGTGACAATTTGAAAATTTTGTCACAAAAAAAGTCACTAATTTTAAGTTTTAGCGATATATACAAAAAAAAAAAATTGTCACAAAATTATTTTTACCGATGACTATATTAAGGGGTTGTTTGGGATGATCTGAATAAGTACACTTTTTGACGTTTTATGAAATATGGGTTGAGTGGGGGTTGGGTTTGAAGTGATGTGATAGAGAGGTGATGTGACTTAAATAAGATAGTGATTTTTTGACTTTTTAACTTTTTTAGATTATGACAAACAAGGCTAAAGACTACTTTTTAATAGAACTTAATGAGAATTAAATCTAACTATTAGGACTTATTTATTGTGTTTGGTTTGAGTTTTTTGGTTTTTGTATTCTTTTGATTTTAGTGAATATTTTTTAAATTCTAAACATTTTTTTTTATTTTTTTAGATGCACCTTAGTTAGATGTATCTAAAAAATAAAAAATCTGTAAAAAAAATATTTTAAAAAATTAATAAATACATAAAAATACAAAAAAAATGTACTGAATTCTTGTATTTTTTTTTATATTTTTGGTATTTAGTGAATTTTTAAAAGATTTTTTTTTACAATTTTTTTACTTTTTAGGTATATTTATGTTAGATGTATCTAAAAAATAAAAAAAAATTTGCTTAAAATATTAAAAACAATTCAGTAAAAATAAAAAAATACGAAAAATAAAAAAATAAAATTTTCTGAAAAGTATTTTTTGAAAAATGAAAACAAGCAAGCTGAAATTTAAACTTATATTTAAGTAGTAAAATTTGAATATTAGATGGTATTAAAAATTAAATACTTAAACCCTAGCATTATTGTTAAGACTAAACGCATGCACACAATTCTATTTTATTTTTCTAACTCCGATTCGTAGCTCGAATTTGGAGGCTTAAATTTGGCTCGAATTCGGAGAAGAAGAAGAAGAAGAGAAGAAGAAGGAGGAAGGAGAAGAATTGGAGGGTAGGGGCCATCAAAATCGGGCTGGAGGAGGTGGGGCTGCGACGGGACTGCGACGATCGGAGCTGCTACAACGATCGGAGATCCTGCGACGATTGGCGGCGGCGGAGGGACAGGAGGGGCCCTTCTCTCCTTTCCTCTCTCTTTCTCTCTCTCTCTTCCTCTTCCCCTCTGTTCTTCTCTGTGTTCAATGAAGAAGAAAAAGAAAAGAAAGAAAGAAAAGGAAGAGAAAGAAAATGAAAAAAAAGAAAAAAAAAATCACAAAACAACATCATTTTACAATTCAAGCCAAAATTAAGCCACGTTTTTCAAGTTACCCGTCATTTTTCTTATTTTTCCTTTGTATGTAGCATATAACCTACAAAATTATGACATCCTCGGTTAAGCCAACCTTGGTGGCTTTGACCAAAGCCACATCCAAGCACTGGTCAAAATAAGTTTCTTTATTTTTATTATTATTATTATTATTGTTATTGTTGTTATTGTTGTTGTTAGAAAAAAAAATTGTTAGTAAAATTTTTAAAATTTTTGTTTAAGAATCAATGTAAACTTATTTTTGAATTTATATTTTTTTCTTAAATTTACAAATTGAGACAACTATTTATAAATCAAAAAAATTATTAAATAAGTTTTTATAACTATTTAAAAAAATTTTATAAATATAAATTGAAAACTAAAAACGAAATGGTTACCAAATAGGCCTCAGATGGTAAAAATGTCGTAAAATTAACAAATAATTAAATAAGTTACTAACGTAATAAATGACTTATCAAAAGATTCTTAGGCTATGTATGATTTGATTTTTAGAATTTTTTTTCAAAAATTTAAAATTAATTTGGTTAAGAAATAAAAAATAAAAAATAATTATCATTTACGGATAAAAAATAATTATCATTTTAACTTTTGGGCATGTTATATACATATGTATGGCTGTTTCAATTTAATTTGTAAAAAATTATTTCTAACCACTCGAAAGATAAAAATTATATAAAAATGATAATTATTTTTTATTTTTTATTTCTTAACCATATTAATTTTTAATTTTTTTTAAAAAAATTTAAAAATCAAACCATGTATAGCCTAAGAATCTTTTGATAAGTAATTTCTTACGTTGGTAACTTATTTAATTATTTGTTAATTTTACGACATTTTTACCATCTGAAACTTGTTTGGTAACCATTTCGTTTTCAATTTTCAATTTATATTTACAAAAATTTTAAAAATTGCTATAAAAACTTGTTTGATAATTTTTTTTGTTTATAAATTGTTGTCTCAGCTTGTAAATCTGAGGAAAAAAGCATAAATTCAAAAAATGAGTTTATGTTGGTTTTCAAATAGAAATTTAAAAATTTTACTAACAAAATTTTTTTTCAATTTATTTTTTTTTTCATATAATTTTTTTCCTAATTAATTTTTTTTTTCAATGAATTTTTTTTCCAATTAATACTAACCGAGGGGGCAATTAGTAATGCTACTTTAAACCTTAGGGAGGGGATTGTAATTTCTAAAATGTGAGGGGGTGTCAATATAATTTACCCAGTGAGGGCAAAATTAGTATTTAAAAAAATTAAATTGCTGAGAGGGGAATCTGTAATAAACTTTAAACCTCAGAAAGGAAGATGTAATTTTCAAAAAGTGAAAAGGAGAACTGTAATAAAAATAAATCTCAGGACGTGTGAGTGTAATTTACCCTAATAGATAACATTGAAATAATGGCATCAAAGAAAGTTTGGGTTGAGTTTTCAAAATATGAGTTAATGTTCCTTTTTTTCTTCCCTTCAATAAAAACTAAAAAATAGTTTGGTTAAAAAATAAAAATAAAAACCCTCAATATTTTCATGTGATTTTCTCGTTCTTAGGCCAAAAACACACATCAAAGAATGACAATAATCAGTATGTTTGGTTTCAGTTTTCTAAAAATTGAATTTTTTATTTTTTATTTTTCATGTTTTTTTTGTTCTTAGTGAAATTTTTTAAAATTTTAAGCATTTTTTTTATTTTTTTAGATACATCTAAAAATTAATAAATACACAAAAATACAAAGAATATACTGAATTTTCTTCTTTTTTATTTTTGTATTTTTGGTATTTAATGAATTTTTTAAAAAAATTTCTACGAAAATTATACTTTTTAAGTATATATATGTTACGTGTGTCTAAAAATTAAAAAAAAATTGCTTAAAATATTTTAAAAATTTAGTAAAAACAAAAAAATACAAAAAATAAGAAAATAGAATTTTCTGAAAAGTGTTTTCAAAAAATAGAAAACAAGCATGATGATAATACTGTAGTTAACATTCCAATTATTAGCATAATTGTAGTAGGGCTTCAAGTAAAGGTTTTAAATCAAACTGGAAGTGGTCTCATCATCATGTCCAGCGATCTTTTCTTTTTAAGAGTTGAAAGTTCAATTGTTCAGCCCTTCAAGTTACTTCTTTCAAAGAAGATGGGCTGAATATATCTCACAATACACTACTATTTAAAAAAACAACACAAAAAGTGTAGATAATTTATTGATGCACCCTCACTTTGCATTTTACTCAGTAAAATTACAAATTTAGATTTTTTGCTCAAAATATCAATCTATTATATTTATTTATTGTGCACATGATCTTATACCTCAGTCTCCACCATACTACGATAACATTTCACGCAAACTTTTTATAAGTAAATAGATTTATTAATATAGCTTTATTGAGATGTTGTTATTACATAACATGACAATTTTTTTTACTGGTTTACATCAGTGGCGGAGCCCAGCTGGGGCACCATTTTGGATTTTGGATTTTGAATATTGGAATAATTTTTTTTAATACAAACATAAAGAAAATATTTTAAACAAAAAAATTATAAAATATTATTTAGAGTGAAATATTAATGACATTTTTAAAATTATGAGAATAATAATGGTTATTTTTTTATTAAAAATAAATATATTACGATAAGTCATATTATTATTTATGAAAATTTCAGTACAATGGTGATATCTATCATTATTGGCATATAATTACCATTAATTTCAATGAAAATTTAGAATTTATTAAATTGTTAGTTACATTTGACATGTGGAGTTCATCCTCTATATATTTCTTTACTATTGGTTGGTGATATCATATGTCAATAATGACGTGGTATTACCATTATATTGAATTTTTATTAAAATTTTGTATAAAAAATTACTTTATCATTATATAATATATTTTAAAACTTATATTCATGACCTTTTTTTTTATTTTTTTATATTGTCCATGATATACTAGTTACATATAATATATATATTTATCTTTCTTGAAGTCAATCATAATTATTTATATGAAATATTTTTATAAAAAATTTTAATGTTTTGATTAATAAGTGTCCCTCTCATGTTTTATTTTTTTTGACTCTGCCAATTGTTCAAATTGTGCAAATTACGGACTACCACTGAAATATTGACACCTCATCAATTTTTAGCACAATCACTGCATGCTTGGTTTAAGTAGGTAACATGGCTTTAGCACAACTCACTGCATACCTATTTTTAAGATTTTTTTTATGAAGTATGTATTTTATTGTGTATTTTTTTTATATGTTTTGTATTTTTGTGATAAATATTATGTAAATTTTTAATAAAATTACAATTAGGTGTTTGGAATTTGTTTATTTGGTAGTTTTTCTTTTTCTTTTTCTTCTTTTTTTTTTATTTTTGTCTTTAATGAATTTTTTTAGGCTTCTAATTTCAACTTGACAAGTTGGATCGAAAAATTAAATTTTTTAGAAAAAAAAGTACAAAAAAAAGTCCAGAAAAGACAAACAATAAGTCCAAAATAGTGCATTTTTTTGGGCTTATTTTGGTTTTTTTAAAAAATTTTATTTACTTTTTAGATTGGTCTACACAAGATAGACCGAAAATTTAAAAATTTGACATAATTTTTTTTTATTTATGAAAAAAAGTCATTGAAGACAAAAACAAAAACAAAAACAAAAACAAAAACAAAAATCAGAAAAAGATGTGACTTTTTTAGCCAATAAGCAAACTTCCTAGACATGAACTTGTTTTGTATTAATGTTATGCTTTTTTGTTTTTTTTTTTTTTTTGTTACGTAGTTTGTAATTTTGATGAAAAATACGGAATACTGCTACAAAAAATGAGTAACTTCAATTCTAAATCGTAAATTATCTTAATTTTATGAAAAAATTATGTAAGTACTCACTACAACAAAAAGTACTTTTGGCGATTAAAACTGCATTTTCGTCGCTGAAAGTAGTAGAATTGGTGACTAACATGGAATTAGTTGCCAAAATTCATCACTTTTGCCAACTAAAAGAGTTTAGTTGCCAAATATAAGGGTTTTAGCGACTAAAAGGCAGTTTAGTCGCTGAATGTAGGGGTTTTAGCGACTAAAGGTTGTTTAGTAGCCAAAAGTCACGGTTTTTGGCGACTGAAATGATTTAGTAGCCAAAAGTGATGGTTTTGGCGACTAAAAAACAGTTTCATCGCCGATTATAGGTGTTTTGCCGACTAAAAACTGTTTGGTCGCTGAAAGTGAAGCTTTTTTGCTACAAAAAAAAATAGTAGCTAAAAACAGTCAATTGCCGACTAAAATTCAGTTTAGTAGCCAAAATGGGACGTTTTTGGCGACTAACAACAGGGTTAGTCGCCAAAACTGCTTATTTTTAGGCGAAACTTAATTTTTTAGCGACTAAATAATGTTAGTGGCCGAAAATGATAGAATTGGCGACTAAAAATTTAATTTAGTCGCCAAAAGTGGCCTAAATTTTTTTTTTAATAAATAATTTATTTTTTACATAACTTATATTGAATTAAAATAATTATATATATATATATATATATATTGTTTTGTATTAATACCGATCAATATACTATATAAATAATATATATTGCATATATATTCATGTGATGTTGTAGTGGCATAGTAGAGGGAGTGTGTTCAGAAAGGTTTGGAATGTGGGACGGTTGGCGTGGTTTGAAACTCAGAAAAAGCAAAAAAAGTGAGTTTTTTCTTTTCGACGGAAACACCTTTGGCGGCTAAAATTATTAGTCGCCAAAAGTCTTTATTTTGGCAACTATGCCGCTTAGTCGGCGATTCAGTGAGTATTGGCAACTAAATTATTAGTCGGTAAATGTATGATTTTCAAAAGTGTAAAACACTATTGGCGACTAACACTTTGGTCGCTAAAGACCTATATTTTGGCGACTAAAAAATTATTAGTCGCCAATACCTACGCCGACCACGTATACGAGACAAATGTGGCGACTAAAAAATTTTGTCGGGGAAAGTAAAATTTCAACTTTCGGCGACTAAAAACAGACTTTTGGAGACTAAAAATTTAGTCGCCAAAAGTGTTTTTTCTTGTTGTGACTAAAATATATAAAACCCTCAACAATGCTTCACCAATTTTTTTTTTTAATTTATCAAATTTGAGTGAAAAGTTTGATTTGATATGAACCACTTTAATTCCTTTCATCAATTTTTCATCATTTTTTTTTTTTCAAAAAAAAATTCATCTCCAATGCTTTCAACTTTTTAAATTTTTATCAAATTCAAGTTTGATGAGTTTTCAATTTAATGAAAAAATTAACTCTTTCTTAATTTGATGAACATTTGATGAAATGATTGAAAATACTTTTTGCATATTTTTTCATCAAATTTAAAAAAGAGGAAGGACTGGAGATGCTGAAGAGATTCCTTTTTAAGTACTTTAATACATTATGCCCAAATTTTTGTTAGGAAAAATCACTATTCAGTATGAGTTTTGAAAAATTATTACATAATAGTAAAATTGGACTATTATAATGGCTATCATTGTTAAAATTTGACACTAATCAAATTTTGTGATCACTAGCTCATCCAAAGAGAGTTTGATCTAATAGTTTAGATATGTGATATGCAACGAATACAAATGTAAAAGCAAAGTCTACATGGGCAAAACTAGAATTTGGACAGTTAAAATGTAATTTGACATTGTTTTTGATCAACCAATGGAATTTCTTTACCTAAGAATTGGTATGGGTATTTCTATTGTTATAGTCATATAGCTTTTGTCATGCCATGTACATCTATTGTTTGACAATAATAAATGAAATTGCTCTTACTTAAGAATTGTGGTAAATATTGTTGTAGCCATTAGTTTTTGTCATGGTAATCCTATTCTTTTGATTCAACTTTTGTCCTTTGGAGGCTCCAATAAAGAGTGATGGGCATGGCTGCGACGAGAGAGGGGGAGGGGAACCCATGGACCAATCAGTTATCATCACGAGGCCAAGAATAGGCCCAACGGGAAGCCCAATAGGGAACTCACAATGGCCAAACCAAGACATCAGTTAGACACATGTCAGTTAGAGGGCTAGTCAGGTGACAAGCAAAGATCCTACAGAGTTATTACACTCAAAACACCAAATATTAGATGAGGCTGCCATGGCATTAAATGCAACAAGACCTCTCAACCATGATCAATAGCAAGTAGACTATAGACTTTCGGCCAACGGGACAATTGGAACGGACAGAAGAATGATTAGTAAGTGATATAAGGAAGAACGCTCAAGGCAACCGATAACTCTCTCTCTTTATCTCTCTAACTGCTATTCCGACCACATTCACCTTTAACTTACTTGTCGGAGGGTTCACAGAAAGGATCCACCCCCATTTTGAAACCTTCATACTAGATTTGTTGCAGGTGCGATTTGGGAGACGAAGGACAGTAAATCCGAGAAGTGTTTGGATCAGTCCGACCCATCTCAACCTGATAAAGCTGCATCATCAAACAGTATGTTAGAAGAGGTGTTAATAGTTAGAGAGTGAGTTAATTGTGTCAAGGGACTTGCTAGGTGGGTGGGTGTGTGTGTGTGTGTGTGTGTGTGTCTGTGTGTGTGAGAGAGAGAGAGAGAGAGAGAGAGAGAGAGAGAGAGAGAGTTAATGGTTCCCACATTTTAAATTTGGATAAATTACTAATAAGTTTTAAAAAAAAGTTGAAAATTAATTACTTTTTTTAAGAATTTTTTAAAACTGTCACTAAAACTTATAATTAATAACATTTTTGTAAAAAAAAAAATTTAAACTGTCATTAAAAATTAACAATTAGTGACGTATTTTAAAAGTGTTTGATAAAAAATATTATTAATTATCATAGGACATATTGGACAATAAGTTCATCTATTAGGACTTACACATAAGTTCCTCCTTTCATTTTTATTTATTTTATTTTTTCTATATATATATATTTGAAGACATTCAAGTGCACCTTATACCTAATATAGACTTTAACACATGGTCACTAAATTAGTAAATACTTAACATATAAAATCAAATTTCATTTTTTTTTTTTTCAGTTTTATCTGTTAGCAAACACCTTAATACACAAATTTACTCCTATTCTGAAAGCTCTTATGCACTTGCATTTATTTTAGGGAGCTTTTTTGATAAGTCATCTTTTTAAGAGTTTTATTCCATCTAACTCATAATCTTTTTGACTATTCTATTAGATCCTATTTGAGGTAAGAAGACCAAAATATCCTCAATCTCTCCTGCCCCTTATTAATGTTGATATTTAATGTTGATTGTCATAATATTTTGGTACTTCCCATACATCAGGATGTTGACTATCATTATATTCATATTAATTTGAAATAAATTTTTGTTATTGTATTATCAATTACATGATGTGAATATTCATACTAAAGCATACGAATATAAACGTTCACATCACAACATTAGATGAGAGAGAATGTTCACAAGTTGTGAACGTTCATATCACTACATATTATGAATAAGAATGTGTTGTCAATTAAAAATATAATGAGTGCTATTTTTAATGTGTTGTCAATTAAAAATAAGAAGGTTCATATATTGTGAATGTTCACATCACTACATTAAATGAGAGAGAATTTTTCGGAAATGTGTTGTGAACGTTCACATCAGATAAGAGAGGATGTTCACATTAATTTTAATATGTTGTCAATTAAAAATATATTCATATCAGATGAAAGAGAATGTTCACATTATTTTTAATATGTTGTCAATTAAAAATATATTCACATTATATAATAATATAAAATAATAACATTATATGTTATTTAATTTGTGTATGGAATTTCGTATGCTTTGTCCTTTCCCTTCTCTCTTCTCTTCCAACATTAAATATCAACATTAAATATAAGGACATAAGAGTCTAAGAAAATAGTGTAAATCAAGAAAAATGACTTTATGAAATACATGAGATTAAGTGGGTTAAAAAATTCCTTCATGAACTTTTTAGGTTAAAACACTTCTAAATATGATTTATCAATAAAAACCCCTTTGTGGTAACTAAAATCAAATATGGGTTAGCAACACATGATTAATTTTTACTTTGTTGGTATCTCTTTAGTATTGTCATATTTTATAAAGCATGGTATGTATTTATTGCATGGAAGTAAACATATAGCAAATACATAGATGTATTTTTTTTTTTTGATCGGCAAAAGAGAAACTTTATTGATGAAAAACATAATGAGAATTATAAATTACATCAATAAAGATGAGGGTGCAAAAAGCATCACAGTGGAACGTTTGGATCCCAACTAGGTTGGCACCTAAACGCGCACCAAATCATTTGCTAGCACACACTCAACAAGGGAGCAAAAAGAAAAATAAAATAAAGTTAAAACTCTGCCATCATCTATCAACAGCCATAAGCTCTACCAGCAGAGGTCATACCCACACGCACATAGCAGAGGTCATGCCAGCAGATGCTCACACCACCCCACAAGCCCAGACCCACTTCAGATGACCATACAAAATCTGCAGGTTAACATCCATAAACTCAAATGCACCCCCCATTGACCCATACCAAATCTGCAGGTTATTTGATCTTTTTTTTCAAAAAAAAAAAAAAGAATTATTCCAGAAAAAACAAATAACAAAAAGCAAAACAAAATAAAGTCAAGAAATATCATATTGATTTTTTAGGGCTAGGACACAAAAAATGACATATTTATAGGGGTGTAATTTGGGCAGGCTCAATCCGAGCAACCCGAACTCAGCCCAAATTTTTTTAGGGCTTGGACAAGATATTTTCAAATTTGGTACGGGCTCAAGTAAAAATTCAGAAGCCCGAATTAAATTTGGGCGGGCTTGGGTAAAGATTTCGACCAACATAAGCAACCCCAAGTCTGAATTATACATATATAGATATATAAAAATATTAAATATACATATAAATTATTAGTCATTACTGTTGAGCCTACTGAACCAGATCAGCCACAGTTACATATGTACACCCCTTCAGCTCAAACCTTCAGCTCAAACCACAGATCAGTCACAAGCCATCCTGAAGCCACAGATCCTGAAGCCACCGTTACATAATCCTGAAGCCACAGTTACATAAACAGTATTCTTGAAGTAGTTATACAGTCCATGTGTTGCAGTTGTAACTAACTCTAGAATTCTGTTAGACTGTTAGAGATTCTAGAATATTGTATTAGATCTTTATATATAGATACTATCTTGTGAAAATTGTTTTGTGGAAGAGAGCTATCAATAAGAAACACTATCTAATGTTGAATCTCTGTTTTGAGTTCTACGGTTCTGTTTTGAATTCTATGATTTCATAACTTTCAACATGGTATCAGAGCTTGAATCTCTTGCGAGTTAATCCTCACCTGTGTTCATCTTCCATTTCATTCAATGGCTTCAATTCCTTCTAATCTTTCTCTTCTAATTTCCAATCTGTCTTCATTCATCACTGTCAAACTTGATGCTTCAAATTTTCTGATTTGGAAAAATCAAACACAGAATATTCTGAAAGCAACTGATTTACTTGGAATTGTTGATGGTACTTCTCCTTGTCCATCTGTCACAATCAAAGATGTTTCTGGATCAGAGGTTGATAATCCTGCCTATGTTCAATGGAAACTGATAGATGCTCATCTTCTTAGTTGCATAACTGCAACTCTATCACCTGCAATCTATTCCACCGTGCTTCACCTTCATAGTTGTTCTGAGGTTTGGAGTGCTTTGCACAAAAGGTTTACTGCACTTTCTCGATCCCATGTGCATCAACTGAAGAACAAACTGAACAATGTTACCAAGAAAACTGATTCCATGGAGGCCTATCTCACAAAAATCAAAGAGCTAGTTAGTCAGTTAGCTCTTGCCTCTGCGTTCATTGATGATGAAGATCTCGTACTTCTGATCTTAAACGGTCTGCCTGAAGAATATGATGCATTTAAGACCACAATTCGAGCTCGTTCCGAATCTATTTCAATGGATGAACTGAGTTCTTTGCTTCTTTCTGAAGCTATTCATATCGAGTCTAAACATCACAAGGATCACACTGAGCCTATGGTGGCCTTCTCTTCTGTTCGAGGTACCTATCGAGGTTCTGGATCTCGCGGAAGATATACTAGAGGAGGACGCGGAGGTCGTTCCTATGGATCAATTGGATCTCATACACATCAGACACATCAGAATCAGAATCTGAATAATTTTTCTGGTTCTTTCTATTCGTCCAGTTATCCTAAGAATCCTGGCCGTGGTACTTTCATGACGAGGTCGAAATGTTCGTCTCACTGTCAAATTTGTGGTGGCCATGGTCACGCATGACTTTAGATTCTTTGGTATAGGATGGATCCACAGTTTCAATCCACTGCTTCTACACAGAACAATACAACACAGAACAATGCAAAGGCCTATGTTGCTTCCTCTCACACTACTTCTTCCTCCGCAGCTCCTTGGTATCTCGATTCTGCAGCTACTGAGCATATCACACCTGATCTGAACAATCTCAGTTCTTCTCTTCCTTATCATGGATCTGATCAAATCACCATTGGTGATGGTAATACAGTTCCTATCCATCACACTGGTAATGGATTACTTCCTACTCCTCACTTTTCTTTCAAATTGAACAATATTTTACATACTCCTTCTATTTCCTCTAATCTTGTCTCTGTTCACAAATTAGCCAGAGATAATAATTGTTCCATTACTTTTGATGATTCTACATTTGTGATTCAGGACAAGGCTTCGAAGAAAGTTCTTCATCAAGGTTCTAATATCAATGGCATATATCATTTTCATCCATCTCTTGCTCCTGCTGACATCTCACCATCTCTGTTACATGCACATCTCAGTTCTTCTCATCTTCTTTTTTTTCTACTACATTTGGCATAATAGATTAGGTCATCCATCGACATAAAAATGCATCATCTCATACCTTACTTATGCATTACTAAGTCGATAATAAGTCTACTTAAATGCGATTGTCTTGGCTTTGTGTAGCCAAGAGTTATAAGCTTCCTTTTCATTTGTCTAATTCCACTGTAAATGCACCACTTTCCCTCATCCATAGTGATGTTTGGGGTCCATTTGCTTCTAGTTCTGGTTACAAGTATTATGTTCTGTTTGTTGATGATTTTAGTAGATTTACTTGGCTTTATCCTTTGGCTTATAAGAGTGAAGTTTGTGCTAAATTCATGGAGTTTAAAGCTTATGTTGAAAATCAATTTGCCACTACTTTGCATATTTTACGGACTGATGGAGGCTCAGAATATTTTACATCCAAAATGCAAACATATTTGACTACTCATGGAATTCTTCATCAACATTCTTGTCCCTATACTCCCTCTCAGAATGGTATTGCTGAGAGGAAGCACCGACATATTACTGAGACTGCTACAGCTCTTCTTCATCACTCCTCTGTCCCTTTGCACTACTGGTTTGATGCCATAGCTATTTCTACTTTTCTTATTAACAGACTACCATCCTCCAATCTTAATCACAAGTCTCCATTTGAAGTTCTTTTTAACTCCATACCAGATTTTTCCTATCTTAAAACTTTTGGCTGCCAATGCTTCCCTTGGCTCAAGCCTTATCAATCTACTAAACTTCAACCCAAATCCATGGCATGTGTTTTTCTTGGTTACCATCCTTTTGCCAAAGGCTACCGGTGTCTCGATCCTAAATCCGGCAAAGTTTACCTTTCTCGCCATGTTGTCTTTCATGAGCATATTTTTCCTTTTGCTTCCTCCTCTTCACCTGCTCCCTCTCTTCCTCATTTACATTCCTTTTTCTGGACTTCATCCTCCCCATCACATTCTTCAGTGCAACCTCAGGTCCATGTTCCACAGTCTACTTCTCAGATACCGCAGTCACAAAATCAGAATCAGCAGGCACACATACAGAATCAGCAACATGCACAGACTCAGCTGACACAATTTCAGCACACACAGTCTCAGCATCATGCACAGACTCAGTTACCACAAATTCCGACACAGTCTCAACATACTTCACAAGAACAGAATCAGCAGCCACAAATTCAGGCACAGCCTCAGCAGACTTCACAGTCTGCTTCTCATGCACAGAATCAGCATCAGCATCAGAATTTATCTCAGCAAATTCAGACTCAGACACAAAATCAGATTTCCTCTGGCTCTTTTCCCTTTGTTTCTTCTCCTCAAATGTCTTCCATTCCCATTCAATCCATTGCCATCCAACTACCTCCTTTACCTCTTGCTTCCTCTAATATCCATCCTATGATCACTCGCTCCAAATCTGTTGCCTCACCTCATTGTTTAGCCACAGCAACAACTCTGTTTTCAGATTCAGAACCACCTTCCTACAAGGAAGCCTTACTTTCACCCATATGGCATAAGGCTATGCTTGAAGAGTTTCATGCCTTACAAAAACAACACACTTGGTCCTTAGTGTCTCTTCCACCTACTAAACATGCTATTGGGTGTAAATGGGTCTTCAAGGTAAAAAGAAACTCCGATGGAACTATTGCCCGATATAAAGCTCGTTTAGTAGCCAAAGGATATTTACAACAAGAAGGGCTTGATTTTCATGAAACCTTTAGCCCCGTTGCTAAGCAACCTACTATTCGCATTTTGCTTTGTCTTGCTCTTCATCATAACTGGCCTCTTAAGCAGTTGGATATTTCCAATGCCTTCCTTCATGGCATTCTTGATGAGGAAGTATTCATGCTTCAACCTCCAGGCTTTGTAGACACTACCTGCCCTTCTCATGTTTGCAAACTTCACAAAGCCTTATATGGTCTCAAACAAGCTCCCCGGGCGTGGTATTCCACCTTTTCTACCTTCTTACTTTCCCAAGGTTTTGTCAATAGTAAATGTGATTCCTCCCTCTTCATTCAAAGAACTTCTACCTCTGTTACCTACTTACTCATCTATGTTGATGATATCTTGCTTACTGGAAATAATTATGTCCATATTCAGCATCTTATCACTCACATGCATACTACCTTTTCTATGAAGGAATTAGGGAATCTTTCCTATTTCCTTGGTATATCTGTTCAATCTACCACTACAGGGTATTTTCTGTCACAGCAAAAATATGCCAAGGACATACTTTTGAAAGCCGGTCTTTCTGCTTGTAAACCTTGTTGCTCTCCGATATCTGTCAAGCCCAGCACTCCTCCCAATGCTTCACTTCCATTTGATAATCCTGCTCTTTATAGGAGTCTTGTTGGAGCCTTACAGTATCTTACAATTACTCGACCTGATCTCTCTTTGGCTGTCAATCAAGCATGTCAGCACATGCATGCTCCTACCGTGGGTCACTTTGCTGCTGTTAAAAGAATTCTACGTTTTGTGCAGGGTACTCTCCCTCACGGGTTGCATTACACTTCCAGTACTTTTGATCTTCATGGTTTTTCCGATGCCAATTGGGCGGGTGATACCCAAGATAGAAAGTCTATCTCAGGGTATTGTGTGTTTTTGGGGGATAATCTGGTGTCTTGGTCTGCCAAGAAAGCAGCCATTGTGTCCGTTAAATCGGGCAGTAGTATCGTGCTTTAGCACATACTGCTGCTGAGCTCAGTTGGCTTACAATGTTACTCACTGAAATGGGTATCTCTTCATCTACCACTCCTGTGCTTTGGTGTGATAATCTGTCTGCTATGGCTTTGGCATCTAATCCCGTATTTCATTCTCGCTCGAAGCATATCGAAATCGACTGTCATTTTGTCCGCGATAAAATTTTGGCTAAACAATTTGTTGTTCAATACATTCCTACTGTTGATCAACTTGCTGATCTGTTTACCAAGCCTTTGTCTGTTTCAAGATTTCAGTATCTCAAGGACAAGCTCATGGTCTTTGAGCCGCCCATTAGCTTGCAGGGGACTGTTGAGCCTACTGAACCAGATCAGCCACAGTTACATATGTACACCCCTTCAGCTCAAACCTTCAGCTCAAACCACAGATCAGTCACAAGCCATCCTGAAGCCACAGATCCTGAAGCCACCGTTACATAATCCTGAAGCCACAGTTACATAAACAGCTGTTACTGAAGTAGTTATACAGTCCATGTGTTGCAGTTGTAACTAACTCTAGAATTCTGTTAGACTGTTAGAGATTCTAGAATATTGTATTAGATCTTTATATATAGATACTATCTTGTGAAAATTGTTTTGTGGAAGAGAGCTATCAATAAGAAACACTATCTAATGTTGAATCTCTGTTTTGAGTTCTACGGTTCTGTTTTGAATTCTATGATTTCATAACTTTCAACAATTACATGATATTAAAGTAATTTAGATTATTAAATAATATTGAATATATATTGTGAGTCGTGCTAGGGAGCTTGAACCCACCCCCCCACCCCCCCCGGAATCCCCCGAATTCGAAAAAGGAAGAAGAAGAAGAAGAGAAGGAAGAAGAAGAAGGACTGGATTGGAGAGGCCAACATCAACCGGGCTGGACAGGAGGCGGAGGCAGGGCGGAGACGATCGGCCGACGAGCTGCGACGATCGGCCGCCTATCGGACTGGACTGGAGTGTGCTGCGACGATCGGCCTCTCTTCTCTCCCTCTCCCTCTCCCTCTTTCTCTTTCTCTCCCTCTCCCTCTCCCTCTCCCTCTCCCTCTGTCTCTGACCTGCACCTGCACGAAGAAGAAGAAGAAGAAAGAAAAAAAAAAAGAAAAAAAAGAATGCCCAAAACGATATCGTTTTGGGCATTCGAGGGATTAGGGAAGACAAAATTCGGAAAAAAAATCATTTTCCATATATTATATATACAAATAACATAAAATCATACTCTCTTTTTTTTATTATTTTCACTCATAAATTGTAAGAACTACTATAACGGCATCTCTCTTACATTATATAAATTATTTGTTTTGATAGTATTAATGATTTTCTATATAAAAAAATGTAAATAGAGTCAAATTTTAATAATTTAATAAAGCAGTTGCAAAAAAAAAAAAAAAAAAACTGAAATTCATTTACAATTCAGGCAAAAGGCAAATCGAACAATTCAGGTTTAACTCGGGTTGGGTTTGGACAGACAACCTCGAGTTATAGTTCGGGCCTGGGCAGGTCTCAGCATAATTTGAGCTGGGCTTGGGCAACCTTCCAACCGAATCGAATCCGCCCGAATTGCACCCCAACATATTTATAGTTTTTTAGATGCAAATTTTTTTGTTTTTTTGTTTTTCAAGTAAATTGACAGATGGAAAGCACCTTATATCACAAATGCTGTAAATTCCACACAAGGCAAAACTGAACAAGCATGACACCTAAGAGTCGGTCCATTTAATTAGACTTTAAAAATAATATTAATGCACAAATCTCTTGTTAAAACATTATGAATAGAACAATATAAAAAAAGAGGCAAAATCTAATAGACTACATTGGCCTAAACACAAAACTACTACGATTAAGTTGTTAACTTGTGGAAAAGAAAAAAGTAATTCAATTGAACCAGACAATGTCAGTAAATTATCTTCCGTTAAAAAAGTATGAGGAGAACAATATGTATTCAGTCTTAATATTAGTAACTAAAAAAAGGAAAGAAAAATATAATAGACTACAATGGCATAAACACCTAACTATTACAATCCAGTTGTCTACTAAAAATGGCAAAATAATTCAATTGAGCAAGTCATTGCTAGTGAAATTCTCTCGTCAAAACAGTATAAGGAGAACAAGATATGTGTAGTCTTCATATAAAAAAAAAAAAGAAAAAGGAAAAGAGAGAGAGAGAGAGAGAGAGAGAGAGATACTTGTGAGAGAAAAAAATTCTCTAGTTGTGAAAAAAATAAACAAACAAATAATTCAATTGAGCAAATCAATTAAATAAATTCTTGATTTTGGCATAGTAAATTTTGTTAGCTTAAAATTTAGAACCATTCCAAATCAAAATTTTCACTTTCACTATATTAGGTGAACATCTTAGACCCCTCGAAATTGTTGACTTAAAAACTAGAACTATTCCAAATAAAAAAATCTCACTTTCACTTGCTGTTATTGATGGTGTGTGATTCGCTGCGATTAATCTACATTATAATGCCAATGTCCAAACTTGAATGAGGATGTTTAAAAGTCTTTACTCAGTTGCAAATAATATGTGTATCTATATAATTCTTTTCTTGTTTTTGTGTCCGGAAAATGTGATGGATGCAAAAAATACTTGCAATCGCAAAAAGGCTGAAGCAAATAATAACTATGACAGTTGAAATGCAAATAATTTTTTTGTAATCGGAAAAAGAAAGTAATATTTTATTACAAATAATAAAACATTACAAAGGAGAGAGAAAAACAAACAAAAGGAAACCACCCACCAACAATCACTGCAAGAAATCCCAACGGAAAAGAAAGAGCTGCCAAATTGGCAACACAAGCTGCCTCTCACAATTCCACTCCATATGCTCAATGATGGAACAGGGTGTGCGGTGGGGACGATCGCACCCTCCAAAAATTTGAAAAAAATTATATATTATATTAAAATTTTAAAATAATTAAAAATTATAAAGATTTGCACCTTAAACGAACGTTAATACTCTCATAATGGTAATCCTGGATCCGTTATGCTGCCACAAACACCAGCCCCACATAGACAGACCAGCAAACCCATGAATGCTGCACCTTGCGCACCTAGTATCACATCAATACAAACTCCTCACACTTTAATCAGCACACCAATGCAGCCACACCTACTCAAGGATAACATTATGGCAGCCAAAAAAATCAAACCAAAAAGGACTGAACCTCAATGTAGAATTATTCAAAGCAGACCTCCAAAATGACCTCACAACTCACCAATGCAGACCTCCAACAAGAGTCACAAATTGATAGCTACCGTAGTGCAAATACTTTTTTTGCAACCTTCACTATAACAGATAAGAGTTTTAAATATCAAAATTGTCTCTAAAAGTATAAATTTTGTTGCAAAATAATTTTAGGGATTAATTTTAATTGTCGCAAAGACAGTCGCTAAAAGATCATAACAAAATTGTAAAAATGTCGCTAATAAATACACTATGAAAGACAAAATAACTTAGTCCTAAAAATTTTTATTTTTTTAAACAACTTTCGGTCCCAAAAGATTAATAATTTATCAATAAAATAATAACACTTTTGGTGACAAAAATATTTTGTCCCTAAAAAGTAATTTCATTCTTAAATTTTTATCTAAAATCTTAATTTGTTGTAATGCTTATATTAGCTTCTGTTTCTACTCATGTATAGCAATTGCTAAGGTCTTTTACCGCCACATTTTTTCTTTTCTTTTTTTTTTGGGTAATTTCATATCAGTTAAGTAAGAGAAAATATTTTTAGATTAGTGAAAAATATTATAAGTATTAAAAAGTAAAATTATATATATTTTTAATGAAATTATAATTAATTTTTGTAGAGATCTCCGACAAATAAATCTTCCTTTTTTTTTTTGTTTAGCGATAGTAAATGGGAAAAAGTTAAGCAACCTGAAACATTATCTGAAAATGAAGTTGTGTGACGTAGATTTAAATTTATTATAATGTGACTTCTTTGAAAAGGGGCTTGAGTAGAGCCAACCTGTTTGGACCCAAAGGTAGCAAAAGCAGAGTTTGACTGACTAGCTTGGCAAATAATATTCACTGTAGAAAACATCAATTTATAGGAAAACTGGCAATGCTGTTTATTATTATTATAAATACGAATATTCACATAATATGTGTACATGAAAGAAGTTACATAGAAGGTGAAAAAATTATGTGAAATATTCATGTACATTCATAATCGATGCAAGAGTTGAGATATTCTTTATTAAGAGTCGTTTCATTTTATGTAATGCCCAATGCCTCCTAGCATCCATAGATGTAATGAGCGCACTTTCTTGTTTAAGTTCGCCCTGGAATTTCTGTTTGTTGTTTGGCTGAGAAATGCATTCATTACCCGTTGAAGTTCCGAGCACACTTCTAGCCACCAAAAAATTAAATAAGGGAAATGCTATATTTCATGAAAAAAAGATCATGACATTATGAAAGGATCTGCATCGTTAGATCAGGCATACAAAAAAATACTATACCTGATTTAACGGTGCAGATCCTTTCATGATGATTTTCATAATTTTTTTTTCATGAAACCTAACATAACCCATTAAATAATAAAGACCCAACAACCCACCACCTAATGCTTCTCCTCTAATAAGAAAAGTTTGCATGGGAGTCAGGAAATGACAAAATGTAAAAAATATCGTATAACGTTATTTTATTTATTATGTGACGGACGTGTTAATCTACCCTCTCATGATAGGTGTCTAACTTGAATGGTAGATGATCAAGTCCATTATGATGGAGCCATTGATAACGATTGGCAGCCTAATGGAACAGCTTTAAAGATAAATGGATATTTAATTGTTAAAACTATACTTATCATTCTTTTTTTTTTTAAAGATAAATTTAATATAATCATGTAATTTTGTCTAATTAATTTAATTTTTTATTTGTTAAGAGGCCTTTCAAAATAAAAAAATTCAAATTATCAAGATGGAACAAACAAAGTCAATAATACTCTCTAATTGAGATACTCAACTACACCAACTACAAAATGGCAAATGGGGAACTGCCAAACTTGCATGTCCTACCATCAAGGGGTCATTTTAGTTGATAAACTTATTTCTTTATTCACCAGGGTTCGAATTTACTACTACTCAAGTGGAAGTTCGACGATTTATGTGAATTGACTAGCTTCTCCCAGTTTGACTTGTAATGATGAATCCTTAAAATTCTACCATGGGGGTGTTATGGGCATCCAAGAAAAAAAAACCAAAACAAAACAAAACAAAAAACTTGCATGTCCTTTGGAATGTAGTTGGTGGGTGCCGTGTGTTTTCTCAAGGGTTTATATCATAGTTGCCAATATAGAAATCAAAGAGTAATGCTTACGTAATTTTTTTTAAATAATATTTATTCACTCTTATACATGAAGTAATAGAATTCACATTAATGCATGTATATAAAATTTATTTATTTATATTTAGATGAGAAAAAATATAATAAGAAATAAGATTATATATAATATTTTTCAAAATAAAAGCAAGAAATAGTTCAAAAATATAAACATGAAATCTAAGCCCAAAATATTATATACAAAACATAAGTGCTAGATAATATAAGATCAAATTGAATATTTAAAAAATAAATTAATTAATTAAAAATAAAAAAAAATAAAAAAAACATGTATAAGAGTAGTAAGAAAAAAATGGGGTTAAATTCATTTTAGCCTTCGTTTGGCTAATTTAGTTGGGTAAAAAAAAAAACAAAAGACAAAATAAGTTAAATAAGCCAATAAAACAAAATATCACATTCAAACTATGATTATTTTACCTTTTCTCTCATAAAATCAAAAAAACCAAATCACACGAACGTTTTATTCCTAAACTAAAAAAGTCTCAACTCAAAAAAACCAACTAAAAAAGTCAATGCCAAACGGCGACCTAGTTTATTGCGATTTGGGGTTGGAGCACTTTACCTCTTATAGTTCAAATATAGTTAAAAAAAACCCCATGTGATTTTGGATTAAAGTGTCACCATTAGTTTTTCCATCTAAACTAACGGAAAGTGTATCACACATACTATTTTTTAGAATCGATTTGATTTTCTAAAAAAACAAAGTGAAATTAATACAACAAAAAGAATTTTACCCCCATTTTCTCCAAATCTAAAATTTGATTAATATGTTAATCAAAATAAAATAAAATATAATTAAGGATTGACCTAAAATATAAAATAAAATTAAGGATTGATTTAAAATATAACTAAATAAAAATATAAATTAATTAAGAATTAAGAATTGATCTAAAATATAATTAGATTAAAAAATTAGGAACTACAACAAATAATTAAATATTTAGGATTAATTGTGATATAAAATATAATTAATTTAAAATAAAATAAAATAATATTCTTTATAATTAATTGTGATTTAATTGAATTAATGTTGGACTTTATAGTTATGTGTATGAATGAGGGTAGAGAAAAAAATAACAAAAAAGGTCTAAGGTTTGAAGATATTACAATCATTTCACATTTATAATTAACAATATTAACGGTTATACTTTGGTCCAAAATCACATAATACTTTCATATTTTAGAAATTTATAATTAATAGTGTTAACGATTATACTTTCATATTTTATATTTAAACCATCAGGGGTAAAGTGCTATGGCCTCAAACCACAGGGGGTAACTCAAAAAAATATAAAAGATCATAATACTTTCATTGTCAATTAGAAATTTATTAGAACAATCTACAAGTATTATTAAAGAAAAAAAGATTTGTAAGCAAGAAAAATAGTAAAAATTATGAGAAACGATTTTTCACTAGATTTTTCAAGAATTTATAACAAATTTCTTTGTATTTTGCAAGAATTTTAGAAAGGTCTCTAAGAAATGTTTCATAACAATTTTCCTTAGAATTTTTTGAAAATTTCATTTCCTTTTTGATGAATGGAGAGTTTTATCTCATAAAGAGAATTTCATGATAACCATAGTTTAAATGTATCAACTTTGTTAATTATTGACAAAACCTAACAGTTTTTATACTTGTGCAAAATCATTACAAAATAAGGTACAATCATCTCACATGATGTAAGATCCACAAAAATAAAAATTCATTGAAGTGAGAAAATTATGTCAGGTTTCATAATTAATTTATGTGTCACTAAATTTTTTTCAATAAATTTAACACCATGCGAGATGGAACGTTAATCTCAATTAAACTTCTTTCCCAGTGCTTCTACTTGAGTGCATTAGCCAAAATCCTGTGTGCGCCCTAGTCATGTGTTATGTTTTTAAGGAAGACTTACGGATAAGTTTTATTAAGTGGACTTATTATTTAATAAGTCCTATAATAATTAATAATATTTTTGTAGTACATTATTAAAAAAACGTCACTAATAATTAATTTTCAGCGATAGTTTAAAAATTATCACAAAAAAATTCACTAATTATAAGTTTTAGTTACAGTTTTAAAAAAATTTTACAAAAAAAATTACTAATTTCTAACTTTCAGCGATAGTTTGAAAAAATTGTCATATAAAAACGTCACTAATTATAAGTTTTAACGACAATTTATAAAAATCATAACAAAATAAAAATCATTAATTGTCAATTTTTAGAAACATGTAAAAAATCGTCATAAAAAATTATTTTTAACGACGATTGTAGTAGGACTTATTTTTAATAAGATTTGATGAACATTAAATTCAACTATTAGGACTTATTAATAATTTATTATTATTTTTTATTTTTTATTTTCTGAAATCCAAATATGATAACCATTTTAGTTTGAAACAAATGAGGCCAAAATTGTTAAATTACCATTTTATTGGTCCACATAAATTTTCTTATGTACTTTTAAAACGTGGTATTTTATTTTGGAGGAATTATTAGTAGAAGGTAAGAGAAAAAAATATCAAAAAGTGATAATATTTTGAGATATAACTCTTACTATTTTTTTCGCACAAAAAAATTAAGCGACTTACGTGTAGTTCCTACATTAAATGGACTTATTATTCAGTAGGTTCTATAATAGTTAATGACATTTTTCATTATATATTATTAAAAAAATTACTGATTATTAATTTTCAGCGATAATTTAAAAATTTTATCACAAAAAAATCATTAATTATAAATTTTAGTATCAGTTTAAAAAATTTATCAGAAAAAAATGTCATTAATAATAAATTTTAACGATAATTTATAAAACTGAAAAAAAAAAAGAAAAAAAAGAAGTCACAAATGAACCTCTCTCTCTTTATAGCATTATTGTCTCTCTCTCTCTCTCTCTCGCTCTCGCTGTCTCTCTACCATTGTACATTTTATATATAGTTGATTGAAGTCGGTATCGTCGTCATTCATCACTCACAACCTCGATTCAACTACTTGCTCCATCCGATTCGGTAATCCCATTTGTAGGGTTCTTAAAATCACAATCTCTGTTTTGAATTCATGTTTAATACCTCCTCATTTCATAACCTTACTCTTCAAATTAGGGCTCTCAAGTTTCCCACAGTAAATAATTTTGCAAGCAACTCCTCCAACCTCTGACTCTTCCCAGATTCTTGACCTTTCGCCATCTCTTTGCCCATGTAAGTTCAATAATGGAGTGTCCGTGAATCAAAGAACTTTCAAAAATTTCACGGGAATTCTCTGCGAAGATGGGTTCTTTGAGGTTGTATATGGTTTCAATTCAACTGATGAAGGTAACCACAAAAATCAAGAATGATGGGGGGGGGTTTGCATGGAAAAATGATAGAAGCAGTGAACTATGAACTTACAAATAATGGAGGATAATAGAGTGTAACAATGGAAGAAGCGAGGAAAAATATAGGGTTTTTGTATTTTGTTTTTGAAAAATGAGTGAAATCACTAAAAAGAGAAGTACTAATCACTCACTGTGTGTTTGGTTTTGATTTTTTGAATATGATTTTTTGAAAATTTTATACAACTTGTTTGTTTATTCTAAAAAATGAATTATATTTTCAAAAAAATAAATGAGATAGGTAGGCTTTAGTATAATAAGTACATATAGGTAGGCTTTGAAAATGAGATAGATAGGCTTTAATAGAATAGGTACATATAAGTACATATATGTATGTATATATATATATTTAAAAAATCTGAGAGAATGTTTTGATGTGATTTTTTTGTTTTTTTTAATTGTTTCAATCATTAATTTAGAGAAAAATTTGAAATTGTAATGATATATTTTTTTGAAAACCAAACAAGCATTTTTTTTCAAAAAACAGTTTTCAAATCATTTTTTCAAAAAAAATTTCAAAAAACGGTTTTAAAGTGGTGTGGGTCTCACATGATGGGATGTTTTGCTCTTGTATTTTTGTTTTGTTTTGTTTCGTTTTGTTTTGTTTTGTTTTTTTTTGAATTTCCACCTCATTAGTGGTCAATTAGTGCTCCCAAATTAGTGGGACGAATCATTGTTGTTTGTTTTTACAAAAAAATGTGCATCGAGAATTATTGTTCCTAAAAGATATGCCTAGAGAAAATTAGGTTTTAATATTTAGGGCTCGTTTAGCAACTTCCATATAATTCAAAAAGTCAAAAAGTTACACAAAAAACAAAAAAGACATTACTATTCACAAATAAAAAATATTAAAAAAATATTTTATATATGTTTTTATAATACAAATCAGAGAGTGGACGTGACAGCCGTCCTTATGATTGAGACCATACCATTATACACTTTTTGGGGGGCAAAAAAAAATATTCCATAGGTAAAGTTACAAAGTTTGATGATAATATTGGGCCTTTGGGGGCCCACTAAGGGTTCCATTTTGATAATCTGAACTGTTCAATATGTAGAACTCGTCGAATAATATATGCCTGTAAAAAATCACATTGATCAGATATCAATAGCTATATAATCGGATTAGTTTTTTTTAATAGTTAACTATCACACCATCCGTTTTGTTTATACAAAACTGATTTGATCATATAGTTAACGATATCCGATCAATGTGATTTTTTACAGGCATATATTACTCGACGAGTTCTACATATTGACGGCTCGGATTATCAAAACAGAACCCTTAATGGGCCCTCAACGGCCCAATATTACCATCAAACTTTGTAACTTTACCTATGGAATATTTTTTACCTATGAAATTTTTATTTTGCCCAATATTATCATCAAACTTTGTAATTCTATCAAAATGGGAATTTGATTCTATTTGATGTTTGGGATAGGGATGAGGTTTGGAAAAATGGGAATTTGATTCTATTTTGTGCAGACATGTTGGGGCAACCGCAGGACAGTCGTACGACCAAACAAATTTCTTTCACTATACACTGTATTTATATAATTTTTTATTACATATTTTTTCGTAAAAAGACAAAAAGTTAGTCCAAACATCTATTTTTTTTCTTCAACTTTTTAATTCAAAAAGATAAAAAGTGTACTTATTTAGGACACCCCAAACAACCCCTGTGTATTAATGTCTATTATGGTCATTTTGTTTCATGATAAAATTATAATAAAAATTTCTTTCATTAAGTGTGTACACAAAAACTAAAAGGTATGTAGAAATAGAATATCTCCATTTATCACTTTATACTTGTAAAATTATGTCCTAAAAACCCAATATAAAATATTGGATCCTACTATTTTAGCCAATGAATATCAAGTTGGGACACCACATGAAATTATCCCAAGAGCAAAACATATTTCTCATGTTTAAGACTCAAAAAAATAATAATAATAATTTACTGGTATGATAATTGTTAAATTTTTATTTGTCACTCACTCAATTATTTGGTCCAACTCTCTTGCCAAATCGTTGTTGATAAATTATTGTGGGTCTCTACCATGCTAACAATGTTAAGTGCACAAAATTATATATAAAATATATATTAAAAAAATTATATGGTTAAAATTTATTTTAAATATGAGGTTTAAAATAAAAGAAAATACTATTAAAATAGATAGAGAAAAATGTTAATTTGGACTCTTAAATTCATTCACAATAATGTGGCACTAGCAAGAGAGTTGAACCCTATGTGATTAAGTGTGTAACAAATAAATATTAATATTTATCATACCATATCATTGTGGATAATATTAGGAGAGTTTTTCTTATAGGCCTTAAACATTTTTTTGAGTGAGTAAAAAGGGGATTGTTTAGGGGTAGAATGGGAATTGTTGAAAAATTGTATGCTTAGAGGGGAGGACGATGCAATTTCAAAAACTTGAGAGAGATTTTTGTAATTGTTATAACCCTCGAGAAAGATCAATATAATTTAGAAAAAATTGGTGAAAATTCCTTCCAGAGGGAGTATAATGCGTCACATCCAAGGTTAAAACTTTTGTTTGATAATAAGGGCGTGCCGGAAAAAGTCATCAGTGGCCAGTAGTAGTGGTGAGGTGAAGAAATGGGTAATATTTAAAAAATAAATTGTTGAATGAGTGACATATGTCACGTTTATTTTGTTTGGTAATTTAATATTTTAGTTTAAAAATTAAAAGGGTTTTGATTTGTGACACTAAATTGGGGGCACTAATGCCCCTAATTTTCATATAAGGCAAAAATAAATAAATAAATAAAACAAAACAGTTACCTGAAATGGAAATTAGGGGCATTAGTGCCCCCAATTTAGTGCCACAAAACATTTTCCAAATTAAAAAATCAATAACCTATATCAAAAAGTTAGAGATTCTCTTTTCTTTTTATTTTTTGCACATCTTTTAGTAAAAAACTAAAAAGTCATACCAAACATACAAATTTGTTTTATATCATATTTTAATCAAAAAATCAAAAAATTACTAAAATAACCTATTCCCAATCAAGGCTTAGTGAATTTCAATAGATAGACAAATAAGTTGATTTCAATATATAGTTGCTCTTTTGGACATATTGTGCACTTTTGGCCCAAAAAGATTAGAACTTGAGCCTAATGGCCTAAAAAAATTCAAAAATAGACTTATGACCTGAGTGTCCTATAATTTGTCCTTTTTTCATTATAAATTTTGCAAAGAAAAATAAAAATAAGAAGGTAGAGATTAAGGGTGAGCATGGTCCGGATTGGACCGGATTGAGGTAAAACCAGGACCAATCCGTTATCTACGGTTCCTGAAAAATTGGAACCAATCCAATCCGTTTAAATCATAGAACCAATCCGAACCAATCCATTTAAATACAGATTTGATTGGTTTAGGACCACGGATTCACATAATTAAATAACAAAATATATATATATATATAACACTTTAATTTCATAAAAATATAAACATAGCGCTATATTAGTTCCACAATAGTAACATATTTTTCTATAATAGCGACATACTGTTCTAAAATTTAAACAACCATAAGAAAATTGATTTCACCATAAGTATTTAGACCATTACAAATTAAAACTAAAAACTAACAAACAAAAATAATAAAATAAGATATTATACGGTTTTAGGTTTGAGTTTAGATTTCATATAGAATAAGAGAAGATACTATGGGGGAGAATGTATAATAAAAATATAGACTATTTATATACAGTCCGGATCGATTCCAATCCGGAATCGTGGGATTCAATCCGGAACCAATCCGTGGATTACGGACTTTTAATTCTTCAATTCAGAACCAAACTGCGGATTCAAAAAACCAATCCAAACCTATCGGATTGGACTGGATTGGACTGGATCAGATTACGGATTTCACGGATTCCTTACTCAGCCCTAGTAGAGATGATATAACCATCGTTTTACAATTAATTTTAACAAAATAGAAATAACTTTTTAAGTTAGGATTCGTTTCACAATGACTTTTTTAATTAGTTTTTTGATTTTTTTTTTGTTGACTGTTTTAGCCTAATTTTTTTATTTGTTTAGTTTTTTTATTTGACTTTTTTAACTTTTTAATTTTGGAATGACAAACTTTTTTTTTTGTTAGTTTTTTGATTTTCTAACTTTTTAAACTTTTTTTTGTTCGTATGTGATTGTTTAACTCAAAATGTTTACCAAACCAGTCGTTAAAACTACCTGAGAAATAATTTATTTTTGAATGTCAAGGTGAGGAACTATGTTAGGGTCAAACCATATATAGGTTAAATGAATTTTGCCCAATTCAATTTTCAAACAATTTAATTCCAAATGCAATACAAAAAAACTTACTAAATTTATAATCCCCTTACTTACATAGATCATTACGTTGGCATATCATAACAAATGGGATACATGTATTGATGATGAGAGTGAAGAAGTCTAACTTTTAGTTGCATGTATAATAGAAATTATTTAGTCTTAAGGGAAAAAATAAATAGATAAATAAAAATTCATCCTTTAATTTACTTCTATCTTTAAATGAAAGCAATATAGTTTGACACTTTTTTTCTTTTCTTTTTTTTTTCCAATACAGACCAAACCTCTTTATTTAATATAGAGTAATGACTAAAAAACTTTTGTCAAGCTGCTAAAATGAGATTCAGAAAATTTAGAGAGCACTAATTTTTTCAAGGTACATATAAATGTAGTACAAAAAGGTGTGCAAACCAAATAAACAAATATAACACATAAAGATTGTAGGCCATGTTTGTTTGTTTCATAAATGAAGGAATTGAAATCTTAGTAAAGGGAGGACCACTAAATCTTGGTAAAGGGAGGAGCACATAGTGTTTGATTATGGAAGGTTATGATAGGAATAACACTCCAAAGCCATGTTTGTTTGGCTTCATAGGTGGGTAGATTGGACTACCAATCCCGTGGGTCCTACATAGCCCATGTTTGCTTAGAAAAAATAGGAAGGGACTAGTAGTCCCATGGGACTATGAATACCCTCACACAGGGGGATTAGCTTGAGTAGATTTTGGGTGGAATTAGAAAAATAGTGAGGGGATTGAGTCTATTTTATATAAAAAAATTATTTTTTTAATTTCATTTTTTTTTACCAAGTGCACTTGTTTACTTTAATATTTGTTTTAATTTTTTCTAATATAGAAATAATTTATTTATTTATTTTATACAAAAATAATTTAACAATCCCATCACTAATTATCTCCCATACTATCATCAAAATAAACATACTTTTATTTAATCCTCTCACTATCAATCCCCACATTAACAATCCCTTCACTAACAATCTCATCCAACCTAATCCGCCAAACAAACGTGACCCAAAAGGATTAGCAATCCCCTTCCTTAGTTGGATTAGAATGGAACAAAGGTTATGTTTATTTGGCTTCAAAAGATGGAGGGGATTAAGAGTACGGTAGGGTTGAGTGATGAAATTATTAGTATAATAATATTAACTTGGAAATATAGGATAAAAAGTGTTTACTTGTATATCACCAGAAAAGTAATACTACATATAATATTAATATATAAAATTAATATTTTTTTAATTTTTAGTGTTTTTTTAATATTATAAATTTTTTTGGTTCTAAAAAATATATTTTTTTGCTTAAAAATTATTTAAAAATTCACCATCCTCCTCACTCCATTTCTTATCCCAATCTTCTCATGGCTTTGTTAGTCCTACCATATGGGGGATTACCAATCCAATTGAATAGTTAATCCCCTTACTCATATCACCAACTAAATACTCTTTAGGTGAGTTTTACGAATTATTAATCCAATCCTCCTTTCCAAAAAGCTAAACACATATGGCCGAAAGCACAGGAGATTAGAAATCTAGTCATGGGATTAATGATTGAAAGTCCATATGTGGCTTGTTCTACATCAAATAAAAGGGTAGAAGAAGGGTACTTATAAAATTTCATATAATTTTGATTTTTTTTTTTTTTCAAAAGTTGCATTAGTCAGTTTATTAAATAAGATGGATTAAAATATTTTTAATATTATTTTTTTAAAATAATTTATTTGTGAAAGAAATATTTATATTTTTTTAATATATACTAAAAATATATATTTTTTATATTTAATGATTTTTACTCAAAATTTATATTTTTTAAGTGTCTACTTAAAAAGTACAAAACAAAATAATTGTAATATTAAAAAAATACTAAAGATAAAAAATATAAATTTAATATATTAGGGTTCCAATTTTTTATCTCTAAAAATAAAAAAATTGTTGCAAAAAATATTAAGAGAACAATTTTTAACATTGCAAGGGTCGTCTTGAAAAGTTTTAAAAAAATTAGTGACAATTTTAAAAATATTATTAATAAATGTACTTTCAGAAATAAAATTATTTGGTGCCAAAACAATTTACTTTTTTAGACAAAAAAAATTGATTTCAAAAAGATAATAATTAATTACTAAATATCTAATTTCATCACTAAAAATATAATAATAATATTTTTGACAACTAAAATTTATTATAAAAGTTATAAAATTTGAAATATACAATTACGGAAAAAGATTTGGACCTTGAATCCTTCTCCCCCGAATCCCCCAAATGGCTGAAACGACGTCGTTTCAGCCATTCAATTTTTTTTTTTTTTTTTTTTCTTTTCTTCTGCCATTTTCTTCTTCTTCCTCCATTTTCTTCTTCTTTTTCGGTCTGAAACTGAGATAGAGAGGGAGAGGGAGAGGGAGAGAAAGAGAAGAGAGAAAGAGAGAGAGAGGGAAGACAGGTCGCCGGTCGCCGATCGCGTCGCCGCGCCTCCGCCTCCGTCGCCGATCACCGCCTCTTCTTCCTCCGTCTTCTTCCTCCATTTTTTAGGCACCCTCTAGTCCTTCTTCCTCCCCCTCCTCCTCCTCCTCCTCCTCCTCCTCCTCCTCCCTCATCCCTCCTTCCCCTTCTTCTTCTTCGTCTTCTGTTGAAATTCGGGGCATTCGGGGGACTTCAAATTCGAGGTCCCAATCGCAGTTCATACAATTACATAGGAATAATTCAAGAATGAAAAAAGGTGACAAAGTTTTTGTACCAAATCTGTTGTACACTTTATAAATAGGTATTAATTTGTATTGAAGCCTTATACATAGGACAATTTTAGCTATACATATCTTTTCTGAACAGCTTGTTTGATTTAAGGCCTTGTTTGGTTTGTATTTCCCAAAAAATTTTGAGAAAAATTCTTTACAAATAAGTTTTCAAAAGTAATCAAACCAAACAAATTTTCTCAAAAAAATTTCGAACAGTGCTAGAGAGCTCGAATTGAGCCCCCCGAATCCCCCTAATCGACAAAACGACGTCGTTTCGTCGATTAATTTTTTATTTTTATTTTTTTTCAATTAGAAAATCAGAGGCAGAAGGAAGAAGACGAAGGAAGACGAAGAAAGAAGAAGCAGAAGAGAGGGAAGAAGGAGGGATTGGAGGGGGCTAATAAATTGGGCTGGAGGCGGAGGCGGGGAGCGGGGGTGGAGGAGGCAGAGGCGGAGACGACGATCGACCTACGACGACGATCGGGCAGAGGCAGAGGCAGAGGCGCCGAGCTGCGACGATGGCGGGCGGAGCTGCGACTGCGAGGACTGGAGGCCGGAGCTCCTCCTCTTCCTAGCACGACTCCTCTCTCTCTCTCTCTCTCTCTCTCTCTCTCTCTCTCTGTGTTCTGAAATTAGGGGGATTTGGGAGGGGAAATTAGGGGGAAAAAACATTTTTCAAAAATTTCCCAAAACTTGTTTGGTTTACAAGTTTTCCAAACAAATCTCTCTCTCATACACATCAAATCAATCACTTTTTCCAAAACTCTCTCTCAAAATAATTTTTCAAAACATCTTTTGAAAAAAATCAAACCAAACAACTTTTCGTACTTTTTATCTCTAAAACTCATCTCCCAAACTCAAACCAAACATTCCTATTCACTTTTGAGAAAATTAAAATTTTTTTTCATATATTTTTTTATTTACATTGATTTTTTTAATATTTTATATAATTTTTTTTTTAATTTTTAGATACACATAACAAAAAAACACTTAAAAAGTATAATATTTGTGAATTTATTTTTTAAAAAATTCACTAAATATAAAAAATACAAAAAAATTAAAAATTCAGTACACTTTTCGTATTCTTATGTATTTATTAATTTTTTAAAATATTTTTTACAAATATTTTACTTGTTACATGCATCTAAGTAAGGTGTATCTAAAAAAGTAAAAAAAAAAACTTAAATTTTTAAAAATATTAATTAAAAAAAACACAAAAAATAAAAATAATCAATTTTCAAAAAATTGAATTTAGAAAATTGAAACCATTACACACAATTTTGTTTTTTACATGATTTTTGTCCCTATAAAAGAAAATTTTCTTTTGGCTATGTTTAAATTTTAGATTAGGGGAAAAATTTATGAGGGAAAAAGAAATAGAAGAGCGAGAGAGATACATATGAATGTACAAACTTTTATAAAATTTGTTAATAAAACGTACTTATAAAAAAAAACATATCCATCTACATAGATTCTATGTCTAGTTTTGTGATTAGTTTTTTAAGTCTTATAAATTATTAATATGTCATAATAGTTAAACTTAATTTCTATCAAGTTCTAATAAAAGAATCATTGAAAATAATTTTTTATGATGATTTTTTACATATGTCACTAAAAATTGACAATTAATGACTTTTTTTATCACAATTTTTATAAATTGTTGCTAAACTTACAATTAGTAACTTTTTTTATGACGAAAATTTCAAACTGTCACTGAAAGTTGAAACTTAGTAACGGTTTTTGTGATATTTTTTTTAAACTGTCACTAAAATTTATAATTAGTGTCATTTTTTATGACAATTTTAAATTATCCCTGAAAATTAACAATTAATGACTTCTTTAATAATACTTAATAAAATTGTCATTAATTCTGACAGAATCTATTGAAGAATAAGTCCATTTAATAGGACAAACATATAAGTTCTCCTAAACCTTTTTTTTTTAAATTTATTTATAAGATCCAAATACAGTTTTGCTAAATCAGTCAACAAGTTAGGCATAGTATTGGGGTACCGGGAAATATACATTGATTGTGTTTTAAAAATTTGAAATTGAATTAGAAATGAGTTTCTCACAAGTCCGTAAAGTAAGAATTACATGACTCGAATCGTCATAGTGACATCTATAATGGGCCTCACAAGGCAAAAACAGTATCTCATGTCTACAAGAGAAGTCTCTTGTATTTAATAGGATAAAATAAAAAAAAAAAAAAAAAAAAAAAAAAAAAAAAAAAAAAAAAAAAAATTTATTTATAAATTTCAAAAATTACAAATACACATCTCATTCAAAATTTTTTTTTCTTCAAAAAAAAATTTTTTTTTTTTTTTTTATATTTTTTTTCCAAAAAAAAAAAAGTTAACCCAAAAACATCCATTTTTTCAACCCTTTTTTTTTCAAAAAAAAAAAAAAAAAACTTTTATTTAGTCTTCCCAAACAAGGCCTAAGACTCTATGGGAATTAATTATTTTAGTTTTTTTTTTTTATTTTTTTATAAAAAGATATAAAAAAATAGAAAGAGTAATGTTATAATTTATAGTGACTTTTTAATTATTTTAAACTATTTAATACAGATTTTCTCTCACTTTTGAAAAATTACACTTATTCCTTTGTCAAATTAAAATGATATATTTACCCTTTATCCTTTATACATATAAAAAATAAAATAATATAGATATTTTGTTCATGTAATTTCAAGGAAAATAAAAATCATTTTCTTTGGTTTAAATCACACAAAAAAATTGAGTTTTTTTAATTTATTTTTCATATTTTTTTATTTTTACTGGATTTTTTTTATATTTTAAGCAATTTTTTATTTTTTAAATATACCTAATCTAGATATATAGGGGTGTAAATTTGGCCCGACCCAGCCCATGTCAAGCCTAGCGAGCTCCTGCCAAAATTTGGGTCGGCTCATGGGCAAAAAAAAATAGGCCCAGGCCCAGGGGTGTTCGGGCCTTGGATGGGCCAGTGAGCCTGGGCCTAGCCTCGGGCTTGGACGAGACAGGTCAAGCCTTGATTGGGCCTTAAGCGGACCGATGGGTTGGGTCACGGGTCAAGCCGGGCTGAGCTTCAAAATGACGGCCTAGGCCCAGGCTTAGGAGCTCAGGTTGAGCTCGAGCCCGGGCCCAAACGAACCTAAACGGGTAGGGCCCACCCAGGCTGTAGGGAGGTTTCGGGCCGCCGACGGACTGCGGGTTATTTTTACACTCCTATAGATAGATTTTAGAAGTATATAATATATATATATATTTTAAATTCACCAAATGCAAAAAAATACAAAAAGTAAAAAATTCAATACATTATTTTATTTTATTGTATTCGATAGATTTTTTAAAAAAATTTCTCGTACAAATTTTATACTTTTTAAATGTATCTAGATTAAATTAATCTAATCTATATATAATTGTAGAAATAAAAAAAAATTATATTCAACATAAAAATTTGTACAAAAAAATATTATAAAAATGTTGTGATAGTGATATAGTTACAAATATAAATCATATTTATGAGTGCTTTGTTTTAAAGTGAAAGGTTACCATTATGCTATATCATTGTGTTTGAAAATTCTATATCATAACTCAATAAAAATATGTTTAGGTATAATTTAATGATATAAAGTTATAGAATTTAATAATGATGATAGGAATAAGAAATATCTGGAAAAATGACAAGATGATCATTTAGAAAATTTTAAGGCATGAAATCAACAATTCAAGAGGCAATTTATAACGAGATTACAAATCTTAGAGACGGGAATGTAATTTTTCAAATGTAAAAGAGGATCTGTATTAAACAGAAATCTGGTATCAATGTAATTTACCCTTTTAACTAAATGCCAAACGGGCCTAAGTCCTATAATTCAAAATGGATAAATTATAAATACACCCTTGAGATTTTATTAAAATACAAATTACTCCTGTAGTTTTAAAAATTCCATTCCATTCCTGAAGTTTTTAATTTTATAACGAATCGCTCTTTTATTAATAAATCAACAAGGTTATTAATAATTTTTAATGATTTTAGAAATATATTTTAATTAATAATTTAGATAATTTTATTATTGTATGAAAGAGTAATTATGAATTTTATTTTTTTAATTAATTTTATTAAATAAAAAATTTTAATAATAAAATATTTATATTTTTTAAATCATAAAAAATAATTCATACTTTAAATAAATCTTAAAAAATATATTTATAATCTATTCATTCAAAATCTCAGTTCAGCGTTGGCTGGCTCAACCCCCCATAAACTATTAAAACCAACAAGTTTGAACTTTGAATCTTTCGTTTGATTCAAAATATCATTAAATAAAATAAAGTACAATGAAATTGATCACTCTATACTTTTATTACGCAAATATAGGTACCCGAGTTTTTTTTTTTTTAAATTGGAAATAGCTACCTGAGTTTGACTTATCTAATTGTGGACTTTATTATATTAATTATAAGCATTTTTTCACTTTAGTTTATGTCAGAAAACACTCGCCAAACTATGAACTGCTTTTACGAGGTAGGTTAAAAGTCATATTTTAATTTTTAATTTATTTTAAATTGTATTATTTTTTATTTTTTATACATTTTAAAATAAATTAAAAAAATAGAAAAAAATCAATTTCTTTTCAAAACGTCCCAAACAAAGAAGATTTTTAATTTTCTAATTTTCTTTGAAAGTAGTGAGAATTTCTAACTTTCCATTAGCCAAACTATGAACTTAGTGAAACAAAGAGGATTTTTTTTTATTTGAAGAATCAAGATTATCTTCAGTATTAACTACATTTTTGGGATTCTAGTGAGTGGGTGCCAAGATCCAAATTTCATATCTTATCGATAAATCTAATATGTATATATATATTGAATGGCATGAACGATCAAATATATATATATATATATATATTTTATAAGTTGAACAATCAAATTCCTGAAATAGAATTTGTGATAAATTCTATAAATATGGTTAGTAATGGGAATGCAAACTTATTTTTATACAAAATAAATAAATAAATTATTTTTATATTAAAAAATAAAACAAATATTAAAACAAACAAGTGTACTAGGTAAAAAAATAAAATTTTTATATAAAATAGATTCAATCCTTTCACTATTTTTCTAATCTCACCCAAAACTCAATCAAGCTAATCCCCTACTGAGGGGGATTATTAAGCTCTTTGGACTATCAATTCGTCTCCATTTCACTATCAAACATACTATAGATGGAATCCACAACCATGATAATCTAATCCGACCACTCAAATTGCGAAACAAATATGGCCTATTTGTAAACCATCCATAAAAAAATCATATCGATTGGTCCCACAATTTTGACATAGAGGGGGCGAGTATATATACTAATATGGACTATAATAATAAGTTCTATTACTCAATAATCTTTCATGTTCTTAATGACATCTCTGATAAAATCGAATTAAAATCTTCACTACAAGAAATAACACATTTGCCGACTAAAAAATTGGTCGCTAAAAGCCCATTTTTAGTCGGCAAAAATTATCCGCGACTAATTTTTTTGGTCGCTACTTTGGTCGCCAATTGAGGGTCGGCAAAAGTAATTCGCAACCAAAATTTTTATTGGTTGGGAAAAGTTGAATTTGCCAACTAAATTTTTGGTCGCTAAATATATCATTACTGTGACTAATCCATTTTGTCGCTAAAACACTTTTATGATAACCATGTTCCGTATTATACTAATTGGTCATTATTATGAATTTGATTATGTGTCTGATATGATTTTGTGTGCCAATTATGTGAATATATGTGGTTTTGAATTTCTATCTGTTCACCATAGGAATATCTGTTCGATTATCTGCTTTGGAAATTAAATTGAAAGCCTTATCGACCACAGAATCCGAAATTGACTATGCCATTGTGATTGGCATAATTTTTAGAGCCTATGGTGAAATTTAATTGAAAACTGTTTCGGATCGAATTAAATTGATTAAATTGATGAATTATTGCTCAATTACTTTATTATTATTATTATATTGGCATTAGTAGGATTTGTTGTAATGAGGCACTACACCCTCAAATTCTCTCTTTAGCTTCATTTTGGCTGATTTTGAACCCAAGGAAGAGAGAGGCCCGGTTATAGAGAGAGAGAGAGGGAGAGAATTGTGTAATCTTGGCTCAAGGTTGGGGAATTTGAAGATTAAACTCAAGAATTTTCTATAGTTTGGAAGATTGAGCTCCTAGGTAAGGGAATTCATGAGTTTAATGTTGTAAATTGTAAATTCAAGTTTGATTAATGGTCAAGAACATGAATTAGTTTGATTATGAGGAAATTGAGTTGTATTTGTTGAATTTAAAGTCAATAGATGCATGCATGTAGGAAATTACTATGAATTTCCATATTTGATCACAATGTGTATGATCCATGTTGAGTTTTGATTAATGACCATGTATTTGATCACTTCTTCACCAATTAAGTTGAGAATATTGTGTATATTTCACATGCAAGTGCAAATCATGGGAGTTTGAGTCTTGCATGTTTGAATCTAGTGTGTTGGTGATGAGTTTGAGTTAATTTGAGACATGCATATGATTAAATTGTGAAATTGAGCTTCATTGTGTTGTAATTTGGTGTTTATACCATGTTAGAATATATATATATATGTGAAGTTTGAGCCAAAATCATGCATTTGGAACCTTTGAACATCGAATTGAAGCTCAAGAACATGTTCTGGAAAACCCAGAAAATTTGATGTCCGCTCGAGCGGGGAAATCGCCGCTCGAGCGTGAATTCCGTGTTCCCAGTATTTTTGCAAACTTAGATATCCGCTCGAACGGGGAAGTTTACGCTCGAGCGGGGAGCAATGTAGACAGACCTTCAGCTCGAGCGCCAGACTTCACGCTCGAGCGTAATTTTGATGCATCCAGCACTTTTGCAGGCCTCAAGGGTTCGCTCGAGCAGAGGAGTCCACGCTCAAGTGGGGACCCTATTTTCTGAAATTTTGAAAAGACATTCTATGTTTCATTTTTTGTTCTTTTTCACTTCCAAGTACTCTTAGGCATGCATTGAGCATTGTAATTGAGTTAAAGAGATAAGAATTAAGCCTAAAGAGGAAAATGTGAATTTAGAACGGATTGAGTTGTTTGTGACCCTTTTGTGTTCATGGAATGTGTAGGGTCGAGCTCTAGGGTAAACCAACCAACCGATCACTATGAGTAATATCGATATTTGAAACTTGTCATTTGTCCAATTGCTTATTTCCTTATAAGCCTGTCACGACCCAAACCCGGCCCTATGGGTTTAGCATCAGAATCGCCAAGAATCCGAGATTACCAAGGCCTCTGAAACGATGTCTGATCAATCGAGGGCTGGCGGAAGCCAAAACAGTAAGTAACTAGTGTCCACTGAGCTGTGAAAATCTGTATGTCAAAAACATTTTTATGCATTCTACATTCCAAACCAAGTCTGATCTATACAATCATTTACTGACATACAAGATGCGGACTCAATCCTCGATATGATGCAGTCAAACAGTCTATACAAAAGATACAATACGGTAGGGAGACAGGTGGGGGAAACAAAAAACACCCCAAGCCATGGCATGGCGTCTCGGAACCTCACAGTGAGGCACGCAGGCTGGCTGACAAAACTGGGGACCAATCCCACGCTCCTAGCTTCGGTCTGGCGGCTGAGCACCTACATATATATATATAAACAGTGAGCTAAAGCCCAGTGAATAACATAACGTGTAAAGAGGTTATGAATGAATGTCCTTCTGATAATGAAATCAATTCATTATCTGATTTTTCAATCTTTCAAGATTTCGGTCAATCAATATTTCAATCAATCACCATATGTGGTACATCCATTAGCCTATAAACATGAGGGTCCAAAAGGACCGAGCCTTATGATCCCAACAATAATGATGGCCATCAATCAAGATGGTTCCACAGGGAAACCGATGAGCTCTGTACGATCAATAACGATGGGTGCTAAGGATGCCACTGTCTGATTCGAAATCTGAGGACATACATTCATTCAATAAACAATATCAGTTCAATAAATGATTCGATTCAAGAATCAAAATATAACCATTTTGAACATATCTTTACACACTGCATTACTCACAATTGATTGGGCTATCGGTAGCTAGAGCGCATCCCAGAGTCAACCCTAAGCGATGCAGAATAGAACACACACTAAGTTTACAGCCGAAAGGATGATAATTAAATCCCTAAATCTCCTCGGTGTGGTTCTATGTCTAAATCCTCATTAAGATGCTTTAAACTAGGCCTAAGAATGCCTAGGATGCGATGAGGATGCAAAAATGCACTTAGGAAGCAACTCGCAATTTTCGATGAACAGGCCTCCGCCGGCGTAGGTTTCGGCTCGGCGGACAAGCACACAAAGGCCCACGCTCGAGCGTACATTCCGCCGCCGGCGGATGATGAAAGGTGCAAAAATCTTTGGATGTGCGATTTTCCGCCGGCGTTAAAATCCGCCGAGCGGATCAGAAACAATGCAAGAAAATACTGGGAGCATGAATTCCCCGCTCGAGCGGCACTTCCCTCGCTCGAGCGGACGTCCAAAATCTGGAAAATCCAGATTCGACCTCTGAGTTTCAAACCAAGTTTTGATGCTCCAAATTCGATCCTCTTGGGCCCATTTTCTGGAAAACTCTTTCAAACACATAGAATAACAAGTTTTAAAACTCAATTTAAGAAATCAAGGCCCAAGGGTGTTTAACTCAAACTCAATTTCAAACCGTTTTCAAGAACACTTTCAAAACATGACATGCATGATCTTTAAACCAATTTCAAGCTTTAAATCTTGCTCCAAAGGGCTCCATAGTTGGCAAATGAGATGAAATCATGGACTTAATATGACTATGAGCTTGCATGTACTAATTAGCCAAGAATTCAACTTCAAAAGTCAACAAATTCAACATGCATGCATGAATTGATCTTCAATTCAACATATATGAGCAAAATCACGTCTTAGCTCTACAATGATGCATGAATCATGCAAAATGAAGCTCCAAGATGGCAAGAAGATGATGTATTCACTTACCTAAGTGTTGATTCAAGGTGGGAAGCTAGATTGGGCCAAGTTACACTTCAATTCTTAGCCAATTTCCAAGATGAATTCAATTTCTCCCAAGATGAACTCTCTCCCTCTCTATGCTCACTTGTTTGGTCGGTTAGGGTGTGAAAGAAATGGCTGATCAAATGTCTATCTAAGTGTATAGACTTAAGTATAATGACAAACAAGTTGTCCACTAGCCATGGCAATTCGGTAAATACGTCTAAGTTCATAATTAACTCTTTTAATCTAATTTAATCATTCCTAATCAATTTTCAGATAAAGATATCATTAAATCACAAATATTATGCTGATTACAAAACATCAAACGGTTTCTAAATCGGCCGCCGATAAGGCCTTCAATTAGCAGTTTAAACATAAAATGCAAACAGATAATCATACGCTCAAACAGATGCAACACGCAATTCAAGAGACAAACTTATTCAGTTTCAGTTTCAGTTTCATTCAGTTTGTTCAGTAGTTCATCCAGTTCACTTATCAGTCATTAGCAGTTCAGTTTAATGGTAATCAGTATATAATTCAGTGGTTTAACGGTAATCAGTACGAGGGTTGTTACAGTCTCCCCTCCTTATAAGGAGTTTAGTCCTCTAAACTCGAGTTACCTTCACCGAAGAAAACAGGTTCGCCGAACAAATCCGGATATCGCCTAGCCATGTCATCTTCCCTTTCCCAAGTGGCATACACACCACCATGGTTCTGCCAGTCAACTTTTACTAGCGGAATCTCTTTGTTTCTCAGTTTCTTGATCCGTCGGTTTACAATCTGTATAGGCCGTTCCTCGTAAGTGTAGTCATCACTCAACACGATACGGGTAGGCTCAATCACATGAAACGGATCTCGAAGATAGTCTCTCAACATCGAAATGTGGAAGACGTTATGCATATGCTCCATTTCAGGAGGAAGTGCAACTTGATACGCCACCGGATTGATTTTCTCAATAATCTGATACGGTCCGACATATCTCGGTGCTAACTTGCCTTTGACTCCAAAGCGAGTCTGGCCTTTCATTGGTGTCACTTTCACAAACACGTGATCACCCACTTCATATTCTCTATCCCGTCTTCTGACATCTGCATAACTTTTCTGTTTACTCTGTGCAGTTCTCAGTCTCTGCTGTATCAATTTCACTTTCTCAGTCGTTTCATACACAATCTCAGGCCCAAGCAACGGCCCATCTCCAACTTCTGCCCAGCAGATTGGAGATCTACACTTTCTGCCATACAATGCCTCGAAAGGTACCATTCCGATACTCGAATGGTAGCTGTTGTTGTAGGCGAATTAAATGACCAAATGACTCTCCCAATTCCACGAAAGTCCGGGACACATTCTCGATAAATCCTCTAGAGTGCGGATGGTCCTTTCTGTCCATCATCTGTTCGAGGATGATAGGCGCTACTCAAATTTCAATTCAAGACCCAATGCAATCAGAGGCTCGCTGTAACCTCGATGTAAATTTGAATCCTGTCGAAACAATAGATACTGAGCACTCGTGCAATCTCACAATTTCATCAATATAGATAATGACCAATTTGTCCGCATTATAGATTGTCTTGACAGGTAAGAAGTGTGCAGATTTAGTCAGTCTATCAACAATAACCCAAATAGAGTCCATACCTTTCCTGGAGCGCGGTAATCCGACGATAAAATCCATCGTGATATGCTCCCATTTCCACTCTGGTGTGGGTAAGGGTTGCAGTAATCCGGCAGGTCATTGATGTTCAGCTTTGACTTGTTGGCAGTGAAGGCATTTGGACACAAAGTCGGCAATTTCCTTCTTCATTCCTGGCCACCAGAAATTCTGTTTCAGATCTTGATACATTTTCGTATTCCTTGGGTGAATAGAAAACTTCGAACTGTGGCCTTCTTGCAGAACTCTTCTTTTCAATTCAGTGTCATTTGGTACACACAGTCTGTCTTGAAATTTCAGTACATTGTTGTCAAATTTGAACCCCGGTCTCGGTTTTGAATCTCTTTCTTCAATAACCTTTTTCAAGAAATCATCTAGTTGTTGTTTTTCTTTAATTTCCTCAATCAATGCTGGTTGAGCAGAAATAGCAGCTAAGGTTCCACCTTGTTCTCTCAAAACGATTTCAATTTCAGACTTTTCCAGATCAAGAAGCAACTCTTTCTGTCCAGTCAACAAACAGGCTAAGTTCCCAATCGATTTTCGGCTCAATGCATCGGCAACGGTGTTGGCTTTTCCCGGATGATACAAAATCTGTAGGTCATAATCTTTTATCAGTTCAAGCCATCTCCGCTGTCTCATATTCAGTTCCTTCTGAGTGAAAAAGTACTTCAGGCTCTTGTGGTCAGTATATACCTCACATGTTGCTCCATACAAATAGTGACGCCAGATTTTCAGTGCAAACACTACCGCGGCAAGTTCTAAATCATGGGTAGGGTAGTTCTTTTCATGCGGTCTCAACTGTCGGGAAGCATAAGCAATAACTCTCCCATTCTGCATTAAAACACACCCCAAACCCTTATGAGAAGCATCACTAAATACAGTATAACCATCCGTACCTGAAGGTAGAGTCAGAATCGGCGCAGTCACAAGTCGGGTTTTCAGTTCGTGAAATGCCGATTCCCTCTGGTCAGTCCAGTCAAATGATACCCCTTTCTGTGTCAACTGAGTCAGTGGTAGGGCAATCTTGGAGAAGTCTTTGACAAACCTTCTGTAATATCCAGCCAGTCCCAAAAAGCTTCGGACTTCGGTTACATTCGTCGGTCTAGGCCAGTTTACTACAGCTTCGATTTTCTGCGGATCAACCGAAATCCCATCTTTGCTAACAACATGTCCCAAAAACATTATATGATCAAGCCAAAATTCACATTTAGACAATTTAGCATACAGTTTCTGTTCCCTTAGGGTTTGCAGGGCAAGTCTCAGATGATGTTCATGGTCTTCAACAGTCTTAGAATAAATCAATATGTCATCAATGAATACCACAATAAAATCATCAAGGTATGGTTTAAAAATTCTGTTCATGAGGTCCATAAATGCGGCAGGGGCATTCGTAACTCCGAACGGCATAACTAAAAATTCAAAGTGGCTATACCTCGTTCTGAAAGCAGTTTTATCAATGTCTTCCGGTTTAACTTTCAGTTGGTGATACCCCGATCTAAGATCAATCTTGGAAAACACTTGTGCACCCTGTAACTGGTCAAATAAATCATCAATACGCGGTAATGGATATTTATTCTTTACAGTTACCTTGTTCAGTTCACGGTAATCAATGCATAGTCTCAGTGAGCCGTCTTTCTTCTTTACAAACAAAACAGGTGCACCCCATGGTGACGTACTGGGTCTGATAAACTTCTTGTCTAACAGTTCCTGCAATTGTACCTTCAATTCTTTCGATTCGATTGGGGCCATTCTATAGGGGGCTTTAGATGTCGGCTGGGTACCCGGAACCACATCCACAATAAATTCAATTTCCCTGTCAATCAAATCCCCTGGCAATTCATCTGGAAATACATCTGGGAATTCTCTGACTATAGGAATACAATTCACATCAGTTTAACATTATCATTAGTAGTCAATACGAAACAGATATCCTTTACATCCCTTTCTAATCAATTTGACCTTCTGAAGAAATCAGATATGGAGGAGGTACTACTCCACTCCCATTAAACACAAATTCGGGTAAACCTGGTGGACGGAAAACTACTTGTTTTGTTACACAGTCTATAGTGGCATGATATTTTTGTAGCCAATCCATCCCCAATATTACATCGAAGTGGTCTATGTTCAATGGTAGTAAATCAATAAACAGATGCATATCCCCAACAATAATCTCACAAGCAGAGTACATATATGCACATGTCATAGATCCCCCAACAGGTGATGATACAGCTAACAAATAGTTCATGGGTTCTAAGGGTCTATTCAATTTACGCGAAAAAGCATGCGACACATAAGAATGTGTAGACCCCGAATCAATCAATACATAAGCATTCTGAGCACAGATAGAGAGGATACCTGACACAACGGTCTCAGTGTTTTGCACGTCTCCCGATACTAGGGCAAATACTCGGCCCTGCCTCATAGGCTCTTTCCCGGTAGCTTTGGGGTTCGGTTTTGGTGCTACATTTGATCTTTGCTTGGTGCTTTTACTACTAACCGTGGAGCGAAGGCAGTCTTTGATTCTGTGGCCCACCTTGCCACACCTGAAACAGGCTCCGGAAATCTGGTAGCAAACCCCTTTGTGCTTGTTGCCACATATGGAACAGGGTGGAGTAAACCCACTCCCTTGGCTGGGGCTGGTCATCGACCCCGTATTCTGTTTCTTGTTTGCTGGGTTATGCTTGCCTTTCTTAAATTTAAAACCCTGTCTTTTACCCTGCCATTCAGTCGTTGGTGTTTCAGATTGTTTCACTGCTGCAATATTTATCTCGGCCATCAATGCTCGGTTGAGAACACCCACAAAAGTTGGCATTTTCAGAACACTAATTCTGTCTTGTATATTAGCATTAAGGCCTCCTTCAAACCTTCTGGCCTTCTTATATTCGGTATCCACCATATGTGGTGCATACCTAGCAAGTTCGGTAAATTGCTTCTCATACTCGGCAACAGACGTTTTGCCCTGTTTCAACTGTTCAAACTCAGTCACTTTTCTGTCTCTAATGCACTGGGGGAAATACTTTTCAAAGAAGGACTCCTTGAACTGAGCCCAAGTCAGAATGGTATTTGCATCACGGGTCAACATCCACCACCTTCTGGCTTCTTCCTGAAGGGTGAAGGTTGCCAACAATACTTTGTTTGCTTCGGAGCACGGAAAAACCTCAAACAACTTTTCGGTCTCAAGAACCCAAGCTTGACCTTTAACGGTTCTAAGCCTCCTGAAAGGACGGCGGTTTCATTTTCTTTGAATTACGAGTCAAGGCAATAATGTCCACCTCATTAGCATTCACATTCTCAGACATTCTGTTCCGTTGTAGGAGGAGGAGGAGGTGGGGGCTGTTTGGTTCGTTGTTGTTTGAGTCTTTCCATTATCACCATCATTTGTTCAAGTCCGCCATTCGCCTCAGAGGATGATGCTTGATTTCATTTGCATTATCCATCTCACTATAAAGCGATTATGAGCTTATCATTATAAACATTGTACAATTAAACAGCTTTTAACATTTATCCAAATACCATAAGCACACACTTTTCAAATTCATGAGATGCCCTAATTGCTATTCTAGGACACCCTATAGCTCATTTGGACACGTGTGCGGTATAACTTCGTGGTTAAGTATCGCTCGATACCACTGTCACGACCCAAACCCCCCTATGGGTTTAGCATCAGAATCGCCAAGAATCCGAGATTACCAAGGCCTACGTAACGATGAATACATCAATCGAGTCTGAGCTGGCGGAAGCCAAAACAGTAAGTAACTAGTGTCCACTGAGCTGTGAAAATCTGTATGTCAAAAACATTTTTATGCATTCTACATTCCAAACCAGTACAGTCTATACAATCATTTACAGACATACAGTACGGGGACTCAATCCCTCGATAACAGTACAGTCAAACAGTCTATACAAAAGATACAATACGGTAGGGAGACAGGTGGGGGAAACAAAAAACACCCCAAGCCATGGCATGGCGTCTCGGAACCTCACAGTGAGGCACGCAGGCTGGCTGACAAAACTGGGGACCAATCCCACGCTCCTAGCTTCGGTCTGGCGGCTGAGCACCTACATATATATATAAACAGTGAGCTAAAGCCCAGTGAATAACATAACGTGTAAAGAGGTTATGAATGAATGTCCTTACAGTAATGAAATCAATTCATTATACAGTATTTCAATCTTTCAGTATTTCAGTCAATCAATATTTCAATCAATCAGTCATATGTGGTACATCCATTAGCCTATAAACAGTAGGTCCAAAAGGACCGGGCCTTAACAGACCCAACAATAATGATGGCCATCAATCAGTATGGTTCCACGGGGAAACCGACAGAGCTCTGTAACAGTCAATAACAGTGGGTGCTAAGGATGCCACAATACAGTTCGAAATACAGGACATACATTCATTCAATAAACAATATCAGTTCAATAAACAGTTCAGTTCAGTAATCAAAATATAACCATTTTGAACATATCTTTACACAATCTGTTACTCACAGTGATTGGGCTATCAGTAGCTAGAGCGCGTCCCCGAGAGTCAACCCTAAACAGTAAACAGAATAGAACACACACTAAGTTTACAGTTGGAAAGGATGATAATTAAATCCCTAAATCTCCTCGGTGTGGTTCTATGTCTAAATCCTCATTAAGATGCTTTAAACTAGGCCTAAGAATGCCTAGGATGCGATGAGGATGCAAAAATGCACTAAGGAAGCAACTCCAGAATTTTCAGTGAACAGGGCCTCCGCTCGAGCGCAGGTTTCCCCGCTCGAGCGGACAAGCACACAAAGGCCCACGCTCGAGCGTACATTCCGCCGCTCGAGCGGACTGATGAAAGGTGCAAAAATGCTGGATGCGCGATTTTCGCGCTCCGGCGTTAAAATCTCGCCGAGCGGATCAGAAACAATGCAAGAAAATACTGGGAGCATGAATTCCCTGCTCGAGCGGCACTTCCCCCGCTCGAGCGGACGTCCAAAATCTGGAAAATCCAGATTCGACCTCTGAGTTTCAAACCAAGTTTTGATGCTCCAAATTCGATCCTCTTGGGCCCATTTTCTGGAAAACTCTTTCAAACACATAGAATAACAAGTTTTAAAACTCAATTTAAGAAATCAAGGCCCAAGGGTGTTTAACTCAAACTCAATTTCAAACCGTTTTCAAGAACACTTTCAAAACATGACATGCATGATCTTTAAACCAATTTCAAGCTTTAAATCTTGCTCCAAAGGGCTCCATAGTTGGCAAATGAGATGAAATCATGGACTTAATATGACTATGAGCTTGCATGTACTAATTAGCCAAGAATTCAACTTCAAAAGTCAACAAATTCAACATGCATGCATGAATTGATCTTCAATTCAACATATATGAGCAAAATCACGTCTTAGCTCTACAATGATGCATGAATCATGCAAAATGAAGCTCCAAGATGGCAAGAAGATGATGTATTCACTTACCTAAGTGTTGATTCAAGGTGGGAAGCTAGATTGGGCCAAGTTACACTTCAATTCTTAGCCAATTTCCAAGATGAATTCAATTTCTCCCAAGATGAACTCTCTCCCTCTCTATGCTCACTTGTTTGGTCGGTTAGGGTGTGAAAGAAATGGCTGATCAAATGTCTATCTAAGTGTATAGACTCAAGTATAATGACAAACAAGTTGTCCACTAGCCATGGCAATTCGGTAAATACGTCTAAGTTCATAATTAACTCTTTTAATCTAATTTAATCATTCCTAATCAATTTTCAGATAAAGATATCATTAAATCACAAATATTATACTGATTACAAAACATCAAACGGTTTCTAAATCGGCCGCCGATAAGGCATTCAATTAGCAGTTTAAACATAAAATGCAAACAGATAATCATACGCTCAAACAGATGCAACACGCAATTCAAGAGACAAACTTATTCAGTTTCAGTTTCAGTTTCATTCAGTTTGTTCAGTAGTTCATCCAGTTCACTTATCAGTCGTTAGCAGTTCAGTTTAATGGTAATCAGTATATAATTCAGTGGTTTAACGGTAATCAGTACGAGGGTTGTTACAAAGCCTTATGAGTTTGCCAGTTTGAATTATGAACAAATGTTTGATATGAATAAAAGAATGGGCCAGAGGTCGTTTTGACATGAATGAATGGGCCAGAGGCTGTTTTGACAAGAATGAATGGACCAGAGACCATTTTGACATGAATGAATGGGTTGGAGGTAGTTTTGACATGAATAAATTGGCCGGAGGCCATTTCGACATGAACGAATGAATGGGCCAAAGGCCAGTTTGTCATCTGAATGGGCCAAAGGCCGTTTTGACACAAATAAAAGAATGAATGGGCTAAAGGCCAGTTTGTCATATGAATGGGCCAAAGGCTGTTTGGACACAAATGAAAGAGTGAATGGGCCAAAGGCTGTTTTGACACAAATAAAAGAATGAATAGGCCAAAGGCTAGTTTGTTATCTGAATGGGCCAAAGGCCGTTTTGACACAAATAAAAGTTTGACATGATAGTACGAATGGGCCAAAGGCCAGTTTGACCTAAATGATACTAATGAATTGGGCCCGAGGCCGTATGATGTGTTTGGAACCGCAGTTACCTAACTTACATATGTCTACGTATGTATATAGTAGTTAGAAATATAAATTGGGCCCAAGGCTGTTTGATGTATATTGTTCCAATGTATATTCTTTATCTGATATTATTCACTGGGCTTTCGCTCACGCTCATTCATGTGTTTGTAGGTGAGCCAAGAGAGGTCCAGACCTAGCCTCAGTGAAGTCTATGTGGAACAACTAAGGTTTGAAGAGTCAGCCCTTGCGTCTCACGCACGAGACACGTCTTCGTCCTTTTGCCATTCTATACTATTTTGCATGTTGGCGAGGACTTTGGTTACGTCTGTGTATAGTTTTGTTTGGTTGACTTAGATTTGAATGATCCTGTCTGTCTGTACAGAACTTTATGTTTCTATACTTTCTGCTGTGAGTTATTAACATATGTATGTATGGAATGTTATGATGTGCATATAAGCACGGCTCTATGGACAAAGTTTAAAATTGCTTCCGTTTGGCACCTTTACTTTGATGAGTTTCATCTTATTTGGTTTGAGGCCGTAGGTAATCTCGTGATTACTGGCCGGTTATGGCCTTAACCCATAGGGGCGGGTTCGGGTCATGACAACTTTGGTCGCAAAAAGTGATATTTTTCCGACCAAATATCTTAGTTGCCAATTGTCACATTCCACGACCAAACAGATTAGTTGCCAAAAGTTGAGAAATCGCCAACTAATAATTTAGTCGCCAAAAGGTAAGGAATTGCCGACCAATGATTTTAGTCTCAAAAGTGTAGAATTTGCTGACCAATTTTTTAGTTGCCAAATCTTTTTTTTTTTTTTTTTAGAACAATCATTTTTTGTTTATAAACATTCAATCTAATATCAAACAAAATTCATTCAACCCAACCACAATTAAGTGCCAGTCCTTGACATATATGTATAATGAATATACATAGTCACAACAACGTTGGTCCATATATCTATCTATCTATCTATCTATGCCAAGGTCCTTGAATTTCAGAAAAAGATAAAATCATCACTTTTCAAAACTGCTCCCCCATTCACACTTACTTACCTAGGTCCTTGAATTTTAGTAATACTTCATTGTACTTCAATGTAGAAAAGGACAATTTATAAACGATATAAAATTGATACCATTTTTCAAAGTGAACAAATATTAAAAAGAAAAAAAGAAAAAAAGAAAAAAAAAAGACACTACATACATGGGTTATAATAAGCAGATCTACCCATCTTCTTTTGTGTATCTACAAACACCAAAGAATCTAGAGAATCCTTCTTAAACTCCTCATCCAAATGACCATCAAATTTAGCATTTTCTGGTACATACTCAACTTCAACTTGCTCGATAACCTATTAGTACCTGTACGGGGGGCAAATATTCGGTACCGCCCATATTCCTTGTATCCAAGCTCCGCTTCGATCCGATTAACCTGTGAGCACAACGGTGGTGAACTACTCGGCGGTGTGTTACCGGAAAACCCCTTCGATGGTCAAGTTAGCACACACTCAGAGATAGAGAGAGAGAGGAAGAGAGTTTCTCTCACCAGATGAAGATTCATCCCCAACATGGGAGGCGTAGTCACTATTATCCCAGATGGGCAACCCAAGAAGGAGGGTGAATTGGATTATTAAAAATTTCACAATATTAAAATTAACACAATATTCAGAATTTTAATAAATAAATAAAAAACAGAATAATAATTATCAATATAAAAGTAAGAGAGATAGGAAGAGAAAATCAAACACTGCGATTTATAGTGGTTCGGCACGCCAGGCCTACGTCCATTCCTCAAGGAACCTGCTTGAGAATTTCTTTACTATCAATTGAATAAATACACCACCAAACTTGTGGATTTGGCACAGGACTTCTTCTTATCTATTGAGCCTCACTCAATAATAAATGCCTTACCCTTACAAAATTTCTCACAAAAATAAGGAATAAGAATAAGTGATACTTAAACTCTCTTTTACAATAATTCTCTCACAAAGAATAGATATGAAAGTGTAAGAACAAATACTAGACTTAGATCTGAAAGTAAAAGAGCAGAATATAATTTGGAGCTCACAGAAAATTTTCTCTTCAAGTTCTTGATTTTTCTCCACGCACAACACTTCTATTTATACACAAAAATATACCCATTAGACGCTCCTTGTTGACGTCATGGCTTACATAAACACGCTCCTTGCTGACGTCATGGATGACATTAGTTTGGAAGAGAATCACGTGTAAGAAAATTTGCACTCTTGCAAATTTAAACATCTTTGGCCATGTTTGTTTGGGCGGACTGGATTAGCATTCCCATGACTAATAGTCTTAGGACTACGAATCCGTTGGATTATGTATCTCATCTTAACTAATAGTCAAGTTTAAAATAATTAGTCCGTACTTCAATTGTTTAATCAAACATTGGATTAGTAATTTTATTGGATTATTAGTCCAATCCCAAGCTCATGTCCACCCAAACAAACATAACCTTTAGGTATTAGTCAAAAGTGTACAAAAAGGAAAAGAAAAATTAATTTGAATTATATCTTGTATGACTTTTCACATGCTAATAATTAATGTGTTCATATACTAATATTCAATGTTTCCACACACTAATATATATGATACAATCAATGTTGTGTAAAAAAAAATATAATTGCTCCGTGATGTATACTATTTGTATTATATGCATTATACATATAAAGTTATATATATAATGTTCTAATCAAATATTTGCATACACAAAAAAATCTCTTTAAATAATTTTTATGATGGATCTGAAAATATATGCCCTTTTTAAAATATTGTATATGTTGTAGAGATTTTAAACTAAATATATTCTACCACTCCATATTAATTTTGTCAAAACAAGACAACCTATCAATATCAAATTTGTCAAAATAATACAACCAATCTATCATTTTTGTCAAAATAATATAATTAATCAATTTTTAATTTGGTCAAAAAGTGAACAGTGATTAGCCTCAATTTTCAAAAAGTGAATAGTAAAGTTTTCAAAAATATTTTTATTTAACTAATATTTAAAAAATATATATATTTTAAAAAGATAATATTTTGTGTTAAATAAATATGTACATTAAAAAAATTCAAATTGTTACAAATAATATTTTAGACATCATCAAAAGTAAATAATACAAATAATATTTTAGACATCATTAAAATTAAATAATATGATTACATACCTTCTGCGCGTGCCTCTGCGTCCATCCGCCTTTCGACGCGTAGACCTGCTCCCCTATCCTACTTTCCACGTGTCAGCCCAAATACAGCTAAACACCACCTAACCAAACTGCCAAATAGTGTTGGCGCGAACGGACAGCCCGGCAGCGTTGCCCCATCTTCTTACGACTGTATTACTTCCGTGACATGCAATGCTCCGAACCGAGCTCCATTATGACCGAGCTTAGAAGCCCCCCATAATGGCTGAGCACTTGCTCGGTTGGCCGGTCTGCGGAGGATCTTGCACGCTGATCTCAATGAGCAAACAACGCGAACCGGGCTAGCAGAGAAGTTATCCCGGCAAAATCGGACTCAGGCTTTAACCGAGCGCACTGCACCTAGATTGTCCCAGCCTAGCTCAGCCAAAACATGCTCAAACCAATTTTAGCCCGGTCATTACCACGGCCCAAAGCCAGATTATGAAATCTCCCTCATAATTGCCCCTTAATTCCATCTGCATTTGCGTGACCGGAATTACATTACAAGGCCGGGCTAGACTTTTTGCTCGGTGGTTCATTTTGCTCGGTCTAGAAACCTCAAAGTTGGCAAACAAAGTCAGCTCATCAACTCACTTCTTGGTGAGTAAAATCAGCTCAGCAACTTCCTGGGAGAGCAAAATCAACTTGGCAAGGTCATTCAAAGTTAGCGAGGAAAGCCAGCTCAGCAACTTGATTCTTGGCGAGCAAGATCAACTCGGCAAAGAACTTTAAGGTCAGCGAGCAAGGTCAGCTCGACAATTTTCTTCTTGACAAGCAAGATCAGCTCAGCAAGGAACTCCAAGGACAGCGAGCAAGGTCAGCTCAGCGACTTTCTTCTTGGCGTACAAGATCAACTCGTCAAGGAACTCTAAAGTTGGCGAGCAAGGTCCGCTCCGCGACTTGCTTCTAGGCGAGCAAGATCAGCTCGGCAAGGAACTCCAAGGTCGGCGGGCAAGGTCCGCTCCGCGACTTGCTTCTTGGCGAGCAAGATTATCTCGGCAAGGAACTCCATAGTCGATGAGCACGGTTCACTCGGCGACTTGCTTCTTGCCGAGCAAGATCAGCTCGGTGACTTTCTTCTTGGTGAGCAAGATCAACTAGGCAAGGAACTCCAAGGTCGTGAGCAAGGTTCGCTCACGCGACTTGTTTATTATCGAGTAAGATCGGCTCAGCAAATAAATCCAAGGTAGGCGAGCGAGGTCAGCTCGGCGACTTTCTTCTTGGCGAGCAAGATCAGCTCAGAAAGGAACTCCAAGGTCGGCGAACAAGGTCAGCTTGGCGACTTGCTTCTTGGAGAGCAAGATCAGCTCGGCAAGAAACTCAAAGGTCGGCGAGCAAGGTAAGCTTTGTGACTTACTTCTTGGCGAGCAAGATCAACTCGGCAAGGAACTCCAAGGTCCGCTCGGTGACTTGCTTCTTGGCGAGCAAGATCGGCTCGGCAAGAAACTCCAAGGTCGGCGGACAAGGTCCACTCGGTGACTTGCTTCTTGGCAAGCAAGATCAGCTTGGCAAGGAACTCCAAGGTTGGCGCGCAAAGTCGGCTCGGCGACTTGCTTCTTGGCGAGCAAGATCAGCTCTACAAGGAACTCAAAGGTCGGCGAGCAAGGTCTGCTTGGCGACTTGCTTCTTGGCGAGCAAAATCAGCTCGGCAAGAAACTCAAAGGTCGGCGAGCAAGGTCAGCTCGGTGACTTTCTTTTTGGCAAACAAGATCAGCTCGGCAAGGAACTCCAAAGTCGCGAGCAAGGTTTGCTCGGCGACTTGCTTCCTGGTAAGCAAGATCAGCTCGGCAAGGAGCTCCATGGTTAACGAGCAAGGTCCTCTCAGCGACTTGCTTCTTGGCGAGCAAGATCAGCTCGGCAAGGAACTCTAAAGTTGGCGAGCAAGGTCAGCTCGGCGACTTTCTTCTTGGTGAGCAAGATCAACTCGACAAGGAACTCTAAGGTCGGCGAGCAAGGTCAGCTCGGTGACTTGCTTCTTGGCGAGCAAGATCAGCTCGGCAAGGAACTCAAAGGTCGACGAGGAAGGTCAGCTCAGCGACTTGCTTCTTGGCGAGCAAGATCAGTTCAGCAAGGAACTCCAAGGTCCACTTGACGACTTGCTTCTTGGCGAGCAAGATCAGCTCGGCAAGGAACTCCAAGGTCGGCGGGCAAGGTCCGCTCGGCGACTTGCTTCTTGCCGAGGAAAATCAGCTTGGCGCGCAAGGTCGGCTCGGCGACTTGGTTCTTGTCGAGCAAGATCAGCTCGGCAAGGAAATCAAAGGTCGGCAAGTAAGGTCAGCTCGGCGACTTACTGCTTGGCGAGCAAGATCAGCTCGACGACTTGCTTCTTGGTGAGCAAGATCAGCTCGGCAAGAAACTCAAAGGTCAGCGAGCAAGGTCAGCTCGATGACTTTCTTCTTGTAAAGCAAGATTAGCTCGGTAAGAAACTCAAAGGTCGGCGAGCAAGGTCAGCTCGATGACTTTCTTTTTGTAAAGTAAGATCAGCTCGGCAAGGAACTCCAAGGTCGTAAGCAAGGTCTGCTCGGCGACTTACTTCATGGCGAGCAAGATCAGCTCGGCAAGGAGCTCCATGGTCAACGAGCAAGGTCCGCTCGGCGACTTGCTTCTTGGAGAGCAAGATCAGCTTGGCAAGGAACTCTAAGGTCGGTGAGTAAGGTCAGCTCGGCGACTTTCTTCTTGGCGAGCAAGATCAGCTCGGTAAAGAACTCCAAGGTCGCCGGGCAAGGTCAGCTCGGCAATTTGCTTCTTGGCGAGCAAGATCAGCTCGGCAAGGAACTCAAAGATTGGCAAGCAAGGTCAGCTCGGTGACTTTCTTCTTAGCGAGCAAGATCAGCTCGACAAGGAACTCCAAGGTCGCGAGCAAGGTCCGCTCGACGACTTGCTTCTTGGCGAGCAAGATCAGCTCGGCAAGGAACTCGATGGTCAACGAGCAAGGTCTGCTCGACGATTTATTTTTTGGCGAGCAAGATCAGCTTGGCAAGGAACTCCAAGGTCGGTGAGCAAGGTCAGCTCAGCGACTTTCTTCTTGGCGAGCAAAATCAGCTCAACAAAGAACTCGAAGGTCACGAGCAAAGTCTGCTCGACGACTTGCTTCTATTCGAGCAAGATCAGCTCGGCAAGGAACTCCAAGGTTGGCGTGCAAGGTCAGCTCGGCGACTTACTTCTTGGCAAGCAAGATTAGTTCAACAAGGAACTCAAAGGTCGGCGAGCAAGGTCGGCGAGCAAGGTCAGCTCGGTGACTTTCTTCTTGGCAAGCAAGATCAGCTCGGCAAGGAACTCCAAGGTCTGCTCGGTGACTTGTTTCTTAGTAAGCAAGATCAGCTCGGCAAGTAACTTCAAGGTTGATGAGTAAGGTCCGCTCGGCGATTTTTTTCTTGGCGAGCAAAATCAGCTCGACATGGAACTCCAAGGTCAGTAAGTAAGGTTAGCTCGGTGACTTGCTTCTTGGCGAGGAAGATCAGCTCGGATAGGAACTCAACGGTCGACGAGCAAGGTCAGCTCGAGGACTTGCTTCTTGGCAAGCAGGATCAACTAGGCAAATAACTCCAACGTCGACAAGCAAGGTCTGCTTGGTGACTTTCTTCTTAGCAAACAAGATCGGCTCGGCAAGGAACTCCAAGGTCTGCGAGCAAGGTCAGCTCGGCGACTTGCTTCTTGGCGAGCAAGATTAGCTCGGCAAGGAATTCTAAAGTTGATTAAAACCATCAAAAAATCTCTTGCCAAGTAAAATTCATCCGACAAGGAATTCCAGAGTTGATAAAATCATCAACAAACTTCTTGTCGAGCAAAATTCGTCCGCAAGGAATTCCAAAGTTGATCAAAACCATCAACAAATCTCTTGCCGAGCAAAATCCGCATGAATTTTGATCTTTCTGTCAAAATGATTGTTAGTTGCCCCTTGGACCGCACTAAATCCGCTTGGCAAGGCAAAAATACAACAATTCTTAAGAAAATGGTCTATTTGTTTCATTGTGCCAATGGCAAAAAGGGTTACAAAAATAGAACTACGAACCAAACTTTAGATTGGCAGAGTTCGATGTTCTGAAAATGGATCGGCCATTTACATTCCGTGAGTTTTATGCCCATTTTCCTCAGCCTTCTTACAGACGTCTTCCAAAAACTGAATTCCTTATATCTCTTCCATGGTGGTTTGTATGGACATCATCTTGTCCGACTGCATGAACCTTTCGCACTACTCTCTTATTTTTTACTACCGGACTTGTTGCCACGGTAGCTGCGGCTGCATCGCCTTCGACTCGGATGTGCTCATTAATGTGTTGCATGAGCAATTCCATGGTTGACGGTTGATTCATTATGAGCGAGTCTCTCAGTCGATGTCCGACTGGAAGACCGCGCTTATATTGAGTGATTGCAAGGTTGGTCAGGAAATCAAGGATCTCGTTGAAAGTCTCTAAATACTTAGTGTTATACGCCTTCAAAGAGTCGCCTGACTTCATGTTTACTCTCAAGAGATGGTCAATTTCCTTGGGCATTTTAGCATTTGTCTTAAATCTGGTGACAAATGCCTCTGCCACCTGTTGCCACCCCTCGATGCTCTCCTCCGGCAGCCTCTCGAACCATTTTAGGCCCAACTCGCCCAAACTCGATGGAAAAACAAGGCACATAAGCGCAGTGTTTTGCCTATGCCCAGCTATAACCTGTCGGAAGTGGCATACGTGCATATATGGATCAGTCTTTCTGTCATAGAGCGTGAACTTTGGTTGACAAAACCTAGGGGGGAGCGATGTGTTCTCGATCTCTACGGAAAAAGGGGTGGCACTCAGCTTTGCCAACTCTTTGTCTGGTGGCGCTCGTGCCGCCAAGCGTGGTTGTGGCATAGCGACCTTTTCATTGGCTCGCCCTCTAGGGACCAGCTGCTGCAGTGCAAGCACCCTCTGCGCCTCCTGCTGGTGAACGCATTTTTTCAACACATCCCTTAAAGGGTGGTAACTGCTGTCCTGCGTGCGAGATATCGTTGCCGGTGTTACGTAGTCTTCAGCTCTGAAGCTTCTCGTGACGAAGAGTGAAGGGATGCGATGTCTATTAAGACTACCGGAACGGTGGGAATGAGCGTGCTCATTGTGGTTTCCCACTCTAGCAATGTCCTTTCCCTTCATCTGGCGTCTCGTGGCCTCTATCTCATTCACCATTTTCTTAATAATAGTATCTTGGTCTCTCAGCTTGTCTTCTAAGTGTTGAGTGTGTGAATCTCGCCGTCGGCGATGCTCTTTTGGAATGACAGAGCGCCCAACACTCCCTGCGTGCTTATCTCGCGTATCCCTGGGAAGTCTTTGTGCGGAGGTCTCTAAATCAGCCATCGTAGGAATGGCAAACAGGCCATCTCTGAGACAAATGGACTCTGGCGTGATGCCGTCGATGGCGAGTAACGGAATGTCGTCATGGTTCACAATAAAAGATGACCGGAGAAGCTTGGATGACAAGGTTTTATCTGTCGAATTCCCATAGACGGCGCCAATTGTACGGGGGGCAAATATTCGGTACCGCCCGTATTCCTTGCGTCCAAGCTCCGTTTCGATCCGATTAACCTGCAAACACAACGACGGTGAGCTACCCGGCGGTGTGTTGCCGGAAAACCCCTTCGACGGTCAAGTTAGCACACACTCAGAGATAGAGAGAGAGAGAGAGAGAGAGAGAGAGAGAGAGAGAAAAAGAGTTTCTCTCACCAGATGAAGTTTCATCCCCAACATGGGAGGCGTAGTCACGTTTACATACCTTCTGCGCGTGCCTCTGCGTCCATTCACCTTTCGACGTGTAGACCTGCTCCCCTATCCTACTTTCCCACATGTCAGCGCAAATACAGCTAAACACCACCTAACCAAACTGCCAAACAGTGTTGGCGTGAACGACGGCGTACGCCCCATCTTCCTACAATCAGACATTTCCGGGACATGCAATGCTTCGAGCCGAGCTCCGTTATAACCAAGCTTAGCAGCCCCCCGTAATGACTGAGCACTTGCTTGGTTGGCCAGTCTGCGGAGGATCTTGCACGCCGATCTCAACAAGTAAACAA